>VZTX01025380.1:55340-80012 GCA_013400915.1 Pardalotus punctatus
TGGATCTCTGCACCCCCCTGGACTCCATGGGCTACAGGGGGACCACCTGCTCCCCCCATGGTCTTCACCACGGCCAGCAGAGTGTTTTCAGCTCCAGCGCCTGGAGCACCTCCTCCCCCAACTTCTCCACTGACCTTGGTGTCTCCATGTTGTTTTCCCTCACATATTTTTATCTCCTCCTTCTCCTCTGGCTACAAAGAAGTGCGTGCACCCATTGTTTGATTTCTTCTTAAATTTGTTTTCACAGAGGCGTAACTAACATCTCCAATTGGCCCAGGTTTGGCCAGCAGCATGTCCATCATCTTCAGAGCCATCAGAGAGTGGCTCTGCTGGACAGGGTGAAAAACTTCCAGAACCTTCACAGAAGACACACAGGAGCCATCTTTGTGCCCCTCCCTACCCACTAGCAAAAACTGGGCCAAGTAAAACCACCACAGAGTTAAAAGAGGGTTTTTTTCAGATCACTGTAGAATGTTAAAGGGGAAGTGAAAAGACCCGAAAAGAAAAAAAAATTGTTAACAAAAGAGCTGGAAACTATCTTGGCCTGGAATGAATATGATGCTTTAGATTTTCAAATGTGACACAAAATGAAAGTCAAACTAAACAAAGGCAATGTACAGGAAAGCAAATTAAGCAAACAAATTAGTTTTACCTTATTATTAATTATTATTATTTAAATTTCAATGTATCTCAAAAAAAATTGGAAGCCTGAAATTACAGATATCAAGTCTCCCTTTGATGACAGTGGTATATCAGATCAATGTATATATGGTTACAGCCTTCACTGTGGCCAAAATAATTTCAGTTATTTGGAGTGAGTTGTTCATATAAATAACTACGTTCCTAACATCATTATCCCTGCACTCAAGCTTTGGTGAGAAGAAATGGCTTACAAAATATATTGTCCATGATGGAAGACATGCATATATCTTTAATTCTGCAGTTTTAAAAGAACATCAATGAAATTGAGATTGCCACCTACTTATCTTTAATTTTAATGAGAGAGAGAATATCCATAACAGCAGATATAATCAGATTTCTTTACATTCAAAGAGACTGAGTAGGCCAAGCACAGAATGAAATTTAGATCCTGAAAGTAGACTTAAGCTTTGCAGTTGTTAACTTAAAATAATTTTTCAGTCTATTGAAATCTTGCTTTGAGTGCCCAGGCACCCTGCTGAGTTTGCAGGCAGTGTCTGGTTCCTCCAAATTGGAACAACAGAAGAGAACCTGTCTAGGAAAATGGGATTGACAGTACTACTGTGGGGAGGCTGTTCATATATTCCTCTATTTGGAGCTTATTTTCAGAAGCTCTTTTAGATTTCACTGTGTGAACCAGGTAAATTTTTTCTTGTAAGTACAGCAGTTAGTGCACTTTACCAAAGTGTTGTACTTTAAAATGGTAAAGATAGAAAGCTAAAAATGAAATGTAATGAAGGGAAATGATACACTGGATGCAACTGGAACTTTTTGTCATTAAACAACATACCAAAACCAAGAAAAAATTAGTATGCTACTCCTGGATGTGAAGAGGAATCTGATACATATTTGGATAGCATATTCAGGTTACTGTAGAGATATGCAACAATTAGCAGCTCTGTGCCACACCCGTTAGAAAAAAGTGGAGCTTCAGGAGCTATGTCTTCTTAAAAGCAAGAGTCTATGAAAGTGATCATTTAGAGCACAGTTTGCCTGAGTAATGCTTGGATTAAAGGTATCTATTATCACTATCGCGATGTTTTTGAATAAAAATAAAACTGAAAATGGAATACTACTTTTAATTTAAAGACAAAAATCTGGTTTTTTTTTTAATAT
The DNA here is from genome assembly GCA_013400915.1 of Pardalotus punctatus. Classification (NCBI taxonomy): domain Eukaryota; kingdom Metazoa; phylum Chordata; class Aves; order Passeriformes; family Pardalotidae; genus Pardalotus; species Pardalotus punctatus. The sequence continues at coordinate 57,156 of VZTX01025380.1, forward strand.
TAAGCAATTAATTTGACATCACAGCATTACTAGAAAAGTCTAGAAAAAGAAAATATTGTATTGGCTTTGTGCAATATATAATTTTTCTTTAGAGTATGTTTTGCAATATTATTGGATACCTAGATTTAGCAAGAGGACATAAGTGATTTTGCACTTACTTCTTTATTATTAAATCCTCTTTTTATTGCTTTGGTTTTGGTTGGGAGAAAGTTAATATCCTCCATAGGAGCTGGTACAGGGCTATTATTTGGATTTTTCCTGAAAATCATGTTGATAACAGAGAGATGTTTTAGCTATTGCTGAGCAGTGCTTACACAGCATCAAGGCTTTTTCTGCTTCTCACACCACCCCCACCAGAGAGGAGGGTGGAGGTGCACCAGAAGTTGTGAGGGTACACTTCTGGGACAGCTGACCTCAAGTAACCAAAGGGATATTCCATATCACAGTCAACATATAAAGCTGGATGAAGAAGAAGGAGAGGGAGGAGTCTTGGAGTGATGATGTCTTCTAAAGTAACTGTTCCACCTGGTGGAGCTGCTTTCCTGGAGATGGCTGCACACCTTGCCTGCCCATGGGAAGTGGTGAATGAACTTGTTTTGCTCTGCTGGCATGAGTGGCTTTGCTTTATCTATTAAACTGTCTTTATCTCAGCTCCTGAGTTTTCTCATTTTTACCTTTCTAAATCTGACCCCATTCTACTGTGCTGCAGTGAATGAACAACTCTAGGGGTTTAAGTAGCTGTCTGGAGCTAAACCACAACAGTCCCAGGCTGGGCTGGGAGAGGGCCAGGGCCAGGGCATCACTGCTGTTCCTGTGCTCTTGTACTGGAGAGGCTGGAGCTCCACTGTGGACTCAAATAGAAGGAATGTGGCTGTAAGTAAGCCATCATGGCTGATGGAGGAGGCCACACTGGAACAGATGCACCTCAGAGCTTCTGTGGATAATTTTATATTCCAGCAGGTATTCCCCTCTGGAGGCTGTGGCTCACAGACACAGACCCACACTGGGCACCAGAAAGGACTGTTGTGGTTTAACCCAGCCGGGAGCTAAACACCACACAGCTCCTAGACCATCTAACTAGCTAGTTTCCTCTTTCAGCTAAATAGTGATGGGTAAGAGTCAGTTAGTGATAACTTTTTCATGGTTCTGTCTGGTCTCACCATCAAAGATTGCTGTATTGGACCGGATTTTTTAATGTGGTATCTTGAGAATGAACCTATCTTCTGAAGCATCACTACTGTGTGGTTTGGAAGTCATAGGCCTAATAGGCAGCAGTCTAAGATTACTGACCCAGTCAATAATCAGGAGACCAAATTTGAAATGCTTCTTTCTTGTAGAGGAACTTCAGAGATTAAGTAATTTGTGGAAAATATTGATAAGAGTGGTCTTTAATATTTTAAACACTATAATCCACTTAAATCACATGTTTAGGCTGGCAGAAACTGGCCCTTGGGAAATATCATCCATATTTAAAGAAATCTAAATTTAGGTAGTAACATTTGAACTATAATACAATGAAGATTGGTACAATCAAGAATAACAGAACCTGACCCAGAATTCATCTTGGTGTCCAGAAACCTTTTTAAACTTACAATATTCCAGACTTGATGTACCAAAAGTGCTTTATATAGATACACTAATGCATCCTATTTTAGAGTTCATTTTTTTAATGATTATATCTAGATTTTTGGGTAAAATTTTAAAATTTTAATTAGCTGTGATTAGGTGGTCTGCTCTCTGTGAGTAGGTTTGCTCCTCTCTTCCTCCGCCTGTGTTCCTGGACCATAATTTCCACTGGAAAAAAAAAAAAAATTCCGTAACAAACTAACAAACTTGAGGTTTTAGTAATTCAAATATTAACCCGTGAAGGAAAGAAGGGAAAACAGTGCATGAGCAGTCATCAGTTGTTTGTGTCTGGAAAGTGATTTTCTTTGTCTTCCATATTCAAAATAGAGAAAGCACTGCCTATCCATTATTGCCCATCTTGAAGGAATAGAAATCAACATCAACATGAAACCCGAGTGTTTAACTGGTAATGATCAGAAGTGTTAGAGTAGCAAAAAGATAACCCACCTTCCTTTAAACAAACCAAAACAATGTAACAGAACTATTGTCAACAGACATTTAAACAATCTGAAAAACAACCCACAATAGTAGGTTCTTTTAGAACTGATGATAGCAGTGAATAAAATAAATCATCACAACAGTGATTTGTCACCAAGTGCTCTAAAACTTGACATGAAAATGCCTCTCTTGAAGCCCTTCAGCATAATCAACTTCTTGGGGAAGAGAGGTTCCAGAGAGGCCCCTACAAGCAAAAAGAAAACTTTGCTTCCCGCAAATTAATGTCATCCTAGTACATTTATGAACACTTCAAAAGACAGATTTACAAATTAAGTAAGCACTGACTTTGAGATGCCCCAATAAATGTTGAAGAGCAAAAAGCAGGAGGTAACAAGGGAATTTCTTGACCTTTTGTTGTTTTATTTTTCAGCTGTTACAAGGGAAAAATAAACTAAATAATCAGAAAAACTCAGGGAGCCTCTTACATCTGGAGAAACCAAACAACAGTATTCAAACTAATTAAAATATAAAAAATAATCAAAGTGGGTAGATTTAGATGATGAGCTGGAAATATGTATGAGTGATACTGTTGCCTATGAACAGCAGCATAAAATATACACTCCATAATACAGCTTTGACACATACTTGAGATACACAAAATGTATCCCCTGGCTTTTTCCACATTTTGTTATAATTTCTGTGGTCTCGTAGAGGAGCACAGAATGTAGGATTTGAAGGAGAACCTTGGATCATGCCCAGACTCTTTATGTCATGGTGATTATTATTTAGCTGTATTTTAAAATTAGATCTTTTTGCCTCCACTAATTTTTCAAGGTTGTTCAAGAAATTCAGCTCCATATCAGTTCTTTATTCTCACCTAAATTTCATTTATGGTCTATTCATGCTCATTTCCTTCCAAGGCAATATTCTTTTAAAGCTAAAATAGCTCATCTCCCCATAAAGCAGTTACCTCTCTTCTCCTCCTTTTCCTTCAGGCAATACATTTAATAAAAATCCATGTTTTATACGCTAATATTTCATTCAGTTTGGCTTTATAAAAGACAAGCCTCCTTACTTTAAAATTTTGCATAAAGAGCAGGAATTGCCTAGATCACTTCTCCCCTTTTTACTTCATGAATGGGAAAGGTTGCTATTTTGCAATCATTCTGTATTGCCATGAATTTGATACTTAATTACCACACCTTAATTCTTAAAATATTCTGAAACAGAAAATATCTTGTTCCTATAATGAGAATGAGTTCATTTCTTGAAGCATTGTTGTATAATGAGATTCCTCAAACAAATAGTGACATAGACTCCTGAAATACATATAATGTGTGAAGTAAGGATATAGACTTATCATGGATGACAGGGTAGACCATTCTTTAGCTAAAATTTGGATCATAGCCTCTACTTATTTAGTTATAAGTCTATATTTTTAAATAAGATTTGATCTGCTATAGCTGAAAGAGGAAAGTTTGAAATTTTTATGAGAACAAGCTCTGCACAGGAGTCTGTTTTCAACAGTCAGCTCTGTAATTGCACTAAACAGAAACAGTTGATAGACTGTCCAGACCTGAAGGAAAAAGACAACTGTGATATAATCCTAATTTATTTAAAATTGCTTTGATGTGAAATCAGTTTACATACTGCATGGCGAATTTCAGATAAGCAGCTGATGCTGAATGTGAACAGCATTCATTCAGGTATATTAATTGCACATCCTACAGCTTCTCTCCAATATAAGACTTTAATTATTCTCAGGCAAATTGCTTAGCTACATAAGATAATGAATAGTTACAGTGTATTAAACACTATTGCTCATGAAGGAGTGGGACAAAGTGTGTTGCGTGAAATGGTATCTTTTTCAGAAAAGTGTCAATCAATTTCCACTCCTAACATCACATTTTGAGACAGAGTGAAAAATGAAAATACTGTGGTTCATAACAGCAATAAAAATTCTCTATAAAAGAAAAGTTTATTTTCTTGAGATTATAAATAAATAAATAAATAAATAAGTTTAGTGCTACATGATCATATGTTTCCATTTAAATTTTCTTACATGTTAGTCAGAAAGGTTCAAATTAACACGTAATCCTGATTCATTTGCAATTCATGCATGTTTACCTAGTCAATACTGAATCACTGGATTTTTGCTACTTTACTGCAGACTACATCAATCCCCCTTTTCCCTATTTTACAATGAATTTGTTATAAATTGACGTGAATTAGAGTCTGTATGAGACAGCAAACACTTGGTGGGAGAATAAATATACACTTTGTACCCTTTGTTTTTCTAGGACTGACAAGGCAAGTGATGAGTCTGTTTACATAATGGGCTAATAAACTAACAGAAACAGAAAAGCAGTTTCTACTCTATGACATTATAGTTGCATATAGATCAGCATTTTAATAAAGATTTTCTTTATCACATTTCAAATGACTATGTTCTGCAGTGCCATTCATGACTTAAGGAGTGTAACATATACAGCTATATTAATAAAATAGTGCATGTTCATTACTTCTGTTATTAGAAGTTATTCCTTCTTATACCAGAAAAATTATTTCATTAAGTTTAAAGTTTTCAGAAATGCCACATTAAGTATTTTATGATACAATAAAATTACAAAAATCATTTAGTCATATTTGGAAAATTAAGTTCTAAAAGTTATAACATGATTTTCAGACATTTATATTTTCATGTCTGAAGCATCATAAAAGACAGAAATATGAACTAAGGTTCTTCCATTACAGAAAAAAAAAATAAAAATATCTGATGAGGTAGTACAGTCTTTTTTAAAGTTGCATAGAAAAATAACTTCATATTGACAGTTCCGTTTTTTTAGCTGTTACTTTGATTAGCTAATTGAGTTAAAAATAATGTTTTCTTCAGTGAACTATTTAAATGTCTAAACGCATAGTAATTTGCTTATTTTCTTAACATTTTTTATTTGAAATTAAATAGCTTGTATTCATCACTGCTGCTTCTGCAGAAATCAATGATATTTTTTTCTATGTTCCTTGTTGAGTAGCTCTTTCCTTTTACCATTTTTAAACTAAAGTATTTGAATTAATAGAATTACTTTGTTGCATTTTTTCTAGTTGTAACTTTTTTCAGAAAGAAAAGGAAAGGAAAAAGAATGTACATGATCAAAAGAACTTGAAAGCTGAATCTTTTCAGCATTTGTAGTTTGATCTTAAAAGTTGTACCAGATTTGTCTTTTGCCTTACCCTTGTGAGTAATCTCATTGAACTCCAGGACTTTTCTCATGATAAAGCATTTGCAGAACTGGCCCTGAGATAGAACAGGAAATTAAAGATTCATAGAATTGCTCATAGTGGAAGTCATAATGCACTTTCATCATATCTGTGTGGTAAGTCACTTTGCTGACTGTGTTCCTGGCATTGCAGCCTTTATTATGCTTTTTTTTTCTTTTCCTTATGGTTGAGATCAGTTATCTGATTTTATGTGGGAGCAAAAAACATTTTCTAACAAATTTGAAGTTAAAAAAAGATAATATCTAGCAATAATTTTTATATGCTTTTGGAAACTTATCTCTCCTCACAGACACATAGAAGGAGTCACTATCTAGACTTGAACAACTCACAAGTCCAGCATTTGATATGAAGAATTTCTCTGCTGTGTAGTTATACAAAAATCCCATATATTGTCATTTCACAGGGTAGTAGCAATTCGTTGTTGCTCTTGTTGTAGAGAAGAAGATCACAAATCTATTTAACATAACTTCCTCAGCCTCATCAAGCAGCATGGGAGCACTGTTAGTCTTGGAAACCTGACAGCCTACATGAGTATTCCTGCTGCTTTATGATTGGCATGTACTCTCATTTGGCATCAATCAAAGATTTGAGTGCTGCTTGAACTCCTTTCAGAAATGGTACTGCATTTTTCAAATGGGTTTAAACTATATTTCCATGCCTTACACAACTAATGTTTAACTGACATCTAATTTAACATAAAAGGAAAAATATTTCATTAGCTCCCACTCAAAAAACTTCAGTTTGAGTTCCTTAAGTTCCTAGTCTGACAGTAGAGAGACTTTTTTAAGGGAGGCATTTACAAGGCGCAGGTTATCTTTATTAACTGTCAATTATGAAGATGAGATTCTGTTGAGAAAAATCCTGTTTAATTCAGTCCTCTGATTAAAAATCTGCAAAATTTTGTCATTTTTACATATCTTCAGTGCAGCGAGTTTCTCTGTAGTAGAATGCATGCTAAAAGACCAGTTACTAAAAACAATGGAAAAGTTTTGGGTCCAGACTCACAACGGCACTCCCCTACTAAAGGACTTGAACACATAACTCCAATTACTCTGAAGGGAAAAAAAAATCCATGTAAGGATAATATGTGGACAAGATATACTTGGGTTTACAAAGACACTTAGCAAGTTTATCACACAGGGCTTTTAAGGAAGTTAAGACAGCATGAGATAAAAGGACAAATACTTGGGTGGATAAATAGTTACCTATAAGACAGGTAACATGACAGGAGTTATTAGTTTTGCAATGGAACATGACCCCTGACATAATTCTGTGTGCTCTATGCAATGACTTATGCTCTTTAAGTATTGACAAGAGATGTGGAAAAATAAATTAAAAACACACTTGTGGAAGAACCACAGAAGGACATTATAAAACTGAGTGACCAGGAAAAGAAATTACCAAAGAAATTCAGTGTAAATAAAAAGTTTTTATCTACTGAAAACAATCCAAATTTCACATATAATATGATGGACTCTGACCTGGTGGCTGCCACACAGGACCAGTGTAATGGGATTATGATAGTTTATGAAAATGTTTCCTTCTGGAAAAAGTTGAAAAACAAACAAACAAACATTGCAACCAAAGACATAAGACCAGACCTCTAAAAAATTAGAAATACAAATAGTATGTTCCTGACAAATTTGTGCTTTGTCCACATTATATACTGTGTTGGCTTGTTTAATTGAGCTTTGAGTTGGGGTTTGTTCTCTTGGTTTTTTTTTTTTTGTTTGTTTGTTTGTTTTGTTTTTGTCTTTTTTGTGAAGTTGTCCTGTTTCAAAGTTATAAGATAGATTCCATATGATCAACAACTGAGCAGGCTGAAGGTCTTCAGTTTGAAAAAGAAATGTCTTGAAACGGATATCATAGACATCTGTCAAATAGTGAGCAAAATGAACAGAATGAACAGTCATCAACTCTTCTCAGTTACATAACCAAAAATAAGGAGCTTGAAATTAAAGAGGAGTAGGAAAATTTGGAGTAAACTGAGGGATATACCTACTTAGAAACAGCTCAAGGAATGTCTTTCTTGCCATCTAGCTTCAAAATTGGATGCAAATTTTTTGCACAATTTCAAGTGGGGAAAATATAAAAGTATTTATAAGAAAGGTAAGAGCAACGGAATAGACCTTACACATCAGAAATTCCCTGGGTTGAGGACAGATAAAAACACCCAGGAAGCACTTATGAGCAATGTGTTTTCTTCCTGTTATAGTAACTCCTGGAGAAAAAAATCTTGACTCTGTTGACCCTTTGTCTTGAAGCAAAAAAACATTCTTTCTATTTTGCAGATAATATGAAAATTTTTAAAACATGGCAGCTCCAATTAAAGTGCATTTCCGAAGTCAATCTCTATAAGCATCTAAATATGCACTACCACACACTCCAAGACCTGCTTACATGACGACAGTGATAGAGTCAGGAGACGCTTTGCTCAATGGATTGTGAAACTTAATAACCTTCAAGGAAGGACGTGAGGAATTATTACTAGCAAGGTTTTTTTGGCATGAGTATGAGAACAATAAAAATCTTTGTTTTCTTCTGCCAAAATTTTTCCCCTTTAGATGAAGAACCAAATACCCGCTGGGCTATGGGAAAGAAAGAATGTAATAAAACAAACAAAAAAAATAGGATATTAACTTGTAATAATAGAGACAGAGGGCCGCCTGAAAAGATATAGAGGTGTTTGATATAAAATGCATAAACCAATGTAAGATTAAAGACAAGAATATAATTTCTCCCTTTTTGGAAATAGCGCCTAGAGACAGAGGGCCGCCTGAAAAGATATAGAGGTGTTTGATATAAAATGCATAAACCAATGTAAGATTAAAGACAAGAATATAATTTCTCCCTTTTTGGAAATAGCGCCTAGAGACAGAGGGCCGCCTGAAAAGATATAGAGGTGTTTGATATAAAATGCATAAACCAATGTAAGATTAAAGACAAGAATATAATTTCTCCCTTTTTGGAAATAGCGCCTTAGCTCCCTTGTGAGAAAACTTGCATTCTTCCCTGCATAATGACAGTTTAAGAAGGCAACTAAAAGATTTTTTCATTCAGTATAGAAAAGTAGTTTCTCCTGGGATATGTCAGAAAACATAATGATGGGTATTCCATTTTGTTATTCCTTTAATCTCCACTAGATGAAATATGAATAGATATTAGACTAAATATTTCTCATGTTTTGATTTTATTTTTGATCTTTGTTCTTTTAAGTAGTCCAAAGGGTAAATAAAGTCTCTTCAGTTTGCTTTTTTTTTATTTTTTAATGAAGTACTGCCACTAAAGGCAATTAAACCAAGGTTGAATTTTGTTTGCCAAAGCAACATAGTTTTAAAATAACTGCAGGATACTTTCATTTGGCTTTCATGGGTGCATTAAGAGATTAAATGAAGTTGCCATTTAAACATGCTGCAATAGGTGATAGAAAGACTAAATATGTATTTAAGTGAATATTGGCTGAAGAATATTCACTCCTCCACAAGTAATATGATTAATATATACAATAAAGGAAAATGAATGTTACTCTTGTGCAGGATACAGGTGTAAATTTATTGCCAATGTAATAAATTGTATTTTAAAATAATATTTTTATTACAGATTAACTACCTAATACTTTTTTCAAAGGTGCCTTTAATAAGCTAGTTTTCCTTCACATCCTTGAAATACTGTGTGTTTAAAAGAAGATATGTAATTCTCAGACACATAAATTGTTACTTTAACAAAATTTTTAATATTTTTTTTTTCTGATCTATCAAATTGACTACCAGAAGTTTTACCCAATCTATGCTGTTATATTAGATGTATTCTGCTATTAGAATTACTTCATTTCAAAACTTGGAAATCACAAAAATATGTTTCCTAATTCAAGTGCTTGCAGTTTCTGATACAGTCGTGGTGCAAACAGAGCAATGTACCAGGCACTCCAGTAGAACAGTTAGATCTTCCACTGCCATGAGCAGCAATAACAAAGAACTCCAGCCAGAACGTCCTATTTAATGACAACTTGACTAATTAATTGATAGATTCAGCAGCGTAAGGCCTGGACGTTAGAAATTTCATTATGCACAAGAATAAGCATGAATCATACAGGCTTTACACTTTATTGAAAGAAAGTATTCAAGCAGCTGTTTCATTGCCACTAGAGACTGAGGATTAAAATGAATAACCATTAAGACAGGAATAAATGGCAGGCTTTGTGAATCATGATGCTTTAAAGCCATTGAAACCTTGAGATGGAGTTATAGCCTAGTGAGCATTTCCTCATTTTTACATCCTTGAAATAGTTATATCTATCAGTATTCCACTTATTTTCCTTCTGCTCCTACAGGTATCCTAGGAGATTCCTCTGTTACCTACACTTATCCTAGGAGAATACCTCAATGTCACTCTCAAAACAGCTTCTTTTCTTACTTTTTGTTTTGTTTTCTATTTCTAACCAAGTATCTCTTTGGCTTTGTCTTCATCATATGTTGGAGGAGGTATGCTAAAGTTTTAAATAAAAGCTGAAATTACTTGTAGTTAGTAAGAACGTGTTCTTTTGTCCCTGAAGCTTATGAATTTAATGTATGTCTTCTGTTGCTTTAACGTCAAAGCTGATGGTACAGGGAAGAGCACCAGATACAGAATTTAATAGTAAGCAAATTTTCTTATAAGATTAAATTCTGCCTATGGATATTGTCTTTAAGGACTCTTCCACTGCAAATTACTCTATGATTCTATGATTCTGAAAAAAAACCCAGTAAAATTAACTAAAAGCAAACAAACAAACAATAACAAAAAGCCTGAAAAACTGACAAAAATGCACCATGAAACTAATTGTCCTGTTGTAGTAGTAAATTACACATCTAGCAGTATTTAATTAGTAGTAAACATCACAAACTGCTAGTTTTTCATTCAACAATACACATTTCTCAACATATTTGTATTCATCCATATTTGTATTCATCCACCTCCCAAATTATCAAATATCTATTGCAACTCTAAAATAGGTAGGCTTTTAAAATATTTTAAAATAATTTCTAACAGGGAACTAAGCTCTGTAGTAGCCTCTGGCTATGCAAAACTAATAAACATAAATTTCAGCACTTTCCTGCTAGTAAACATCACACTGAGAAATTTTCCAGTAGCTTCCCCTCTCTTACAATACCTCTAGTCTCTGGCCTGACTGTTGGTAGATTAATCACAGAACCTTCCAATACAGCTGAAGCCATGATGAGCTGAGGGCATTTGTAGACAGTGGCAAGTGTCAGCTTTTTTAGAATCCCTAATGGGATTTTCCAAGAAATTTCAAATTATTAGCAACACTCATAAGACTTTTTTCACTCTGTATCTATAATTTCCCCTGTTTAAACACAGAGTCCAAACTGTAACTCCAGCTCCAAACCAAAAAGTAAAAATACACCTGTTCTAAATTGTAGACATCTATATCTGAGCTAGCCATCTATATTGCTATTATAGCTAATGAATAGGAACAAGATTAGCAAATCCTAAGGGAGTTGTCTTATGAATGCCACATGAAAAACTTTCCAAAAGCGTCCCTTCAACTGCAATGACAGTAAAACAAATCAAGGGTAATTAACACAGTTAGGGATATTTGTATCTTTGCTGCAGATGTTAAGTTCTAGTTTATCCCTGGAAGCCCCAATCCACCTCATTTCAGCCTAAGATCTGTACTTTGAGGCAATTCTGAGTTCAATTTGAAGGGACAGCGGTGTTTTATGGAAAGTAGTATCTGTTCTTGTTCTGCTTCCTGAAGTTTAAGGATATTTTAGTTGATAATTCCCATATTTCAGTGAACTGTTTTACCCAACAAACTGTCAAAGTCTCTAGAATGGTGCCACCAAATTTGTCATGGAACTATCAACAGGAATGTATCCAGGCTTTAATGAGGCAAAAAAGAGAAATAAGCCACATGGAATATTACTGTGTAACTAATTCATTGGGGAATACAGGAATACCAGATTACAGGAGTACCCTCAGTGTGGGTATCCTTGTAATCTGGTACCTGTTTATCCAACTGCTTATGCACCTTGCATTTAAGTATTATTTGATAAAATGCCTTAATGGTAATGGGGGAAAAGACAAAATGTAGATTACTTCCCTTCCACACAATTTATGAAGGGATTCATAAGAATACCTTTTCTAAAGCATCTGGAGGCTTTATGAACATGTTACTAATAATAAAAGACATAGTCTCCAATTTAATGAATCTTGCTAAATGTCATTGACTCGAGTAACATTCTTTAAACCACTTGTTTTAAAAACATTGCTATATATATAAATATATATTAACATGTATGTGCACACAGGTATGCACACACACTCCTGAAAAACAATTTAATTTGTAAAGAAGACTGCAAATTAAACCTGTCATACTTAAAAACTATTATAGACACACTGTAAACCCATACAAGTAAAAATTTGATTCCCAATGCCTTTGAAGATTTTCTGTTCTATCAGATATTTTGTTCTCATTTTGTTATGTTCATGTGCAACAAAAGAATAATTTTCATTTCTTTATTTTAATTTTCAAGGAACTCGAATATTATGGAAAATACTGGTGGGCCAGTGCTGGTTCACAGATTGCCACATGGTCTAACACCACTCCTGAGACTCACTGGAGCTCTATAAATTGCTTTACAAATTATCTCTTTCTATGACTTAGTGAGTATTTAGGAAGTATTAGTTTTCATTTTTCTTAGTGGTTTCTAAATAAATGACCTCAAACTTATTACTAGTTTTCAGCACTTCAGAATCCCAACATAAAAAAAAAATCACCAATCCCAGCCCAAAACAACACAAACCTCCCTCCTCAATTATAGAAGTTCGTAAAAAAGACTCCCCTATAGTTACAGGATGTATACCTTCTAATATTTATTTTTAAAATTAATTTATTATGCCTTATCAATCTGAATAGAAGACAACACAGAGTTACCTCACAAAGGTTATAATTTCAGTCCTAATAGCTCCAAACATCTTTTTCAACTAGCATTTAAATCCAGTGTTAAAATAGTACTGACATGGGAAGCATCGCAATTCTATTGTTTCAAAGTCCATTGTGTCTCTGTCATTTTCTATCTCTCTTTTGGTATTTTTATCCCTTCTTTTTGTTTCTCACATATGTTCTGATGAAAGCCCTTTTCAACTGAGTTTTTCCTGCTTGTGCTACTTATATCTTAATACAGTGTCATATGTGCTTTTATTCTGCGGTGGTAACATATATGGACAATTCATATTTTTATTCATATGTAATGACTCTCTTTTCATTATCCAGTTTCATAGAGAAGACTAAAGTTGTTTCATAACAATGTTAGGAAAGGCTCCTGGCTATAATCCTATGCCAAATCAAAAAGATTGATCTGAACAAATACAGGAGTTTACAAGGTGGTCTGACATGTCTACATTTTTAAAACAAATTAATTAAATATTTAAAATCACAACTAGCACAGAAAAATATACATGCATTAATACATATTTATCATTAACCATTTTTTGGTTACCGAGTTATCCATTACATTTTATCTAATGACATGTTGTCCTTATTAGATTTCAATTTATGCTAAGATAATTAAGTCTTTTTTTCATCTAAATCAGGAGAAAAAATTAACTTTGATAAAAATTATTCAGACAATTTGGTAAAAACCCCACAACAAATAAAATGTGTTCTAGTTAAATGTTTCATTGTGAAATTCTCCCACCTCCAGCCCCCAAATTTTAATTATAGACCAGGTGTCCTTGTTTAATCTGAGATAGAGTTAATTTTCCTCATAGTACTACTGGCACAGTTATGTGGGTTTGAATTTACTATGAGAATAATGTTGACAACACAACAATGCTTTAGATGTTGCTGAGCTGTGCTTACTCTAAGTCAAGGAATTTTCAGGTTTCCATGCTCTTCCAGTGAGGAGGTGCACAAGAAGGTGGGAGGGAGCACAGCCAGGACAGCTGACCTGAACTGGCCAAAGGGATATTCCATAGCATAGAACATCATGTTCGATATATGAACTGGGGGAGTTAGCCAGGAGGGGAATTTGCTCAAGGTCAGGCTGGACATCAGTTGGCTGTTGGTGAGTTGTATGTGCTTCACTTGTATTTTTGGGGTGTTTTATTTATCTCTATTGTCTCCTTTATCATTACCATTTAATTGGTATCATTATTATCCTTTTTCTTATCACTTTAATTATATTTTATTTCTATTATTTAGCTGATTTCTATCAAGCCAACAATTTTACTTTCTTTCTGATTCACCTTCCCATCTCCAGCAAGGTGGGGGATGGAGATGAACAGCGAGCAAGTGGCTGTGTGGTACTTAGTTGCCAGATGGGGTTAAATCGTGACATCTGGGTGTATTTTTTGCACATTAGTAGGCCCTGTAAATGCAAGAAAAAAAGGCCTTTGACTCCACCAGAACTATCACGTTTCTAAATCTGTCAAATTGTAACATTCCATATACACAGCACAAAGAAATAGACCATGCAGAATAGAAGAATGAGACACTTAGAAAAAGAGAGTAATTTGTATGTAGATCTAAAAATATGTTCAAACTATCTGTGCTTCCTCTCATTTAACTGATTGCAAATGGGAAATATGTGAGTGTTCTTCAGTTAGTATCAGAAATTGTTAGGAAGATAACCATAAGCATTTTTAAAGAGTTCCCATAAAATTGTTCTACGTTTTCACCTTCTGAATCCATTAGGTGACTTTATTAAAATCTCATTAATAAGTCTGAATGTCTTGTACTCCATTCTCAACATGGGAAGTCAAGATGTAATTTGTTACCATGATGTCTTTCTTAGCAACATTAAAGTATATTCTTTTGTTGCCTGAACATCCTCCTGGATTCTGAAGCTAACAGTTTCACATAAAGGATTTATGAATATTATGATTTTTTTCTGTGTGAGGACATGGGTGAGGATAATTACTTTGTTGCTTACTTTGTTTCTGGTTTTGGTGGTTTTTTTTTTTTTTGGCTTTTCTTTTTGGTTTTACTTGCTTTTGTTGATCATACATGGTATTTAGCAGGAAATAAAAGCATTTTCACACAAACCATACAAAGAAATGTTCCTGTGGCAGTGGCATGATAGAATGTTCTCAGCCTTCTGAGGTTTGCAAGACCTGCTAGAACAAAGCCTTGGCGTAGGGTCAGACCTGCTCCTGCTTTGAGCAGGAGATTGGAATCAGTACTTCCTGAGGCCACTTCCAATGTGTCCATTATTCTATAAATTTCTGAGAATGATAGCTTATCACTGTCTAAAATCATAGTTCTATGATTCTGATTTACTTTAAACTTCATTTAGGGATAGGATACTAAAATAAAATCCTTCCAGTCAGGCTCTTAATTCCATCAGCACTGATTTAAAGAAAAATAATTAATAACATTAGCAAAACTTTAAAACTGAAAACTTGGTGGTTGAACAGGCCTGCTACTGTACTTACATCACAAGTGTTTAAATAATATGGAATTTTTAACTTAGAAAAAATATTAGATCAGATAGATCTTGCATAATTTATGCTTGTTAGAAATCCAAGCATAAATTATGCAGGTTACTATTCTCTTCTTTCTATCCTATTCTCAATGACCTGTTACCTATTAGTCCATATAATCAAGGGAGTTAAAATACAAAGGAAGAATGAAACATTACCATCAAGCTGGGTGAGTTGCTCTGTACTACAAGTATACACAAAATATTTGTGGGATACTTGCTTATTTTCAAGAATACTCTGAGAATATTTACTGAATCTAAACACTTTCCTTACTTAGGGAGCCAAGTAGGAAAGTTTCTAATTGTGATACTTGAAGTAGTTATTGACATAATTCTCTTAAGCCTCCTATGTTCCCAGATAAGCACGGAAAGGCGACTTCAGCATTCGGTGTGGAGAACAACTACATTATTTAGCTACAGTCATGGCTAGCCAGAGGGTAATGTGTATATGTTTGTACAGAGTTCAGAGCACTCACATTTGCCCTAATCAAAAAATGGAAGTTAGCACAAGTGCAGGTTTTCTGTCCATTAATATGAATATGAAATATGTATTGCAAAAATCCCTCTCAATACAAATATCAGTAACTCAGACTGGAATAATTTGGGGTTAGTGGGATTTGTTTTTAAGTAACCAAGTTCAAATATGTAATACAGCAATCATGGGAAATGGTTTAGAGTAAACAAATAATGTAAAAATAATTTCTGTATTTATTTTTATTAAATTTTTTTCTTGTCACAAGCTTAGACCTTGTGCTGCAAATGGTTGAGGAGCTCCGGGAATTGCTAAATACTTTGCAGTACTATGTACAGGAGGAGACTGAGAAGATTTTAAAGCACTTCGGAGGAGATATGTTTATATCTGAGATGTAGATGAAAAACTGTGTGAGAAAAATTGTGTTAGAATTACCATACTGGGCAGTGAAAACCATTTTAGAACATCAATATAAATAAAATGCCTCAGACATGAGGCCCATTTGTCCCAGTAACCTATTTAATTTTTCCAGCTGCAAACTAGAAGGTTTGTAATGACTTGGGACTTTACAATAAACCCCAAAAAATAGGGCTTGAAGTCCAGCTGGAGGTATATATGGCTATTATATTTCTTTGCTTGCTTCTTGGTTTAATCAGTTCTTTTTGGTCTAAAATCAAGACATGACACTTACATGAACTTAGAAAAGAAGAGAAAATTTAACTAAAGTAATCAGTGCATCCTAAAAAATTACCATCAGAGACTGAAAAATTCAAATGAAAGACTTGCTGACAAAAATAAGGAACTGTTTGTGGATGGAAATATTAAGATCCATGAAACATGGAGGCTTGGGGCTTCAAGAGTTGGTTGTTACCAGGCTGGCATCTGACAGTTAAAATGAAGAGACAATAGACCAATAAATTCTATTAGGAGACCCCTAGCTACCACAATGCTTCTTCAAGGACATGGATAGACAGTATTCAGTAATTATTTTATTTAAGGTCATTGTTTAGATAGCTTTTATTAATAGTTTAAAAGTTGCACTTTATTCCACATACCTATTGAAATGAAAATGGGCAAATCTATTTAATCTTTTGTATTTGAGTTCAGAAATGAGAAGATGGAAAATATAGCTAAAGTAGTATTAAATTTCAACAGTAACAACAGCATGAAAACTGTAGAATAATCTATAAACTATTTTTAGTTAAAACTGGCCATTTTACAAAGCAGCAAATTTAACAATTGACTGTTCTATATGTAAATTCCACTGGCATATAAAATGATAGTTTCTGATTGGAATTACAGAGAAAATATAAGATGCAAACAAAAAAAAAATTAATTTTTTTAATGACAATTCCTGAGGTAATATTTCACAACAGTTTCCCAGAGTTTATTACTCCTGGGAAAAAGCATTTACACTGACTGGTATAGCAATATTTGCTTAGAAATGCTGTCTTTAGAAACTTGTACCTAAAGGTGCATTGTGCAAATGAAGATTTTGTAACAATAAACAATTAATAATTACTGATTGATGATTTCTCTGTAAATTACGGTAGTTTTTTTCATTGTTCTTGTCCATAAGTAGATCTTGTTTTTCTCAAGAGTGTCCAGCTATTTGAATTCACTGATCTTTCTTTTTTACTATATAAATTGACAGAAACATTATATGTGATTGTTCAGGGTCTATATTGGAAAATACTGCTCTATTGCTTACATTAAAGTGCTTAAATAAGAAAGAAAATTTGGTCTACATGATCAGTATTATACTAAGCACCATTTCTTTTTTTCAGGAAAAATAGTAATGCAAGTGGAAGCATCAGAAAAACAGGGTGGGTCTCAATAGTTTTTAAAAATGTTAAGAGCTTTCTGGGGAAATATTCTTCACAAAAACTAAACTCATGCAAGATTCATAGGCTGTATTGAAGTCAAATTTAAATTATCTGGTCACAATCACAGCAGGAGCTACATACTTGATTCTATCTGTGAGCGGTACTATCACATTTTGTCCTTCAATAGCTTCTTCCAATCACAATTTTTTTTTCTTCCTTTTTATGTTCTGTGCCATAGTAATAAAGACTTGGGAAAAAAAACCAAAGGAACATTGTTTCACTTTACATTTGCTGCTTTGAGTGAACAAACTGTTGAGGCAGATGAATTCTGCTTAAGACTATTTGTGTTTAAGATAGAATGCTATGTAGTTTGCAAGGTATGTTTAATAACCTGAACAGAGCTCTTAGTGGGCACAATTGTTGCAATTCGTAGAACATGGGAAAGACATGATGCTACCATTTATTGTTGGTTGCAGAACTTTTATCTCAATAAAAGAACATTTATCCAAATAAAATTCAATTGCAAAATTGAATGCAATGGGCTTTATTTATTTTAAGCAACAAAATTGAGTGCTCCCACATATGCGACTCACCAGCTGATAAATATTCAGATAAGATTGCTCCTTGTTCAGTTTCAGACATTGAAGTTAGTCCACTGTCCATGGAATACTCAAAGGGGCATAAGAAAAATTCGAAAGTTAATTAATAGCAGGGCAATTTTTCTTGCACTTTGATTGATACTGTTTCACACAGCATTTGGACCAGTCTTCTAGGATCTAGGTAAGATTTTTTTGATTTTTCTAATTTTTTGTGACATTTGTTTCCCAATATTGTGATTGAAGAAACCAGGGAAAATTGCAGACACTCATTCTAAATGCCCAGACTAGGCAAACAAGATCTCACCCTGAAGATTTAGGAAGTTATATATACCAACCTTCACTAACATCCTAGGGGACACAGACAATTTATTCAGGAGGGGAAAAAGTTATTTGTCTAAATCAGGCTGACTAGGACTACAGCTACATCAGATGGTTTTGCTTATATGTGTTCACATGTGCCTATATATATATATATATATATATATATGGGTTATTTTTACACATGCACAGTGATGATAATGCCTCTGAAATTCTAAATTACAAACTTTTCAAGTTTGCTTTTTATGACTAGCCTGGCAGTAATCACATAACCCTGCTGGCATGGCTGATTTAAAATAACTTCTTTCCAAGAAAAAACTATGGTGATTAACATTGAATAAAAAGATACTGTAGGAAAATTGTCCCTTAGGTCACAATTGTCTTTCTTACATCTTGCACTTCCTCTAGTGCCTGTAGTTCTTTACATATCCATTCCCCTTCATCAGTATCTCTGTTTACCTTCCCTCAGTGATTCTATCTGAGTGCAGGTTTCTGAATGAAGTTATATTTGATTTGGTGGCTCAGCCGGTTCCAGCTGGTTGCACAAAGGACCCACCACAGGACATGGCCCAGCCTATCAGCCAAACTGGTGGCACCTTTGGGCAAAAATATTTAGTAAGGGGAAAATGCTGCATAGACAGTGAACAGTGAGACAAAAAGTGAGAAACAGCCCTAAGAATCCCAAAGTCAGAGAATAAAGAGGGGTAGGAGGTGTTGCAGCTGCTGCATAAGAGATTCCCCTGAAGCCCTTAGAGTGAACCATGCCAGAGTAGATAACCACATTGAAGTCTACACCACAGGGGACCCCACACCAGAGCAACTGGATATTTCCTGAAGGAATTGTGATCTGCTGAGACCCCACACTGGAGAAGATTTTCCAGACAGGAAAGTAGTCCATGGAGGATTTGCTTTAGTGCAGGTTTACTCTGAATGCTTAGGTGGAGAGGACCCTGGGAGGAGGGGGGCAAACATGTAAGAAGGAAGGAGTAGCAGAGAATAACTGCTATGGACTGATCACGACTTCCTGTCCTTCATAATCCTTGCCCCTCTGGGAATGGAATAGGTGGAAGAATTAGAAATGCAGGGTTGAAATTACATTATTGAAAAAGAGGTGTGTGTGTGTGTGTGTGTGTGTGTGTGTGTGTTTTGATTTTGTTTCCAGTCATCCATATCTATCTTAGCAATAAATTAAATAAATTTTCCCTAAATTGTTTCTCTTTTGCCCATTATGGTAACTCTTAGGTGATTTTCCTCTCTTTATTTTGACCCATGAGCTCTATAATTTTATTTACTTTCCCTGTCCTGCTAAGGAGGGGGAGTGGGAGAGAGGCTACATGAAGTCTGGCAGCTGGTCAGGATTAATCCACTGCATATTTCAATCTGTATTCCAGTGTAAATTTTAATTCTGGTCAAACCTTTAATTCTATGTCAGAAATTTGATACTTTAGGTCTGTGTTTGTCATACCATTGCTAACACTTTCAAATGAAGGCCTCAACTTAAAAGGCAGATAGGGATGTACTCGTGATCCTTTGCATTTTAATCTGAATAACAGCTTGGAGCAATCTGTTCTATAAAATTTGAATTGCTTCTGCTAGTAATACCTCCATTAATTACTGGCAGGAAATTTTAATTGCAGACATAGCACTATGTTTATGATTATTTTTTAATTTAATGAAAGGCATTATATGAAAAATTGTTAGAAGAAAATATTTCTCAATATTAATATACTCTGTGCTTGCTTCAATTAGATTATATATGGAGATCATAAACAAAAGGAAGGAAGAATTTGCAAACTCATACTTCAAGAAGGGGGAGAAAAAAGAGGGAAAAAAAGCCAAAGTGTGAAATTTTAATGTTTACATTCTCCTTGAGAATTTTCATTTGTTTAGTTCTGTAGTGCCTGAGGTCCCAGTGTACAGATCAGCCTTCCTGCCCACATTCATGGTGTCTGGAGAGATGCAAATATGAGAAACATATTATCTTCTCTAAACTTTCATTTCTCATCATGCTGTAGCAGAGAACATTAGCTTCAGGGAAGCAAAATAGTGAAACTGTTAGAAACATTAAACAATTGAGGTCAGAAGAGACCTCTTGAGATCATCAGGTCCAAACCCTAGCTCAAAGCAGGGTCAAATAGAGTGATTTCTTCAGGGCTGTTTTATATCAAGCTTGGCATTTCTCCACATTCTGTGCCTCCACATTCTGTGCCTCCACATTCTGTCTGGGCAATGTCTTCCAGTGTTTAATCAAACTCAGAGTGAAAATGTTTGGAGTTTGGGATTTTTTGATTGGGGCAGAAGAAGGTAGGAGAAAGTGTGGGGGGTGTTTTTTTGCTGCTGTTGCTTTATTTTTGTTATTTCTTGTCATCTCTTGTACTTTGTTATCAAATTAATTTAAAAAAAAAATAAAATGTGACTTGTAGTTTTGTGAGTATTCATGTATTTGTGAACGATTTCTGTATCTAAATAATACAATCATGGAAAGGCATAGGTTGGAAGGGACCTTAAAAAAATGCCTCGATCCATCTACCTTGCATGGGCAGAGATGACATGCATTACATCAAGATGCTCAAGACCTCATCCAACCTGGCCTTGAACAACTTCTCCTGCCAAACTCTTCCTGTGTCTCACCACTTCTGACTTTCTAACATCTAATCTAAATCTCTCCTCTTTTAGTTTAAAACTGGTCCCCCTTGCTCTATCACTATCTGTCTGTGTAAAAAGTTGCTCTTCCTCTTTTTTATAAGCCCCTT
The DNA here is from genome assembly GCA_013400915.1 of Pardalotus punctatus. Classification (NCBI taxonomy): domain Eukaryota; kingdom Metazoa; phylum Chordata; class Aves; order Passeriformes; family Pardalotidae; genus Pardalotus; species Pardalotus punctatus. The sequence continues at coordinate 77,952 of VZTX01025380.1, forward strand.
TTAAGTACTGCAAATCTGCAATGAGGTCGCCCAGGAGCCTTCTCTCCTCTGTGCTTTACAACTTCAGGTTTCTCAGCCTGTCTTTGTAAAAGAGTTGTCCCAGTCCTCTGATCATCTTTGGGGCCACCTCCTGACCCACTCTAGCAGGGCCGTTTGTTTTTGTGCTGAGAATCCCAGACCTCGGTGCAGTATTCCAGGAGGAGTCTCAGGGGGGGCAGAGTAGAAGGACAGAATCATCTTCCTTGACCTGCTGGCCACTCTCCTTCTGATTCAGTCCAGGATGCAGTTGGACACCTGGACTGAAAGCTCACACTGTTGGCTCATGTCCCGCTTTTTGTCGACCAGAACCTCCAAGTCCTTCTCCACAGTTTTGCCCTCAATGAGTTCTTCTTGCAGTCTGTTCTCATGCCTGGGGCTGCCCTGACCCAGTTGCAGGACCTTGCATTGGACTGGTCGAATGTCATGAGATTCCCATGAGTCCATTTCTCAAGTTTGGCCAGGTCCAACTGGATGGCATCTCTTCCTTCTCTTCTGTTGACTGCACCACTCAGCTTGTAAATGGTACAAGTGACTATCAATCTAAAATGTAGGTTATTCACAGTATTTTTTGTGATTCCAATGTTATAATGATAGTTGTGATTTATACCCCTCTAAAGAGAGAAAATAATGGTGGAAATGCCCAAACATACAGTTCTTGTACACTTAGATTGAAATTTGTTGGCAGTAGCACTCAGAAAATACCTCATAATTCAGAAATCCTGTCTGAAAAGGCATTGAAACTAATAAATGACAGTATTTCTTAAAGTATTCTTTGAAAAATGACTTACCCCTTACAGCTAAACTCTCTTGTGCAAATTTACTGCCATGAAAAATAAAAACTAATTTATTTCACAGTTAAGCACACAGAGCATAAATAAAAATCCCTTACTTGTTGGACCAAAATTACTATCTCAAATTATCTTTTTGTGGTCAGAAAATAAGTGTCAAGAGATATGGGAATACTCATTCACATTAAAAATAAAATTTTCATCTTTTTAAATACAATGATCCAAAGAACATGTGGAGCAATACATTTAAAATCAATTCATTAAAGTTTAAACCTCCATTTATAGATTATTAAATCTAGCTATGGAGTTCTCAATATTGCAAGAAGAGAAATGGTCTTTATTATATATGTTGTACAGTTTTCTTATAGTGTTACTTGAATTCCAGTATTGATATGTGAGGAATTGTGTGTGAGACAACTCACCAATTTTGACCCATTAGTATCTTAAAATTTTAAAATTTTAAATCACTTGTTCATTCTAAAATATCAGTTCCAATTCTGTGTATTTTTTTCTTTAATATGAATAGTCACATAACATTAAAAACATTTTTTCTTTGATTCAAGTAACAAAAGTAACTATAAACTTCATGTTAAAATTGATCCAAATAATTTTGTATCATGTTGTGACTTTTTCTCAAAAATTCTCTAAATTAAGCCAACTTTTTTGCCACTCTGCCAACCAGTAATTCTGATCTTGGCAAACTTGTTTTAAAAATAAGAAATAATTTTTTGATTACTGATACCTCAAATTGTTTTATTACTTCACTGTGGTGGTTTTACTTGGCCCAGTTTTTGCTAGTGGGTAGGGAGGGGCACAAAGATGGCTCCTGTATGTCCTCTGTGAAGGTTCTGGAAGTTTTTCACCCTGTCCAGCAGAGCCACTCTCTGTTGGCTCTGAAGATGATGGACATGCTGCTGGCCAAACCTGGGCCAAGTAGAGATGTTAGTTACGCCTCTGTGAAAACATATTTAAGAAGAAATCAAAACAATGGGTGCACGCACTTCTTTGTAGCCAGAGGAGGAGGAGGAGGTAAAAATATGTGAGGGAAAACAACATGGAGACACAAAGGTCAGTGGAGAAGGTGGGGGAGGAGGTGCTCCAGGTGCCGGACTGAAAACCCTGTGCCGGCCATGGTGAAGACCATGGGGGGAGCAGGTGGTCCCCCTGCAGCCCATGGAGTCCAGGGGGGGTGCAGAGATCCACCCACAGCCTGTGGGGAGGTGCCCACGCCAGA
>VZTX01025380.1:80029-164285 GCA_013400915.1 Pardalotus punctatus
TTGTGTGAAAGAGGGAGGGGGGTGAGCTGAGAAATGGTGTCTTAAGAGGGAGAGGGATGAGTAGAGAAACAGTATTTGTAACAGAAGAATTGTGGTGATGGACTGACTAAGAAAAAGCCCCATACCCTGCCCCCCACCCGGAGCTGCTGGTTGTTTGAAGGAGGGGAGGGGGTGAGCTGAGGAACAGTGTCTTAAGAGGGAAGGGGGGTGAGTAAAGAAATGGTGTCTTAAGAGCTTATTTTTACCTCTCATTTATCCTCCGACTCTGTTAGGTTAATAAATCACTTTGCAACTTAAGTCTTTCACCTGTTTGCTCATGTTTTTCGTGCGTCCCCTCCCCATCCCTGCCTCATCTCAACTCATGAGTTCAGTGTGTTTGTGTAAGTTTGATTCCTCTCCTCTGCGTAAATGCAGCAGGAGAGAGCATAGAAAGCAGACGTCGTAGGTCCCTGGCGTTTGGCCAGGGTCAAACCACGACATTCACTAAAAATTGTAAGTGAAAATTTGGATGGCTGACTCTTGGTTGGATACAAAATTACAAAAACAAATTTGAAGAATATTTAAAATTTTATATTAATTTAAAAAAACCACAAAAAATAATAAAATGCAATTGTTTTGTTAATAGCGTATCTGTTGCTGCCCACTTGACCACACAGTGGTCAGTGTGCGAAGAGAACACGTATGCCTCAGCAACGAGACCACTTGTGTCCCTTAATCCCGGTGACAGGCTCCTGCTCTCTCGCAGGGAGCTGTCTGCTGTGGACCCCAGCTGGGGCTGGCAGCAGGCGATGACAATGGAGCCAGGAAGGGTCTAGTTGTCATAGCAACCAAGTCTTTATTCCCTTCCCCAAGGGACAGGAGAACAGCAACAAGGTGGGGTGGTGACAAAAGAACAAAGGAATGACCATTGCAGAGGGTTTAAGGGGAGCCAAAAGGGGAGGTCTAGTGGAGGAACAACAAATTGACCAATGGGAAAACATTACATAATCACAAATGTCCAGTGGGGAAGAGCAAGGGAAGGAGAATATTTAAATGAACCAATGGGGGTACAAGGAACTTTCCAGAAAATAATGCACATTAAAACAACCTAATACATATGGAAATAACTCGGAGGGGAAAGGGGTGTAACCAAAATTTTGAAAGACAACTCAAACAGTGGGAACAGTGGGGAATTCCCCAGCCTTGTCTACTCCCTCCCCCTCAGGGTCACTGTCCTGAGGAGGAAAATCAACCCAATAGGTTTCATTAGAGAAGGCAGGCAGGGTCATCGCCACACGTATCTATTAAGTAAATGTAACTTCACAACAAACACGTCTTTGATAACTCTTTCAATTCTTTAAATAGTACAAAACAATAGCTGCATCTGAAGTTATGCCTAAATTCAAATTTTATATGACAACCAGAGCTAATGATTTGTGAGAGCTGCAGTGTGACATCTAGAATCCACAGACTGTTTTCCATCCATTTCCCACAGTTCATTTGCATGAGATGCAATGGTCAGAGGAGTCTGGGGTGAGAACTATTGATTGTGTTCCTTGTTAGAGGATGTGTTCATTATAAACTCAATAATCAGTCATGATCAGTATTTGATTTTAAGCTGTTGTAATTATGCTTCTGCACATTAAACATAAAACATTCTCACACTCAGCATCATTGGAAGTGGTAAAGGCTCCTACCACACAAAACGTTTTACTTATGCCTCAGTTTCAAAAGTCATGAAATTATATCAAGCTCCATAATTAAAAATACATTAATTTATATAAAAATCTAGTACGATTCAAATGCACAATGATAATTCTCAATAAAGCTGAGTTAAAAGACTCCAGGATTGTAGTTAATTGTTAAATCTGTGATACCCTTGGCTTGTGATTTCCATGGTGAAAACTCTTGATACAAAAATAAATAGTAAACTGTTCATTGCATTAAATCATTTTGTGCAAGTAGACCTGAATTCTCTTAAATACATATATAGATGCAGACATAGATCATGACATAGTTGATATAGCTATAAATATATGTATATATGGAGAGATGGCCACAGAGTAAAATGAAAAATTTGTAATGAAATATTTAGATTTTCATTTGAATTTGATTCTTAAAATACAGGTCCATCACAGGAATGAAGAGAGGGAATAACAGTGTAACAAAAAAACAAGAGTATCTCCCTTGTATGAGCAGCATAAGAATAATGAACTTACCATATTGGCTAGAAACCTTCCAATAAGCCAGGAAGGTTTTAATTGTGGAGGAATTGTGTCAGAGGATAATACCGGCAATTTAAATTGTTGAACAGAAATATCTGAGCTGTGTGGTTCACACAGATAACACTAGTTCTTTACAATGTTTTCCATAAATTATGTTCCTTTAACCCAAATAGTTTCATTATACTTACTGTATAATTAAATTACTATATTAGTATTAGTAGTAAAATTTGCATGTTGCAAAGAAAAAAGTAATGTTGTTTCATTCCAAAAATGTTAAATGGAATTTTCAAAATGAATATTTATTAAGTATTGTGAAGTAGATTTAATGATGATTTTTAATTGTGTGGCTTGTCTTTATAATTGCAGCATTATTCTTATGCAAATTGGTGTATTGAGCAGTTGGAAGAAAGAAACTCTCTGGTTTCCTATCAATGTTAACATAAGAATAATGAAAACAGTGTGGGATACACAGACCCTTGCACTCCCACTGGACCATCATGAATTCACATATACATGTACTGATTTCATGTGGCAAGGTTTTAGTAGTGGAAGGTTTCCCTCTTGGACAAGAGACAAATTTTTGCCCCCGTGTGGGACAGAAGAAGTTTCAGGTGGTTTTGGTCTTGCTTTTATTTCTCGTTGCCCCTTTCTTTTATTAATTGACAACAAATATTTTTTCCCCAATTGGGAAGGGAATGCAAATGAGAAAGCCCAGTAACAGGACCAGAGGCAATGGGTACAATCTGGAGCACAGGAGGTTCCTCTGAACATCAGAAAACTTTTTTTTTTTTTTTCACTGTGAGGTTGAGAGGTGGCACAGGTTGTTCAGGCAGGTTGTACAGTCTTCCTCCTCGAAAATAGTAAATATTAGTCTGGATGTGTTCCTGACCAATTTACTCTTGGTGGTCCTGCATGGACAGGGGTAGCTGGGCGAGATGGCCTCCAGAGGGCCCTTTTAACCTCAACCACACTATGAATCTGCATAAGATAAGAAAGTACTCAGAGAAACATAATCAAAGACACAAAAAACCCTTAACTAATACATAGAGAGAAATCAAAATTAAAGGAAGATTATATACTTGAAAATGTAAAAAGTATGTAACAAGTGTGAATTAGATATTGAAGGGGAGTTTGAAAGCACTTTAAAAACCTTTGGAAAACATCACTTACTGACTACTAGTTGTAGTGGAGAAATCCACAGGGCCAAGCCTTCCAGGACTCCTATTTGCAACGCCCCCAAATACACATTGTAATTAGAGGAGGTAGTGATAAACTAAATATATAACAGCTTAAAAGGATAGATTGAAAATAGACAAGACATCCTGCAGCTGTAAAATATACATTGGAACAAAATGATGGAACAAAGGAGTACCAAAGATCTGTGTTATCATATGGGGCCCTAACAAGGGAAAAAAGAAAAATTATTCCACACTTCTAACACCAGGATATGAAGTTTTCAGACATATCAGACTTATAAAATTAACAGAATGAAAATGATTTTGCATACAATGATTAAACTATGAAATTTCTTGGCACAGCAGTAAACAAATGTTTTTAGATGTACAGGATAATGCAAGGATTCAAAGACACATCGTAGCATAAGAGTTTCATCAACGGCAATTAAACTGGGGTTATCTACATGTGAGTTTTTTTTTCAATCAGATGTTCCCTTTAGAAAGAAGAGAAACTCACAGTTTTCTATGTTTAATGTATTTTTCCTTATTAAAACTGCATTGAAGCTTGCAATTTGGATTCCTTTTGTATGAAACTACTTTGAAAGATAAAATCTGGGAGTGCATATAATGTGGTGTAAGGGTTAATATTTATTCAATTCACAGTTCAAAGTTAGATTTAGGCAAGAGAAATCATTCTCCCTCACTGACCTAAAATATACAAAATTTTGCCTTCTGGACTAAAAAAATTGCCCATCAGATGTTCACAGTGTTGTACTAATTTTTAACAAAGTCACTATGGTCTATGTTGGATCAGCTCACCAAGTTCTTAATCTATACTTTATTTTCCTCTTCAAGTATCTACTTTGTCCTGAGCTAGTTCTAAGCATTTTTTAAATGTGATAACATTTCTGGTGGTCAAATGACTATTGCTTGACCTCTTCTTGTTCTAGTTCTCCTGTTTGTCTGGCAAAATAGCTTTAACTTGAAAAATTTTAATTCAATTTATTATCAATTCCTGCAAACATTCCTAGTTGACTCTGTCTGTTTTTGCTGTGTGATACATGCAGTCTCTCCCAATTGCCTCAGCAAGGTGACAGGCAGAGCAGAACTGTGAGGTCAGTGCAAAACATTTTCTTTCTCCTGTTCCTTGTTTTGTTTTCCTGTGCTGCACCACGTTATTTACTCATTTTCTTCTGCCACAGCATGGGTCACCTGTGAGCTGCAGTCCCTCAAGGATGGCCCTGTCCTGCCATGAGTTGCTCACTGCCTGTAGTTCCTTGGGCTGCCCTGCCCCACCATGGGCTTCCTGCAGTCCTGCAGAAGTACATCCTCTTGAATATTGTGCCTTCTTCCATGATTGCCTCTCTAGCTATGTCCACAAAAACGACCTTTTCCCTCTTTTCCTCTGCTACTTCCATTTTTCCTTTCATGTATCACCTATGTGTCTCCTGTCCTTATGACTACTGTTTTCCCTTAAATATGTCTGAGGCAGGGTGCCAGGAGCTTCCCTTCAGTTTTAGCTCTCAGTGGAATGCTCACATCAGCTGGCAGGATGGATTTGGGAGAAATATGTGTAATGATTTTATTTTTAAAAAAATGCAACTGCAATATTTAAATTTTTTGCTAAATTTTTGTATTTTTTTGCAAAAATACTAACTTTAAGAGAAAAATTAAGATAAAGTTTTGTAAGTAATTTCACATTCTTACATAATTTTCTTATTATGTGGTCTACTAAATAATACTAAATAATATGTATGTGTGATTATACACATAAGCTATACCAGTAGTTCCCAGACTCACAAAGTAGAAACCTTCAATATTTCCCTGTCTTCTAGGTTCCTGTGCATTTGCACCAGTTGCAGTTTGTCCCTGGAGAATGCAGAAAAAAAATTTCAACAACTGAGGATGTTTTAATCCTGATATTCCACTCACATTACAACACATGGTTCTTGAAACTTTGGAGCTTTAGTCACGAGAATTAAATCCAATGGAAACATGCTTACAGGCATTACTAAAATTCTAAAAAAAAATATTAATTATATCATAATTATGTAATTTAATTGTGCCAAATGAAGAATATATAGACAAGAGATGGTAGGCAAAAGAATTAAAGGAAGTCAGGAACTAACGAGAATATTTTCACTTTTCTATTTCTAGAGAGGATATGGCTAAGAAAATTCTAATTTTTTTCACTTACAGTACTAATTTTTGGTGATATAATTTATATTTGTGTATTGCATATGGATCTAAAATATGAAAAGTACTTTTGTGTACTTTATGTTGTCACATTCTAAAAGTCTCGTGGTTTTATTGGTATGGCAACATATTTCAAATTTAATAACTTTCTGTACTGTAATTTTCCATTCTTAGTCATATTTTGGGGGGTACTTGGTATGTGGTTTTTTTGGTTGGTTGGCTGGGTTTTGGTCAGAATAGTGAGCATGCAAGCCAAAAAATGTATTTTTATAGTACAAATTTAATTAAATAAAATACAAATTATTTTCCATATTTATTATAAAGAGCAAAGATGTAAAAATTGTGAGATACAGGGAAAATAGTTTAATGTGAATTCGTACTAAATTATTCCATTTTGCTTCTAGGTTTGTTTCAGAAAAGAAAGCTTGTTTTGAATCCATTTTGTTAAATGTTTACTATCAAACAGAATTCCAAAGGCAAATATTTTTAGAACTTTAAGAAGTTGAAAGCTATTACAGGGATTTTTTGTTGTTTCATTTTCTTTCTTATTGCTTCATGCAGTTTCCATAAAAAAGGCAATATACTGTGCAAGTAACTCTTCAGATAAATACATTTGCAGTGCTATCCAAGACTGAATTCAATTCTGAGTTAAACCATGCCTGCCAATTATTTCCAGCTATTTGATAGACCAGTTCTATTCAATTTAAATTCCATTCTCAACAAAAATATACAACAAAATGATACACTCAGAAAATAACACTTTGTGAGAGACGGAAACAAACACTTTTATTTTCTTTACCATTCCTTTTGTGGAAGTAAAAAGAGGAACAGCAAGAATCTGGAAAAAAAAAAAAAAGTCATATTATAGTACTAGCACTGTGGATGTTCTAAAGCTGTTGTCAAGGAATGATAAATGACTAGGTCAGGGGTCAAAAAATCTCTCAAGTTCATGTTTAAAAAAAAAAAAAACAAACCAAAAAAACGTCCCAAACCTGTCTGCTTTCAAAATATGTTTTAAAATTAATATTTACATTTCATAGCCAAAGACATTATTTAAGTTTTTCAATTAAATATAGAGTGATATTAATTTTAAAACCCATATCTTGTACACCACATAGGCAGGAATTTCTAGTTTAGTTTCTGTTGAGGATAATAAAAATTCTTCAGAGAGTAAGAAAATTATGTACTTTTAAAATATGAGAAAATTACATATGCTTTTTTAGTGAGTTGGGGTCTTTCTAATAAAGGGAGAAAAAGAGAAAGGTCACAGAAAATTATCTTTACCTCTTACACATTTCCCTTCTTCATATATTCATAGCCTAATGCATTCCTACAAAGTATTCCACAGACTACTGGATCTTCACTATACCTGATTGCTTTCCTCAAGTGAGGCATAAAATTTGTTTTCTATCCATAACCTTTGTGACTTTGACTGACATAACATACAAAGAAAAAAAAAATTGTTGTCATTATATATACATAATAATTTTGGAATTATTTTGATATCTTCTATCAGAAAAATTAGATAATATTGTAATCTATGTATCTATTATTTGACCTCTACCTGTATGAGAGACTGGTTTTTAGTTTTTTTTGGGAAACTAATCACTGACTCTATGCAAATGTGTATCAATGATAATTAGATTTTGTTGGGACAAAATCCATTTGTCTATCTATATCATATATAATATGAATCTTTAAGCATGGGTGTATGAACGCAGATATTAACAATGTTATTTTTTATTATTTTATTTGTAGCTATTTTATTAACAATTAACTTTGGGGAAAAAAATGCCCATTGGTTTATAATTCTTGTTAATTCTTATTAGAATAAGCTCTGTTTGATCATCCTTATTTCCATATACATTTGTCGTGACAGATACTTATTTCACATTTTAAGAGGCAATTTCATGCACACATTCTTTAAATTGAAGCTGACTCTTGAAGATAAGCACAAGCAAAACAACATTTTTTCAGCACATTGTTTTAAAGAAAGTGATGGTTAGATTCTTAGATAAAGCAAAACTTCAATAATTTGCTTCGCATTTTGCAAGAAATATAGTAAATTAATAGTATTTTATGCCGTAGGATTGAATCAAATTTTGGGAATATATTTTTAAAGTAATATTAAATAAAAGACTATATTACATCTTGCAAGAAACTGAAAACCAATTTCTCTGTTGCTGGTACTAGGTTGAAGAATTCACTTTCTGGGGAAGTCAGCCCATTTCTTTTTAGGAACAGTTAATTTCAGTTAAAAAAAGCAGAAGAAATAGAATAGATGTATTCAAGATTGGAAACTTCTCAGGTGCACATTTTACAGATATGGAATGCTTGCAAAGAATTTCAAGGCCAACATTTAATTTTCAGCCTGTATGAACTCCTCGCTAATCTTTTCCTCACCTCTAGACTGAACTACACAATGAAATGAGAGAATACTTTACAACACACCATTATTGTTAAAACAGAATCACTTTTGCTTAGTTCTTGAAATTGATTATATGTTGTATTTAATGTGTATGAACTGATTTTTCAGTGGGCTTACTGGTGAAGAGTTGTTCACTGTTTGTCATGTTAACAAAAAGAATATTTTTACAAGTTGCAAAGCTCAACTTTTTAGAAATGCTTTGTTTGCAACAGAAAGGTTCTGATTTTTTTTCTTTCATATTTACCTTCTATTAAAAATTTACAGGGTTTGGTTTACTCTTAATGAGCAGTGGAACTGAATATCCACTGTCAAAATTGTTCTTTACTTTTGCCAAGCTGAATATATTGCAGAGTTAAAATCATACAGGCTGGGAAATTGTAATTATAGTGATTTTTAGTTTCAGAACTGCCTAATAGGGGAAAAGAAGATACTTTCTTGATTTCCTTTTCCCTATTAATCAGGATCATTATAATTACATAAATTTCCTGAAAAGTTAATGTAAATCCAAGATTGCATAACATTTTTAACAGATACATTTTAAGCTGAAAAATTTCTATAATGTTTAACCATTTTCACCCAATAATCCATGAATGACTCTGTAGTCCTACCTGTTGCACCTTCATTTGACTTCAAGTCCTAAGACATTTATTTGTTTCCTCAGTTTCATAATTCAGAAATAATACAAAGCTTATGAAATAATGGATCACAGTATGGACAAAAAGAAACGCTATATATAATGCAGAACTAAAAACTTGGAAAAGTTTAGTAACTCTAGGAAAGATTACAGTGCTCAGTAAATGGTTTGTATTTCAATCAACATCTTATAATAATTTTTTCAAGGGTCAATACTTCAACACTCAGCTCATTATTTCCTATCATTAATACTAGATACTGGGAATGCTTTTGTATTAAATTAATTAAATTCAGAGGAATTATCATCACTGTGAGAGTGAGGCATGGAAATTGGAGGAAGGTATCTGATACCTGTCAGTAATATCATGCTCAGATTTTCTTGAAAATTACACAACTTGTAGTCTTATAGTTTATTCTTCTGTTTACCAAAAGCCTCAGATACGTATCTCTGAGTGTTAAAAGAACTATTTCAAGAGCTATTTTAACATCCTGAATCCGAAGTATTCCTGACATCCTACCTTTGCCTCATTGGAAGGCAATGTCTCTATCTTCTTTTAGTTCTCCACTGTCTTCTTTAGAATCATTTTCAGTAGGCAGCTGCACTGACTTGCTGTACACTCAACATTTCACCAACCACAAAGAGTTTTAGTTTAGCAAAAAACATTATTTACCTGGACATAGTAATCACAGCTCTTGCACCAAATGAAAGAGAGACAAAGACTGATGCCTGTCTCCAAGATGAAGTAGAACAGACTGGCTCATAATCACACTATTTACAACTACCCCCTTCTGTAACAAATTTGTTCAAGAGAGAGATTTGGAGCAGTGTAGAACAGAGGCAGCATGTGAGCTAACATGTGAGCTAACAGCACAGCGCTCCACTGTCTGAACTGGTTCTTCATTCTCTTTTATTGATGTACTGCTCTGTAACAGGACATAGGTACTCCTTATATAATTGCTCCTACCAATGTGAGGAAGATCTGCAGCATCCTCCACATCCATTACTGTCTTCAGAGCACTCAACTATTACTTCATACATCCCTCTCAAAAAACAGATGTGATTAAAGAGCAATTTATCATAGGCTGTGTAAAATATCTTAAATCAAATCAATCTGTAAGGGTGTGTTGAAGGAGAGTATCTCCTCCTCTAAGGGCACCCGGTCAAAGGAGCCATAAATCAGAACAGACCTGACCAAGAAATTATAAGGAAGGCTGTAAAAAGAGCAAACCTTGCCACTGGCCTGAAGAGTATGTGGGGAGTGAAAATGCTTTGGGTTTGTTTTTTTTTTTTTTTCAGCTGAGTGGATAAAGAAAGGGAGGGAAAAAACAGATTATCATAAAACCTGTCCAGTTCACATTTATGAAGACAGTAAACAGGAACAATGCGACAGTCATACTAGTTGATGAAGTATCAAGAAACTGCAGGCAAACTGGCACTTTGCAACTCAGAAGGATGCAAGCCTGAGGGTTGAAGATGTTGGAAGGGGTTGGTGTGAACATGCAATGTGCAAAGGAAGGGGGAGAAGAGAGAAACAAAGGAAGAACAGACAGAAAAGGATGTAAAACATGGCCGATTGCATGTTAATCACAGCTGGCTTATCTGCACTTATCTGACTATGCTCTTTTCCTGATCACCACAGTTTGTCCTGTCTTTTCTTATTTTCTTATTAAATCTTTTCTTAACTCTGTTCCTTCATACTATCACTATCCACACCATGTGTGTGTGAATGCTGCAGGGACTTAGTGCCATCTACTGAGAGGACTGGCACGGGTGGACTGGGTGCCAGCTCCTGGAGTCAGACTGAGGTCCTTGCCTGTGGCCTCAGCCACTGGAGCCAGCTGGGTTCTTGGAGTTCACTGAGATAGGAATAGTGTCTGTTCCCAAAGCCACTGTCCTAGTTTTGGCTGGGATAGACTTAATTTTCTTCTTAACATCTAGTACACTGCTCATATGGAGAAAATTGACTCTATCCCAGACAAAGGCAGGACAAGCCACTGGAGGAACCAGGGAGAGTGAGGCAAGTGATGGGCTCAGCAACCACAGCTGTAGTGGGACTGCAGGTTGCTGCCCATGTGCCTTTTGTTGGGTGATGGGAGTGAGTGTCTGTGCCTTACTCAAGCCAGATGTATATGGGATGCGCTATGGCATTCACTGGCACACTTCAAGCTGGACCAGCCAGCAAGTAGGGTGCCCAGTTTCGGGAAGGGATAGGGAGGCAGGCAGGATCTGCGCTGATATTTACTGGAGAGCTATGAATATTTGAGCGCTGTGTGCTTGCAGTGAGCACCCAGCTGGACCATCTGGTGAATCAGGAATGTGTGGGGCAGGTAAGGGGGAATGGGATTCAGGCAAGTGCCAGGCAGGAAAAATTGCCATCACAGTGCTTAGGGCATCTGTGAATGTGTATATGCCTGTAAACCTGGAGAGTGCATGTGTGCACTGCAATGGTGTCCTCCTGCCTCTGCCAGCCCAAGAGGAAGGGACAAGGTTGGGGCTCATGCCTGGCATGAGTCATGAAGAAGTGGTGCTGTTAAAGGCAACCTCTTTCCTGTGGCTGCCTGTGTGCCAGACTGTCTGTGTCCTCTGTGTGATTGTGTCTCTGAGTGTCTCTGGGACATGTGCTCAGCTCTGCTGCTGGTTGAACCCGCAAGCAGGAGAGCAGCAGCCACTCCCTCAGCCTGGGCACAGACCAGGTCCTTGGGCACTGAGTTAGGGCCAATAGCCACACAGGACAGGTTGCAGGCCAGAGCAGCTGCAGGAAGTGGCCCTACTCTTAAAATTTATTATCAGAATCAGATTCCAAAACTGCTTGTTTTGCAACACAGAGTATGAAGAAAGCCTAAAAAGATTCACTTCATTTTGGATTATTAACTCTTACATGCCTAATATTCAAAATAACTAATCTACCATAGAAGGCCCCACAGAAAGGTCATTCTTTTTCCAAATATCACTATGTGTCTCAGGGTTAATCTCTATCTATCAGCTGACAGAAGAAATAGGTAGAGATATGCAGTAAGAATATATGGTAAAACAAAAACACATATTGGAACCAGAGTTATCCTCAATATACCATTCAATCTGCATTTTCTTGAATCTACCTCTAGTGTATGTAAACACAGTCTCACTTTTACATAGGTAAAGATGCTGCCACCTATTATGGTTTTATTTGGATTCCTCTACAAATATAAACCCTTTTTTCTTTTATTTTTTCCTGAGACCTTATGGCAAAGACAATTTATAAAGGCAGCAAGATGGATTAGACACACTTCTTGAGAAGGTAGGCACATTCATTACTGAGTAGATGAAACTGGAAGCTAAGAGCAAATTGGGGCAGAGTGAAGTAATTTCTGGATCTAGCGAACGTCAATAAACCCAAAATAGAATTGGAGACTACCAGCATGCTCACAGTGCACATTCTGAGGTAGTCTACATCATTCACTTAGTTGGTATTATTGAGGATTACTTAAAGTTTGATATTCCCTCAAAATGGTTTCATCACCATAAGAATAGAGATGTGCAGAATACCCGATGTGATTCAGTCTTAAAATTTTATGTGCATGGTGAAGTTACTAGTTTGTCACCATCTCGTCTCCGTAAATCTGTGTTTTATTAAAGAGCTCTACCAATTACATTAATAGAATTTAAGAGTCTGACTTTTTTTAAAGGAAGACAGTGGCCTAGACATAGGCTGACTTCATAACCAATTGACTATATATGATGACATCTACAACATTCACATTCCAGGGTTTTCCTATCCCAGAAGAGATCTTCTACTTTAAAATACAAGGTATTATTTTGCAGACCTGGCTTTATTATTCAGTCCAAGTAATCTGAAAACACAGCATGCTCTTCAATATGACAGTGTTTTACATTTTTTGTTCCCATCCCTCCCTCCATTTTTTAGCCCTTTCTGCTCTCTAACTTAGGCCTTTCCTTATCTATGCTTAAACTCCTGCTGTCTAACACATTTATCTACTTCCAGTATTTTCCCCAAAGTGCCCATTAAGCCAATACATTTCAACTGTTTAAACAGCTACTGTAATCTAAAATTATCCCAATGGAAAATGAAATAAAACTAGGCATGCCATATGGATGAGATTTATATAAGCAAATATAGCTGTTCACATGGAAATGTGTAAAATTGGAATGGCTCAGGCTCCCTTCAGTGATTCATCTCACATCTATCCAGATCAAATGAACCATGACCTAAAAGTATCTATGCAAACATGAAGATATGAAATATAGGTTAAAAGAAAAAAAAAAAAGAAAAAAGAAAAAGATAAATAGGATGAAAAAATAAAGTTTATGATGATCAAACATTAATCTCACCAGTTCTGATCCACCACTGAAATAATTCTTACATTTAAACTTGGTTTAGATCTTGGCCAATTAAAGTCAATGAAAAAAAATTCTTCATGAGGTTAGGGGTTCTTTCATTAGAATCGTGAATGGAGAAGTGGATTTAAACGTGTACAGTATCTGACTTTGTCATGGGTAAATAAGTGAAAGCCAGTATTAAATAGGTCCCATGATTTGTATGTATAGTTGAAACATTGCTAAAGCACATCAATTGTACTAGATCTAGTGCAAGTTGTGTATTTTAAGAGTCACAGAAGTGACAAAATAAACATCTGGCTGAGTACAGTGTTTTTTTAATTAGTACAGTGGCTGTTTGCTTTTTATTTTTTATTTTTACAATATTTTATTTTTATAATTTCTTATCTATGTTACCCAAACCAAACTGAAGATATATCTGGCTCAGCAAAATGTTAGTTAATTAGTTGTCAAATTACCTTCTGTCTCTAGGTTTTCTTTTCTAAATTTACATGTTATTTAAGTATTTAAGCTATTAAATGTTCCTGCTACTGGAAGGTAAGGATAAGGATAGCCTCCTCTCTGTTTCACCACCCCTGAAGCTGGTGGTTTGGGCAGCAGGATGTGAAGGAAGGGTTCATAAACTTTCACTTTCCAGCATAGTCTGTTAAAAGGCATAATTCACAGGTACTGATGAAGCAACTGTCCCTATGTGGTTGGATTCTTTGACCTTAGTGGAGCTTCAGAAGGAGGATGCGTCTCTGCAAAACTCAAGCTGCAGGCCTTTTGCTGAGCTGGGGCAGATCCTATTCTAGTCTGCAAAAGCTCTGTGATTCTTAAGGATCTGTGCTTTCAAGCAAAAGAACTCCTGAGAGAAGTCAGTAGACTGCAGCATCAGGGACATCAGAGATTGTGCAGATTGTCTCTGAGGCTTCAAGGGCCAAAACCTTCAGCTGCAGTGGAGGATTAGGGAGAGCTTGTGCTTATGAAATATGAGATAGAAACACCCTTCACGATGAAGCTGGTGACTCCACACACCAGAAGGATGGCTCCTACCCTACCTAGTGACTTGCTGTTATGGAGTAGCTTCACTGTCCTCATAACTGATGAGGAATAAGGAATGCTGTAAATCTGAGTGCTTCTTGCGACGGAGCCCAAGCCATTCCAAAGTAGTAGAAGGAAACAGTAAAAATGGTAGGAGACTGCTGTGAGGAATGATGGCCCCCATCTGTTGATCTGTCTCCTCACCTAGAGAGGTCTACTGCATACCAGAGTCTCGATTTAGAAGGCTAAGGAGAGCTTATTAAGGCTGGCCCATCCCGCTTCAATATTACTGCCTGCTGTTCTTCCATTTGGGCTGTATTAGGAAGACCCTGTTTCCATCAGGTTGAAGGAGGTGGTCATTAACTTGATGACATTGGAGTGCTCTGTTGAGTTCGGGCTCCCTAGTACAATAGAACACTTAATAGAGTGAGTGCAGCAAAGGTGATGGAGGGCTGCCAGAGTTTCATTTGAGGGATGACAGGGATCTGTCCAGCTTGGAGCAGAGAAGAATTTGTGGGGGAAGGGATGAGGGGAGGATGGGGCACAGCTGATTTTGTCAATATGTATGACAAAATGGGAGATAATGAAGGTGAGTGAAGCAAACTCTTCCCACTGCTACCCACTGATAGGATAACAGACAATGGTACAAATTAAAGAATAAAATAATTATTATGATTTAAAGAGAACTCTTTTGCAATGAGTGTTCTCACACAGAGAAAGAGGCTGCCCAGGGTTTATGGATCCTCCATGGGGGGAAGACAGTCAAAACCAGACTGGACACTTTTCTGGGTAACCTATTGTAACTAACTCTGCTTTAACAGGGCTGCATGATCTCAATATGTACCTTCCTATATGGTCTCAACAGGCCCCTTCCAATCTCGAATTTTGTGGTTCAATGTATTTGCATTTTTGACTAAACTTCTTTTAAAGGAAGTGCTGTTTCCTAGGTTTCACCAGCATCTCATATTAATTACAAATTGGCTCATGGGGACATATTTCTGAAATTAGAATTACACTTGTTCTAAGATGATTTATTGACACTAACAATCTGAAATTACTAGAGTGTGGGGACTGTTAATTTAAACATTTAATACATATGGATGAAAATATTGAGAAGTCAAGGGAATCCATGGTTATTTGAAGCATTTGGGTTTTTTTCAGTAATGCAGTTACAATTTCAGGTTTCTGAGCTCAGTACTAATAGTCACATTATATCCTAGGGCCTATTGATTTAGTGAGAACTGATGCTGAATGCTTCATAGGAAATAACATCTTGATCTCACAGATCTGTAGATATATTTCCATTGTATTTTGAGCATCAAGTCTTTAGATTTTGAGGAAATGTCTGGTGACAATTTAGATATTTGTTGACTAATCATTAGCTGAGCAACCTTGCTTGTTAACATCTCCTTAACATCGCTTCCATGAAGATCTGCTCCATGATGTTCACAGGCACATAAATAAGGATCACCAGTCTGCAGGCCCATGGGTCTTCCTTTTTCCCCTTTTTGAAAATAGGAGTGATTTTTCCCTTTTCCCAGTCACAAGGGGCTTCTCATTACCATGGCTTTTCAAATATACTTCCCGAAAGTGCATATATAGAATGAATACGTACACTAGATTTCTTTCTAGTCATACTTAACATCTTTACGACTGACTTGAGGAGATGACACAGTTTGCTGTTATCAAGTTCTCAGATGACATCAAACTGGTGGGACCAAGGTGATATGCCAGAAGGCAGTAATGCCATTCAGAGTAATGCCATCCTCCTTTTCAGGAAAAATGTACCAGTTGGAACCCTGTGAAATTCAGAAGTAACAAATTCCGAGTCCTCCCTTTAGAAATGAAGACACACGCCTTCCCCCGGACCTGGCAATGACACTGGCTGCTGTAGGGCAGAGCCACCAGGTTGGTTAGGGCCAGAACACTTGGTCTGTGAAGAGGGGTGGAGGGACAGAAGTCTTGTTCAGACTGGAAAGAAGATGCAAGTTTCTTCCTGGGATGGACTGGAAGGTTCTCCCAGCAGTCCTGGGATGCTTATGGAGTCATTAGCAAGTAGATGGATGTAGTGCATATGTAGCAGTAGGCACTAGGTATTAATTGAAAGAGGGGTTCAGACTGGGTATAAAGGAGAGGAAGAGACAGGCAAAGGAACAGATTGTTCAGAGAAATTGCTAATCTCCATTGGTAGAGTTTTTGAAGACTCTTCAGACCTTGACCTGTTTTGACACCATCTGAGTTCCCTTCCAGTCTTAATTATTGTGTGAATATCAGTTTCTGCACAAGTACCACAGCAAAACCTGCAAAAGTAAGATCTTACTTAAAAAAGCTCAAGTATTTTTGCAATATATCTGCCTTTTACAATGTAGCTATACTCGGTGAGATTCAGAATGGAACTCTGTTAGAGTGGTATGAATCTCATCTCTCCTCCAGAAAAACACTCCACAAGGTCCCATAACATGACTGTGAACCCCTACAGGAGTCTTCAACATCCAAATGTACCTAAAGGAGAGTGTAGGCATATTAATTTTAAACTTAGACATCCATGTCTGATATGACAATTTTAGGTTGACTATTTATTTAAGAGAAATTATCAACTTCAAACACCAACATATCAGATACCTACCTGATAAAAGGATAAAGAACCATGGTCTTTTTTTCCATAAGAAATATGTTTTGATTATCTTTATTTAATATAAGGACAGTAATATCATATTTAGACACCTACCTTTTAGAAAATCTCATTCTATATCCTCCTGGTGAAATCTCTGGACACTGATGGATTGTTGCAACTGCCCCTCTGTCACCGGTTGCGTGGACTGGACCAGCTGACCACCAGGGCCGATCAGCAGCTCGTCGGCGGCATCTGCTAGTGTCCCTGAGTGCCAGGTTCACTGCAGTTGGGGACAGTCTCCCCCAGCCGCTAGCTGCGATTCCCTAGGACAGTAGCCACGCCGTCCCCAAAAGCCAGAGTGCTGCAAAGAGAGTGTTCCCTCGCCCGGACCCCCCCAATCAGACACGCGGTCACACGGTGGTCAGGTGCTTGGGGTCAAGGGCGAAAGACCCCGGCCTCAGCAGGGCATCAGACTTTTATTCTGAGGGTAACAACCAATCCCGGAACGGCACAGGGGAGGAACCAGGGAGGGACAAAGGGACAGAGACCAATCGGGAAGGAGGAAGGGAGGAGAGAGGGAGATACGAAAATACCATTATGAACTGAGGGACAGGGGGAGCTCGACCCCTCTCTGGGGCAAGCTACCCTCAACTCTACCCCAGGGGGATTTTATTCTCTAGGTCTCCACAAATTCCTCAGGGGGGAAGAAACTCTCTGGGCTTGAACCACCGCTACACCCCTCTATCTTCATTGGGAGAAGTGAAGGTTCAGAATTAGGATGAATGGAAATATTGAAGTGAGGATCATAACACCAGGTTGTACATATCAGAAAGTATGTGCATAACCATTTTAACTAGTACCAGCATTTTTTTCAGTAATGTTTTATTTTTCTCTGGAACACTTAGATTTAGAGTAAAAATAATTCCTTGGTTAGACTATTTAAATTTATATTACATTAAAAAAATAAATTCTTAGTTTTGCAAATAATGTATATTTTGTTGTTCATTATAAGATTTTGAGTGTACAAAGAAGTACCATTCTATTGCCTTCCATCTGTTTGTGCTACTAATTTGAGGTAGAAATAGAAATTTTGGAATGGGAAAAAATAGTGAGAGATTAATTTGAGAAAAAAATTTCTCAAATTAAATGTGGGCACATGTAAAATCTCATTATATACTTGTTTTTCAGAAAAGTATTAAAAGAATTTCAGTGTACTTGAACAGGTCAAAAGAGTAAGTGCAAGTTTTGAACAGAGCTTTATATATCTGGGACTTGTACCATTTAACCTTTTCTGTATGTGAGCAAGTCTTCAGGTAAACTTGCTCTATCAAAGCAGATTCTATTTAAAAGGAATAGTGAGAACCATTTGCCATTGTAGGTATAAGAATAATGTATTTTTCATGTGTTTTATAACATGAAAACCAATATTTCCCTAAATTCATAGAAATAAATTGATATTTTAACCAACTGAGGCCAAATATCACAGATACTTTGCCATTTACCTATATAAACTTAATGATTTCATCTTTCTGGATTGCTGCCGTATTTCCTGTAAAAGGATCAATTTTGTCATACTTGGAAAAATGAGTATAACTACAGTAATTTTTTTCTCAGGTTGTGTAAACAGAAAAATTTACCCTTTTAAGAGAATCAAATCTTGATAAATTTACTGTTATGTACTATGCTTGGAGGCTTTGAATACAAAAGAGATTCAAAGAAGGAAGTGAAGGGAGAGAAAGAGAATATTTCCACATTTTGAATATTAAAGTAAGTTTTCAAAATAAAAGCTTTATTTTGTCTTCAATAGGTTACTATTAGTGGCTTCTGTTTGACAGGATAAATAAAGTGCACTGAGCACCTTTATTTACTAGGACCTGTTGTTGCTGTTATGTCAAAGGGTTGCCTGGCCACTTCACCAAGACAGTCCAAATATTTGGTTATCTGTATCTGCTGTTAAGGCAGCATTATCCTCTCCTCTAATGCCATGGGCGAAGAAGGGTTTTGGAATAAGCCTCTGCTTTTACCGAGAGTGTCTCTATTGCTTTCAGAGAGATCGCTCCAGCCAGCACTGCCCTTGGTGCTGTACAGAACGGCTTTCCTCACACCCGTGCCGGTGTCAAGCACAATTCTCACTCACCCACTGGGCCGGATTAGCCCTGGCATCTCCAGAGACAAAGAACTCAGAGGCCCTCTCTCCTGGAAGTTCCAGACATTTATTCTGAAGGGGTCCAAGGTAGAAAGAGGACAAGATGGCCCCGAGAGCCCCCAGTTATAGGGACGATCTGGGGCCAGATAACAGGAGGCGGGGAGAAGTCCCCTTAACCAACAGGGAGCAGNTTGACAATTTCAATCAGCCATGAGACTAGTGGTCCACACACGGTAACAGAAGGCAATGGTTTAACTGAGTAACTCAATCTCCCCTCTGCTTCAATGCCTTAGCTCTCAGTATGAGACCTCTCATGTGCCTTCCATTCAACTCTGTCATAAACTCTCCTTTTTCTTTCAAACATCCATGAATCTCAGTGTGTAAAAGGGAACATGCAGAATTCCCATTCCTTTCTTTTCCTGAGATGTGATCCCACTAATGGATTGCTGATATTGCACTTGTCTCTGATGCTTGTCTTATATGAGTCTTCAGGCATGCATTATCTACCACAGGTGCTGGTCCATTATGATCCTAGTAAAAAAGGTGCTTTGACCAAAATATCACTTAAAATGCAATTTACTAGAGCTGACACTATCAAGAAGGAGGGGATAGTACTGATACTAGTACTTTCCTTTGGATGCTGGGGACTCTAATTTCTAGGGTATCAAACGACTCTCCAATAAACACACAGCATGCCATGGAAATCACAACTTTAGGAAGCTTACCCTATTTTGCTTCTCTGAGCTCTGACAGGATTTTCTTACCAGAAAAGTAATTCTTTCATAATGTCTACTGTTGACACTATATAACATTAAAATGACATTTGATTATAGGTGGAAAATTACTTCAGTCAAAGATGCTTATAGGGATAATTTATTTTCTAGTACTCTGCATTTTAAATTTGTTTATTTTGTCTATATAATTTATCTGTTAAAACCTTGATTATGTATTAAACATATATATAATTATTTAGAGTATTTACTGAGTGCATCTATGCTGAAATGTTTCTCTGTTTTTCCTAAAAGTCTGCTCTGCATTCTGTTCTACCTTAATATTATCATTGTGTTTCCAACTTTTGAGATAAATGAAGTGGAGATAGGAAATTCTTCCTTAGAAAGATTATAACTAGAAATTTGTGTTATGCCCCAATTCATCTACACTATTCATTAGTTAATTCTTCCTAAAGAAACCTGAATTTAGACACTTTTTCTGTTTTGGAAGGGGGAAAAAACCCAAATCCTTCCTAAGATTCCCCTAAAGTAGTACTTCTAATATTTAATTATTGAAATTGAAAAGCTGCACAGTAATTTAATTTCAATTAAGCCATAGAAGCATTGTAGTATTTGTTAATTATTTTTATTTACATTAGCCTACATACTGATATTCAAATGATAATTTGAAAGTGCATTTTGTAGTATAGCTGATCACTGAAAACCCTATAAACTTTAACACTGTGAAGGTCAATGGATTTAGAATGATAACATGTAACTTAACAAGATGGCCCCTAATGCAGAAAGAAAGAAGGCAATATAATAACTTAAGAAGAAAATTTCACTTGAAGAGTCAGGAGGTGATGTCAACTAGCCATGATTTATTTGCACTTTAAGAGCCTATGACCTAAGGACCTTTAAGCAGCAGAGACATAGGTTTTATGAGTTTACTTGAGGACATATCCCTAATTAAGAGCCATAAAAAATATGCTGTAGAAACTCAATTGTTCTTTAGTGATCAGCTCTTCTAACATTAAATGACACCCTAAAAAATTAATGGTTTTCCATTAGTTGAAATAATGCTGTTTAACAGCTTAATGGCTAGAGCAGAATGCTGTAAATTAGATAATCTATGTCCTCATCATTATCCTGACACTTGCCTTGGTGAGGCTGAAAAGTCAACGTCTCCCTGCAACTCCTGTCTTTTCCAAAACTGTAAATTAAATATTATATCATTTTCTAGGTTTACTGCAATATTGACCTTCTCTAACTCTACAAGCATGATATCACTCAGTGCTCTTTCACATGTTTCTTTCCTAGAGTAAAACTCCCATTATCTTAGTGCTTTTGAATGCAGTTCCTCAATTCAACTGACATAACCTTGGGTTATTTGGCTTCTGGTAATATCAGACAATTAAAGGACTTTCATGCAAAGTAATAAATGTAATTTGCAAAAATCTCTAAAAGTTATTGATGACTAAGAACTATCTCTACTTGTCCAACAGCCTTCTATTTATGAACTATGATACATGTATGCTCGTTACACATTCTCCTCTTCCAAGCTCTTTTTCACTGTCTGTTCATTTTTCTAAAATACCTCTCAGGCTCACAGAAATGTTCCTGGACTTTGCTATTCTGATATTTGCTTTAAAACTCTTATTAGGAAATTAATATTTATATTATCATGAAAATGATAATATAAATGCTCAGTGAAGAACACTGTAATGGGGATTTGTTTGTTTGTTTTCCTCAGGAATTCTGCTGTAGGTTCTAGGAGTTATAAATATTATCACATGATGAACTGCATGAAAAGCTCATTCCTCATGCAGCTTGGACCTGATCTTTTTATTGTACCATTGTGGTGAGGGCTAGCTAAAGGAATCCTGTGGGACAGGTAGCTCAGTTATTTCTTTAGTGTTGTGTGTTCTTTTTCCACATACAATTCCACATACACTATGTGCTTCAATAAGAATCTCAATTTCAATAATCTTGTGTGTTAATACTAGCAGTGATGATAAATTATTAGTGACTTTTGAAGTGTACCATGAAAGAAATGAGAAATCCTGCTTACTCTCTGATGAGTCTGTCCAGGATGGAGCTAATTGTCTTCATAGTAGTATGGATCTGTGACTGAACCAATATTAACAATACACAGTGTTTTGGCTATTACCAAACAGTTGCTGCACAGCTTCAAGGTTCTCTCTTTTGCTCACTCTACTCCCACTCTTCCCCTTTAGTGATTAGCTCAAAGTACACAAGAAGTTGCTAATGGACAGAGCTGGAATAGCTGACCAGCTTTGACCTAAGCATTATTCCACAACATATGATGTACTTAGTAATAAAAGGTCGTGGGAAAGAGGAAAGAGGGGAATATTCAAGATTATGACTTCCTAAGTAACTATTATGCATGTTTTCCTGGCAGTGGCTGAACACCTGCATGGCTGATAGGAATTAGTGAATGAATTCTTTATTTAGCTTTGCTTGAATGCACAGCTTTTTTTCCCACCATCTAAATCCCTGAAGCTTTGTTCTAGTTTGTTCATGTCCCACAGGAGAGGAAAGTGTGTGAGCAGCTGTGTGGGATCTTGACTGTTGCTCAGGGTCAACGACTACATTGCCATAAACTTGTTTTTACTGTTAAATGCAAAGATAATCAATTTATAGTCACTGTGATATAAAAGTGAAAGACTTAATCAGAAAAGTATAAAATTAGGAGGAAAATTATTTTTCAGATAAAAGTTTTAAGAAGACTAAGTTAAATTTGTATCACTTGAGGGAGTAATTATGCCTTCTTCATTAAATTTGATACTATATCTGAACAATTATATCCAACAAATCAGAAGTTAGTCATAATTTGACTTGGATTTTGCTTCACTAGAATAAATACAGTCCAGATCAAGTGAGTTTTACTTGTAATATTTATATACATTTATGAAGGACATGACTGAATATCTTTGACTTTTTAGAAAGTTTCGTAAATTCTCATATTCAGTATAAAGAATAAATGAAAGAAAAGACATAGAAAACTAAAATGTAAATATTCAAAATTTTAAAACTATCATGCTATGACCAGATAAAATTACATGCTTACATTGAAAAGAAAGGCTGACTGGCTTAAATTTTTCAATTCCTTGAATTCAAATTGCTTGTAAAGATTGCAATGTGATAGGTTGCTATTGTTGTACTCACACATCCTGGGTGAGACATTGTAGGCAACAGAAAGCTCAGGTTTTTTTCATTCCTGAAGCCAAATTTCACTTAGGTCATAAATTTGGATTTACTTGAATGTAAACGCTGGAAGAATAACTCTCACACAACTTCATCTTTTTATTCTCATCTCTTTTAAAGCCCACTGCAGGCAGGCAATCTATTCGGGTTTTGCGGTGGTATGGGTAGTCTATTAGTTATCAAGAGAATAAAATACCTGCCCAGTAAAAAGACAATTTTTATAGAGAAATTTATGTCATGCAACACTTTATTGCTATAATTCCTTGCAATGGTGTTTTTTAAAAGTGATATTATTAAGTAAATTGAGCTTATCAGATGCACTGTCAAAAATAATACTGTAGTGGTTTAGTCTCAGCCGGCAACTAAGCTCTGCAGCTTCCTGCTCACTCACCACACAGCAGAATGGGGGAGAGAAACAGAAGAGCCAATATGGGAAAATTCAAGGGTTGAGAAAAAAACAAAGCAAAAGCCATCCATGCAAGCAAAGCAACACAAGGAATTAATTCATTACTTCCCACCTGCATGACCATGACACTGTGTCCCCTCCCAACTTCTTGTGCACCCCCAGGCTCCTTGGTGGTGGGATGGAGCCAGAGACAGAAAATCCTTGATGGTGTAGAAGCCCTGCTCAGCAATAACATAAACATCCCTTTGTTAGGAACACTGTTTCCAGCACAAATCCAAAACAGAGCCCCATACTAATAACTATGCAGAAAACTAACTTTATCCCAGCAAAAACCAGCACAGATACTTCCAGCAATTGCAGCTTCATACATCTATGTCTTTGTATCACATGCTTTGAACAGAAATTAGACCATATCATAGGATATGAAGAGTAAAAATCTCCCATCCTGTCACAAAAGTAGTGGAACACAAACGGGCAATAACTTCTCATGTTTTTTCTCTACTTTTATTTCCTATTCAAGGCTTTTAAATTCATCTCTACTTCAGGAGATGGTCTCTGGCTCACTTTTTATACCACTTTTAAAAAAGAACTTTCCAATGTGAAAAGACCACATACTTCCACATCTCAGAAGAAAATTTATTACCAGTCCTCCAGTGATTTATTTTAATAAATATCAGAATTAAACAAAATATGAAACACCTTCCAAATATGTCTAAAGATTCAAACTTTTCAATAACCTTATTAGTGTGAGCAACAGAAGTCTAGCTTTGTTTCTGTAACCTTATATATATACTTGTTACAGTAAACACTGATTGCTAGTCAGATGTCTTTAAACCACCCCAAATATTTATTGGTCTGGAAGGACTGGAAGAAACAGAATAATTGGTAAAAGTTAAAGATCATCTTCATGATTTATTCTATAGTATTTTTAAGTTTATTGCAAATCCCCTTCTTTATTGTGGTAGCTGACATAATTTTCATGAAGATATTAACTGTTGAGTTCTATATTGGGTACTTGTCACAAGCAAATAAAACGATAAAATTACTATGTTAATTTGTGTTTGAAATATATCGAGCAAGATTTGGGGGTTTTACTTTGTTTTGGCTTATTTTCTGTTTTTAATTCTCCATAGGTTTTCTGAACATCTGTTTGGAGGTGTTTTATTGCAATTTTTCTATGTTTTATTTAAGCTTCATTGTTCAGTACTGTTTTCTGCTCTGCTTACCAGGTACAATTATTGCCTTCTGCTGCTTCAATTCAGTCTTCCAAAATAATTTTAAACCTCCTGTTGTGTTTAAATTCCCTGGATCTATCCTTCTGTCCTGGTTTCAGTTGGGGTAGTTAGTTTTCTCCCAGCTAATGTAGTAGATTTGCGATGAGAATAAAGCTGATAACACACTGGTATTTGAGTTGTTGCTATAGTGCTTACCCTAAATCAAGGACTTTTCAGATTCCCATGATCTGCCAGTGAGCAGGCGCACAAGAAGCTGTGAGAAAGCACAACCAGGACAGCTGACCCAAATTGACCAAACAGATATTCCATACCATAGAACATGTTGTACAGTATATAAATGGAGGAAATCTGTCAAGGATGGAGTGACTACTGCTCAGAGCTGGATTGGGCATTGGTCAGCAGGAGGTGAGAAATTGTAGAGCAATTCAAGGTTCTTTTTATCTTTGGATATTATTTATCTTTTTGTTGTCTCCCTTTTCATTATAACTATTATTAATGTTATATTTTACTTTATTTCAATTATTAGACTCTTATCTTCACCCATGGGTTTTACCTTTTTCTGCTTCTCTTTTCCATCCTACTGGGGAGGCAATAGAGCACATGCCTGTGTTGTTCATAGTTGCTGTCTGGGGTTAAACCACATCATTTTTCTACTGGATTCACTGGCCTCTTGTATGCATGAATATAACTTAAGTATATGACAGTTTTGACAGTGTATGGGTATGGCTATAATTATACATCTATGCATATATCTAGCTGGAATACATTTGTTTACTTACTCAAAGTGGCTTCTATTTCAGGAATGATTGTCTCAAAGTGCCAATTATGGAATTTGCAGTTTCAATCACATCACCTGTTATAAAGCTATACCTTCAGTTTCTATTATATTTCTATATTCTATTACATTTCTATATCATATTTCTAAATTTCTGAAATTCTGACTTACTTGGACTGAAATAAATACACCTGCATCTATTGATAATGCAGTTCAAAGACCAGAACTAAAAAAAACAACACTTCATAGGAGACAGAAAAAATCCCCAGGAATTTGACAAAATATATTTTTTCTTATTTATATTTAGTTTGCTTTTAAATTAGTTCTCTAAACTGGTTTGGCGTTTGACAGCATGAAAGCCAGTTACTACTCACAGCACACATGACTGAAGATAGAGGGACAGGCAAAAAGGATAATCTCAAATTAGACTGGTTTAGGCTTGCATGGCACTGAATTCTAAGAAAGTATGTGGGGATTTTGGCTTAGCCTAATGGAAGTTAATAGCCGATATGATTATTCTTTATAAATACAAGGAGAAAATATTAAGATAAAAGCATTAATTTCAAATACTAACAGGCATAAATGAGTTATAAACTGGTCATGTATAAACTCAGGTTTGACCTTAAATGGGGTCTTTAAGATGTAGTTGCTCACAATAGCATAGGACTAAATTTAGATGATTGACAAAGTTGTTTTAAGGCCCATGTTCCTTGAAAAATAGAAAGGGAACAAAGATAGCCACAGGAAAGTGAGGCTTTTAGGAGAAATGTCTGAAAGTGGAAAGTGGATTTTGTATCATTAAAAATAATGTATAGATTATCAATCTGAAAAAGGGAGTAAGGACATCTTGAAATACAAGAAAATAAAATTAATAGAGTTATGAAACAAAAATAGCTGATTTAAAGTATCAACATTGTTTTTTGTTACCTGAGATATCTGTTACTGAATTTTGAGATATGCATGACACATTGGTGAATCTTGGGACACAAAATGCATCTGTTTGTGGTGGCTAGAANCTTCATTGTTCAGTACTGTTTTCTGCTCTGCTTACCAGGTACAATTATTGCCTTCTGCTGCTTCAATTCAGTCTTCCAAAATAATTTTAAACCTCCTGTTGTGTTTAAATTCCCTGGATCTATCCTTCTGTCCTGGTTTCAGTTGGGGTAGTTAGTTTTCTCCCAGCTAATGTAGTAGATTTGCGATGAGAATAAAGCTGATAACACACTGGTATTTGAGTTGTTGCTATAGTGCTTACCCTAAATCAAGGACTTTTCAGATTCCCATGATCTGCCAGTGAGCAGGCGCACAAGAAGCTGTGAGAAAGCACAACCAGGACAGCTGACCCAAATTGACCAAACAGATATTCCATACCATAGAACATGTTGTACAGTATATAAATGGAGGAAATCTGTCCAGGATGGAGTGACTACTGCTCAGAGCTGGATTGGGCATTGGTCAGCAGGAGGTGAGAAATTGTAGAGCAATTCAAGGTTCTTTTTATCTTTGGATATTATTTATCTTTTTGTTGTCTCCCTTTTCATTATAACTATTATTAATGTTATATTTTACTTTATTTCAATTATTAGACTCTTATCTTCACCCATGGGTTTTACCTTTTTCTGCTTCTCTTTTCCATCCTACTGGGGAGGCAATAGAGCACATGCCTGTGTTGTTCATAGTTGCTGTCTGGGGTTAAACCACATCATTTTTCTACTGGATTCACTGGCCTCTTGTATGCATGAATATAACTTAAGTATATGACAGTTTTGACAGTGTATGGGTATGGCTATAATTATACATCTATGCATATATCTAGCTGGAATACATTTGTTTACTTACTCAAAGTGGCTTCTATTTCAGGAATGATTGTCTCAAAGTGCCAATTATGGAATTTGCAGTTTCAATCACATCACCTGTTATAAAGCTATACCTTCAGTTTCTATTATATTTCTATATTCTATTACATTTCTATATCATATTTCTAAATTTCTGAAATTCTGACTTACTTGGACTGAAATAAATACACCTGCATCTATTGATAATGCAGTTCAAAGACCAGAACTAAAAAAAACAACACTTCATAGGAGACAGAAAAAATCCCCAGGAATTTGACAAAATATATTTTTTCTTATTTATATTTAGTTTGCTTTTAAATTAGTTCTCTAAACTGGTTTGGCGTTTGACAGCATGAAAGCCAGTTACTACTCACAGCACACATGACTGAAGATAGAGGGACAGGCAAAAAGGATAATCTCAAATTAGACTGGTTTAGGCTTGCATGGCACTGAATTCTAAGAAAGTATGTGGGGATTTTGGCTTAGCCTAATGGAAGTTAATAGCCGATATGATTATTCTTTATAAATACAAGGAGAAAATATTAAGATAAAAGCATTAATTTCAAATACTA
This sequence comes from Pardalotus punctatus, assembly GCA_013400915.1. NCBI lineage: Eukaryota > Metazoa > Chordata > Aves > Passeriformes > Pardalotidae > Pardalotus > Pardalotus punctatus. The sequence goes on from VZTX01025380.1 coordinate 107,546, forward strand.
ACAGGCATAAATGAGTTATAAACTGGTCATGTATAAACTCAGGTTTGACCTTAAATGGGGTCTTTAAGATGTAGTTGCTCACAATAGCATAGGACTAAATTTAGATGATTGACAAAGTTGTTTTAAGGCCCATGTTCCTTGAAAAATAGAAAGGGAACAAAGATAGCCACAGGAAAGTGAGGCTTTTAGGAGAAATGTCTGAAAGTGGAAAGTGGATTTTGTATCATTAAAAATAATGTATAGATTATCAATCTGAAAAAGGGAGTAAGGACATCTTGAAATACAAGAAAATAAAATTAATAGAGTTATGAAACAAAAATAGACAGCTGATTTAAAGTATCAACATGGTTTTTTGTTACCTGAGATATCTGTTACTGAATTTTGAGATATGCATGACACATTGGTGAATCTTGGGACACAAAATGCATCTGTTTGTGGTGGCTAGAATACATAGAATCATAGAATAGTTTGGGTCGGAAGGAAACATTAAAGGTCATCTAGTTCAAACCTCCTGCAATAAACAGGGACATCTTCAATTAGGTCATCTTCCTCAGTGCTTCATCCAACCTAAATTTGTCCAGTGATGATAGGACATTCACAGCTTCCCTGAGCAACCTGTCTCAGTGTTTCACCATACCTGTCCCTGTATTTTCACTGCGTGTGCATTTCTTTCTCAACCCGTAGTTTGACCCACAAGTCTTTACTCATCTCTGCTGATCATTTGCCTTCCTTTATTGGCATCTTACACCTGGGGACTGAGAGATCTAGCACTCTATGAAAAACATCTTCAAAGGTCTGTAGGCTCTTTGGTGCTCCCTTGTCCCTGAGGGCAGTTTCCCAGGGGGACCTACTGACTAACTCCTACATGACCTCTGGAAGTCACAACCAAATATAGGAAATCCATTCTCAATCTTTCATGACTTACTAGACTTTGTTTCTCTTAATGGCTGGGGTTTTTTCTTACTCTATTAGCACTGATAGTTACAGTGATTGGAAAGTGTTATAACGTGCATGATTCATTTGGATATCAGCATGAGCCTACATGAAGCATTATTTGCATTTTTCACACATTTCTCCTTAAGTATCAAATTGATCCCAAAACTAAATAATTCAAAAACATTACCAAGGCTGCAATCTCAAGTGCTCAGAAGTAGGAACACTACAGTGAATACTGCCTGTGGATATTTAATTTGATCCCCTTGTGTGCTAAAGGTGGTGAAGTGTAAAGTGAAGATTGCGGAAACAGTTTATCTGTGCAATAAATTGTTAGGCACCTACATTAAATCAGAACTCAGACAGATGGATGCAATTAAAGACTGGGCTGCTCTCAAATTGAGAAAGCAGACGCAGCCCTTTATAGGAATGATTTCTCTTTCACTTTAACTCCATGTCTTCACCCATGACCAAACCATGCAGGAAGGGAAGGCTAGAAAAAAACTTTTGCACTAATCATTTAAGGACTATTAATAGACTAAAGGAAACCAGAAGCAGGTGGAGATTTTGACAATATTCTTGAGTTTTCCAGGCATGTTGTTGAATTGTAGAGAGGGAATAAGTGCACAAGAGAGTCTCACACATCCTTACTTATTCTTAAAAAAAAGAAAAAAAGTATTTGTATTGATACCAAAGAAACAATAATTATTAAAATACTATATCACAATCTTCACAAACAAAAAAAATTAAAAAAAAATAAAGCAGAAATTATTTGGGTAATTGTTTCTAATATTTGTAAATATGAAAAATTTGGGTTACTTATGAGAAATATGTGTGATAGATTATTAATGTGGAGATTTATATGTACTTGTCCAGGTAAATTTGATGTATATTTTATCTATATATATATAATACATATATAAATATATGTATATTCAGTTGTGTTTACCCTGCTGAATTATAGAATAATTTAGGTTGAAAGGGTTCTCTACATATAATCTAGTCTAAATCCCTGTTCAGAGCAACTGCAATTAGTTCAGGTTGCTCAAAGTCATATCCAGTCCAGCCTTGAACATCCTTAGTGGTGGAGATTCTACAAGCTCTCTGAGCAAGCTTGTCCAGTATGCTCCCTTATGGTAGATAGATAGATAGATAGATAGATAGATAGATAGATAGATAGATCTAATCAGAAGTTCCCAAGTTTCAGCTTGTCTGTTGCCCCTTACTCTGTCACTATGCACCTCCAAGCAGAGTCTGTCTTCTCTATGTTCACTGATCAAGTAGTTGCAGACAGCTATAAGGTCTCCCCAGAGCTTTCTTTTCTCTCAGCTGACCAGATCCAGGCCCTTTAGTCTTTCCTGTACTTTAGTTTACTGATCAACTTTGTGGCACCTTGCTAGACTCCTTTAACATATTAAAATCTTTATTGTTCTGGAAAGCCCAGTGCTATACTCAGTACTCCATGTTGTATCATAAGAGCTGAAGGGAGAAGATTCAGCTAAACCTGTCTGCTATATTGAAATACAATAGTTCATTGTTCTAATGTGACTGGTGACCAGTTAGCAGGACCATGACCGAATCCATTAGGACATAGGCCCCTTGAGACTAATTGGATGAAGTTATTTTTCACATCTTTATTCTTTTCTTCAGTGATCTAGAACAGACTGCAGCTCTCTATGTAGCAATTGTATCAGATAGGTAGCATAACTGCTATCATATACCCATGAACTGCAAATCTATTGTTTTAGCAGAAGGAGACAAAATACAATCTGTAGGTTAATTCTTCAAAGTAAAATGTAAGTGTCATGACCCATCAGTGGGGGTGTGATATTCATTATAAATTCTCCTCAGGCTGAACAAAGACACCAGAAATGTCTCAAGGAACTCTTATGCTTTTATTTTACAGTTGCCATACTCTAGCAACCAACCCACTATTTAGACTGAAAAGGTGTTGGATAACTTGCCCTTACATTCTTACAATACACTTCCACAGGAGTGGTGGCTACAAAGCCCTTAATTTTGTACAGTACAGGACCTGGTCTAGATATTTTTTAAAATATTTCTAGGATGGAGACTTAATTCCCAGGGAGGCTGGGAAATTTATGTCACTGCTAAGTCACACTCACACTAATACTCCTGATGTTCAGAGGGAAACTCCTGTCTTGCCATTTCCAGCCATTGCCTCTCACTTTCCTATTTTAAACATAAGCAAAAGTTGGATTGGTAGAAGAGGCAAAACAAAATCAAGGGAAAGAATGTTATCCTGTACAGTAGGTTCCTTATGCATTTGGTCTTAACCAGCAGTCCAAACTTGCCAAATACTTAACATAAAATATATTATGCCTAAAATTCAGTATGAACTAGAATATTTGCTTCCAATACTCTAAATAATTTTGGGACTCATGAATCCAAAGTATGGTGAACCGCCCCTTATTTAATAGACATAGTGCGCCTCTTCAGAAAAACATAAGCTTAAGATGCATATGTTTGATCTAAGCACATAAATTAAACCTGCAAATTTTAGGTTAGAACACAATATATTTATAGATTTAATTTCATTGTTTAAAGTTTCTCTTCCTTTCAAAATTAGCTACACTTTCTATAACTAGCAAAGTAGGAAGTGGGTGGAAGGGAAGGGGAAAAAAGTTAAAAATGTCACCTGGAGTCAATAAAAATGAAAGGGTAAACAAGATTTTTAAGGCAGGTGTTCTGAGTTTTCTAGTAAATGTTAGCCATTGTGTGGTATGGTGCATTTAGTAGAACACACCAGAAAGGATATATTTTAGTCTCTTCTATCACTGTACATAATCCAAAATAGAAATTTCACTGGGATTAATGTATATACCTTATTATAGGTAAATGAAAAGTTAAATATTTCCCTGACTGTGGATGAATATCCATCTTTCTAATGATAATATGAAGAGGAAGAAAGAAGAAGGAAAGAAGAGAGATTCTAAAGCTGCCATGCTTGGGGGTGAAACTGAATACAAATCAAAGATCTAAAAGATTTCATGAAAATATAAAGCATCCAGAAAATGTAACACATAGCACTTTACTTGAAATGCATTAATTCTTAATTTTTTATGAAAATTATATCCAGCAATAAAGAGGAGTGGAAATGTGATCAATTTTTACTCATTTTAGGACTAAAAAAGTTATGCCCGTGAAACAGTGTCTATGAGCTTCATGAGTGCTAAGAACCCTTTATCAATGCTTTCAACACCACACTAAATATCAACATATTTCTAAATATTTCCACACTGTATATAAGCAGTTAAGATATAGTTAAAATGTCAACAGATGTTATATTAAAATAGGAGAAACTTTGCTTTTGAACAAAGCAAAGTATTTGAAGCACAGAAAATAATGGTAAAAAAAAAGTAAAAAAAAAAAAAAAACAACCAAAAAACCAAACCTACAAGGGTGAACATTTACTTTAAACAGTAATTTTGAATGCTGAATTTTTTACTAGCAGATCAGAAGTAAAGAATGTTTACATTTGGGAATTTAGCTGATGTCTCACAATAGATGTTCAGCTATAATTACAAAAACCAAAACAAGCAAACAAAAAAACCAAACCAAAACAAAACAAAAAACTCAAAAAATAACTTTACAAAAGAACCCAGAAAAGTTTCAGTTTGTGCATTTCAAAGATATTTGAGCTATATCAGAAATAAAACTGTGTGAAAGGTTTTTCTTTCTTATTTTTAAAGTGCTTACAAAATGATGGTATGGGAAAAAAATATGGATGGAGCAATCTAGCATAAACTCGGTCTTATCAGAAGGAAGTTTTATGTTCAGAAAATACAGTAAAAAATTAATGACAATATATTTTCAGAGCTAGATAATTTTACTGACTTATATCTTTACAGGGATGAGGTTTTTTATCCATCATGGCCCCCACTGTTTTCAATATTAGCATCTTTCCTTCTCGCTTTCCACTTTTTTGGTTCTGTTTTGTTTGTTGTGGTTTTTTTAACTGTAAAATATTTTATTAAATCTATTCTGCCTTGCTAAGAAGTTTTTGGCAATTATATTAAGGAAGTTGAAACATTAATAAAACTAAGAACTCCAGGAGGTTTTGAACACATTAACATTTAATTTAGTAATTGAAACTTGAAACTATCACCTTACTTTCTTGTCATAATAAAAAACAATTTTTTCAAGATAGGCAGCTGTGTTCCCACACAGAACTATAAGAGCTGGATGGAAGAAACCCATAAAATTAGAATAAATATCCTGATTATTTTATTTGTCCATTCATTTTTTCCTGCTTCCATCTGAATGCCCTGGATAGTACAGCTCTAATCACTGGGGATGTTATGGCTGAATATATATTGCTTTTTAGGGTGTAAGATAAAGGGTAAATATTAAAACTTTTCTTCTATTTTGATTAACTTTGCAAAAATAGGACAACAAATCTTCTGCACTTTAGTAGAGATGCATAGGAGTCTTGCGGCTATTAATTTCAAAATCTGCAATATGCAGCATTTCATTATTCTAATTCCAAACTAATCCAAGGCTACACTCAAAAGAATTATTGTCATGACATAAAAATCCTGACTTCATATTAAAGTCACTGTATATTTCCTGAAAATCAATTAGCTAAATGTGAGATTCATAATTTACACTCTTGCATAATGCTGCGTTTAGAATTGTTAGACCTGTATGTCTTGACTTTTATACATGATATTGGGCTAATTACTGAGTGACAACATCATAGATCAGGTGATATTAAGAACCAACCTTTTTCAATATTGGTCTAATTTAGCCCTTCCATTTAAATTAGCCCTTTGTTTTTTTCATTGTTAATACCTTTAGTCTCATCAACCATCAAATGGATTGATGATGATGTGATTTCCAGTTAAATAAAGTGCGGAAAAATAACTTCTGACTATAGACTAGGTGGCCTGATTTAGTGGCTGTTAATTAAGTCAGGGAAAATCTTCAGATTTATTTTTCTTCGACCCACTAGGGCACTACAGGTTCATGAATATTGTAAATGGTTTCTCTAGTCACTTAACACAAGTTGAAAGCATCTCCATTTGTACATTTTAAATTCAAATTGAAACAATTGTATACCTAGAGTATGTGATACCCTTAGTAAAAAAATGATTTCACAAATAATTTCATTTTGGGTTGGTCATTCTCAAATTGTTTGGTTTTGTTTCTTTTTTTTTAATAAGAGTACTTACTATAGTCTTTTTGGCAGAAAAATGCATGTATATTTACAGAACAATTTAAAATTTCAAAATAAATTATGAAGGCTGTAAAAGGCAGTGTAATGCACCCATACACACATGCACATGAATTTGTGAGGGAAAGTTTGAATTTCTCTCTAGCAGTTTACCCACTCATATCGCTACCCGTATCTCTGCCAGAAGTTCATTTGCATGTCAGCAATAAGGGCTGTCTTTTATATCTTATTCGGTTTAACCACTGTTGTGGTTTAGCCCAGGTAGGCAGCTACAACCCACACGGCTGTTTTGCTTGCTTCCCCTCAGTGGGATGGGGAGACAATTGGAAAGGTAAAAGTGAGAAATCTCATGGGTTGGATTAAGTGAAGCTCAAAAGGTGAAACAAAAGCTGTGCACACAAGCAAAGCAAAACAAGCCATTCATTCGCCGCTTCCCATGGGCAGGCAGGTGTTTGACCATCTCCAGGGGAGCAGGGCCTCATCACAGGGAACAGTTACTTGGGAAGACAAACTGTGAGTCTGAACATCTCACCTTCTTCTTCCCCCAGCTTTATATGCTGAGTGAGACACTGTGTGTTATGGAATATCCCTTGGTCAGCTGGGTTCAGCTGTCTTGGCAGTGTCTCCTCCCAACTTCTTGTGTACCTGCAGGCCCCGCACTGGTGGGGAGGTGCAGATAAGCAGAAAAGGGCGTGGCTCTGTGTAAACACTGCTGGGCAATGTGCAAACCCCTCTGGTATCAACACTATTTTCCTCACAAACCAAAAATCAGATGAGCTGCTGTGAAGAAAACTCAGTCTCACTCAGCCAAAACCAGTGCAATGTACAATTTAATACAGTGGATTGCTAAGTCTGCAACAAGTAAACAAAAAAAAAAAGCATCTGTGAGAAGAAGAACCCAAGAGTACTTTTGAATAACCCCATTCTCCATGACATCTTCATTTTCTCAGGACAAGTCAAAGATCATATCCACCAGCAAGGACTTGAAAAATAGGGCAAATAGCCCTAGTTTTGCCAGTTTTGCTGTATCTTAGTACTAGAAGAGTTTTGTCTGCTTACAATGTGGAGGTTTTGTATTTGCTATCAGAACAGTTTTAAGTCAATTCCATACAGAAAACAAGTTAAAAAAAAGTACATTTATAACATGTTTGCCCATTATTATAAACACAAATTCCTTCAAGGCAGTATAAGGTGAAAATATAAAAGGGAGGGAGGAATAAGGAACAAAGAAAAGAACAAGGAAGAGTTATTTTTTCCTGGTCTTGTGTAAGTCACTATAAAATTTAGAGGAATTAGTACTATCTATGCCCTTATTTTAAACCTTCTGTAAAAAAAGTATTATTTAATGCATCAATCAAAGAGTATTATGGTGATTTTGTTACAAATATTCTAATATAAGCCTGCTACAATACCCACCTTGCTGCAATGCATAATAATGCAGGAGTAAATTCAGGTACTGTATAGATCAAAATGCTTTGCTTCTTGGAACAGTCTTTAAACTAAACTGAGGTTTATTAAATAAACTGATATCAAAATATATTTATGCATTTAAGTGAAATGATTTTGACTTCTTTAGCATTTGTCCAGTCAATAAAGAAAACAAAAATAAAAATAGTATTTCCATCTACTTCAATTTTTCTGTATTAGAGAACTTCAGCCAGATTTAAAAAAACTCTTTGGTAGCTAAACCTGAAATTGGCCAGTTCTGAGTTAGATAATTAAAATATAGCAATCCAAACCTCACACCCCAGTAGCTGCCTAGACTTGCTTTATTTAATCAGAAAGCCATTTGAATACTCCCAAGAACCTAAGCTGCTATCAAAGCACACAAGACACATACAAACACTACATCTTTACAAAATTGAATAAGAGCTGTTTTCTTATTTAAAAATTAAAAAATGTTACTGTTTATACAGTACTGTTATTAAAACCACTTATCCCTAGAAATAAAAATTCTGTTTAATACACCCATTCAATCTTAAGCAATGGAAAGCCACATTTTCCGTGCAGGATGTGCAACCAATCAGCTAGAGCTTGGTGTGCATGATAGACAGACATAATGACAAAAGCAAGAAAGTTATTTAAAGGGATTTTGGTTCAGGCTGAACCACTCCTAGGCTAGGGCTGTAAGGGAGAAATTTAAGTGCCTAAATTTAGATATCTACTTTTATTTAAACCACCAAATATCTGAGATAGCTCCACAGTCCTGGACATAGGAACATAAGAAGACCCACAGTCTGCGGGGTGTGCAGGCAGGATATAATTTGGTCTAAAATAACACTAGAAACATGCTTAAACATTCAAATCATGCTCCAACAGGACAGAACGTTTGACTCCTATGAATTTGTGGAGTTTCTTTTGGCCAGAACTCAGTCATCATGTAGAAGAGAAGATTTTCAGCATTTGAAGCTTCTATAAGTCTTTACATGAACTGCAATTAAGCATTTTCCAAAAGCTTTTCATTTCCATTTCAGATAATTTACAGCACATTATAATGAATGTGTAATTAATAAATTATTAATGTTTATCATGTATAAATAATAAATACTAGATTATTTTGAACCTAAATCTGCATTGTTGCATTATTAAAAGGTCATCAAAAAGACATATTATGAAACACATTTTAAACCCTGATTGTCATTTAACTTATTTGTTCATAAATCATCTTATACAGTGGGTTACAGCCCAATGAAGCTGTAAAACACAGGAAAACATCTCAAAGAGTGCCAAATGTATCCTAGCAAGGTTTGTGGCTCAATTTTACATGAACAGTTTATCAAATTTGAGTTTGATAACATTTACAGATAAACCAAACATAGATCAATTTATACTGCTAAACAGGTGGAAGTCAGGGATTTGGAGACCCAAACTGTAAATCTGTTTTAGACAAAGCTAATTGGAGGAGTTTAACCCAGGTCCAGTTCAAACCAGAGTGATCAGAAGATGCTTGCACAATAAGGAATCCTGGGTTCAGGTCCCACTTCATAAGCTGGTTTTAGCCTTACAGATAAATCAGGTGATAACTGACTATCTTAAAAAAGTGCCAGCAGTTTATTAATGTGTTTTATGATGTAGTAAGTTATGTTAATATTCCTTATTCTGAGCCATAACCCAGTCAATAAGTTGCAAGGAGAAGTCCAATAATCACTAGCCCTTGCTCTCATGGGAGATTTCCATTTCCAAGATGTCTGCTGGAAATAGAATACAGCAGAGAGAAAACAGTCAGGGCGATTTCCTGGAGTGTGTGTGAGATAACTTCCTGACACTGCTGGTGGCTGAACCAACTAAGGTAGGTGCCCTACTGGACCTGTTGTTTGTGAACACAGAAGGGCTTGTGAGTGATATGATGGCTGGGGGCTTTCTTGGGCACAACGACCATGAAATTACAGAGTTTTCAATTCTTCAAGGGGTGCCAGCAAAACTTCTTCCTTTGACTTCTGGCAGGCAGACTTTGGCCTGCTTAGGGAACTGATTGAAAGGGTTCCTTGGGAGACAGTTGTGAAGGGCAAAGGAGATTGAAAGGTTAAATATTCTTCAGGAAAGAAATTCTAAAGGTGCAAAATTGTCCTAAAAAATCACAAATGAGCAAATGCATGTGACTAGCCTTTTTGGTCTCTAAATCTGATAGGAATATTTATTATCTTGAAGCTCTAACATTTTTTAGATTACAGGGAAACAATATAATGCATCTGAAAAAAAAAAATAATTGATTCAGAAGAAAATCTCAAAGTACCAGACTTAATCCTTAGGTCAGTCCAACTACTCTGATGAATGTTTCCCATGCATTTTAGATCTGTTAATTTTCAATTTTTTTAAAGGCTCTACTGTTAATTGGTGTTAACCTACCTGCTTAAGAAATAATCAATATTGTATTAATTGGAGTAAATTTTTGATCCTAGAGGTTTCCTTAGTTTAACTTCATATGAACCTCCTATATGACCTGCAGAACACAGCACGTCAGGTTCTATTTAATTTAGAGGGTAGCATCCTGAGAACAGATTGCTTGTAAAGTTTCATTGACATTTATGCAAACCAACAACTTAATAACAATGCAAGTTATTCTTTGAAATCACAAACATCTCTTAGGAAATAGTTTGTACCTTCATTTCTCATTAATTTAATTTTATCTGGGCAGCCTACTAATTTAAGATTAGATGGTTTCATGAAACAGTGCAAGAACATGCATCTTGCTTTCTAGGAGAAGCTGGTGAGCAGTTTCATGATTCATTAATGTCAGCTAATAGCATAAAAATGCTTCTGGACACGAACTACTTGATACCTTTCAGCAGAAGTACCAATATAACAATGGGAAAATTTTTTGTTAAAAAAATAAAAGTGTCCTGGTTTTGGCCAGGACAGGGTTAATTTTTTGCAGTAGTTGAGAGGGCCAGTGGATGAGGGGGCGTGCCTAGGCCCCAGATGTTATTCAATACATCACATCATCACTGGGAATGGAGAAGAGACTCTCCCTTCTGAGGAGAAGGGTGTTCCTTGTGGTGGAGAAACTTGGAGGGTGGAGTGGTCAGGTATTGTTTATTGCTGGGTTTATATCTGTGTAAATTGTTTCTTTGTCTTATGCCTTTTCTTATTAATATTGTTGTTACTGATTATTTTCTTATCTCATTGCTGTTTCCTGCAAATTGTTCTTATCCCAACCCCTGGTCTTTGCCTTTTGTGCTTCCAATTAAAGGGGGAGGGGAAGTGAGTACTGGTTTTAGCAGGAGTACTAAATTGGAGAATACCATTCCTGAATCATGACACCAGGAAAGGGAGTTATATCACTCAGACAATTCCTTTTAGAGTGTTTCTTAATTAAAGTATTAAAGTGAAAAATCTCTCTTATTTTAACCTTTTATATATCCTCTAGTGCAGTAGGCTGAAATAAAAGCTCTTTAATGCTGTGCAACTTATATCTGGGTTACTAAATTAGTCACCTAATTTAGATGTCCCTGCGCATACAAAATATGTGCATTAATTGTATAGGCAGTGGAAAGTGTTAGGGACTTCTGATGGCCTCCTGAGGACAGTTTGGAACGTGAGGATTTCTCCAGTCATTGAATAGGAAAACTAGACATTTCAGTGGAAAGTTTAAATGCTTGTACACTTTTAGTGAGAAACCAAATAGGAACAGCCTGGGGGAATATCTGACTGTGTGTATATTCTATGAGTCACATCTGATTATACAGTCAGATATGGTTTTAGATTTCAGAATATTTGCATATAAGGTCTAATACATTTTTCCCCTGCTTGTCAAAACAGTTCCCAGAAGTATGAAATTTGGATTGAAAGTTCCCTTCTTCCAGAGGGGGTATGAATTGATTTCTCATTATTTTACAACAGTTCTTCAAATATTAGATGGTGTGATACCCAAGGACATGACAATCTTCAGCCTTAAATTCAAGCTAAGCTTCAAAGGATAGAGTGTAACTTAAAAGTTTCAGAACTCAGGCAAGCAATGTAGAAGATTGTCTTGTCTCAGCAGGAATATTGCTCTAGAACTTAGGTGGAAAAGGGAAGTGTATGGTCTTTGCAAACAAAGACAGGCAACATTGGAGGACTATGGAAATGCTGTTTGTCACTGGAGGGAGAAAATATGTGCAGCCCAACTCTGACTCTTTAAAATATGTTCCTTATTTGACAGGAGACAGATATTCTGCCTTTTATTATCAGCCAAGTGGTTTAATACTATATTTTATGGCTATATCTCTATGAAAAAAACATTTACCATCCTTAAGATGAATTGGCCTAGTTCAACTTGCAACCTAAGTTTGATAATTTAGATAGTTGATCTCTTTTTGCATAAAAAACTGAGTACCCAAGAATTGTTTGTAAGAATAATAATTTACAGAGGACACAATAATTCCTGACAGTTTTTATTAGTTAGTTAGCATTGATGACCTTATGCCAGTAGTCGTACCAAGCTGTAACCTTGCTAAATTTATTACAATCCATGTGTTCTGTCTAGTCTATTTCATCTTACCATTGTAATTCTAAATAAAACATTTTCCTTTCAAATAAGGTTTTTAGATTTCTGGGGTACTATTTTGGTTTATTTGCTTCTGTTTTGTTTACTATCCTTTTACCCCCTAAGCCTCTTAATTATATCTTTCATCTGCAGCACATTTTAAAGTATGTTTCACAAACAGAAAAGTGATATTAACTACCTCAGCTTTAGGATGGCTAAGGTATAAGGACTAAAAGAATGCAGCTGCCTATCTCAAAACACTGTCAAGGCCACAGAAGGAACTCACCATAAGCTAAATAACTGAAGTGGTAAGCACAGAAGGGAGAAACTTGCAACAGGAAGGTGCAAATTCCAGGCCTGGCAAGGCAGAGCTGGATATCCTCCTGGTTAATGCATCCAAACAAAAATTCTCACTGTGGAAATCGGTGGAAAAGGAAGCAATTGCTTATACACATGACATCCCAAGTTATGGCAACAGCATCTATACACCGCGGATACCCAAAACTTGGACTGCATAAAGTCATTACCTGTAGAATGACAACTCTGGGAGCCCCACCACTGAGAAGAAGAGGTGAAAAAGGAACTGCAGGACACTGCAGGATCCAGTCAGTGGCAGTGACTATCTTACTCTCTCTATTTCTCTCTCTCCCTGCCTCTTTCCTATTTCTCTCTTCTCTCATTTACTGTTAAATAAAACCTGTATTATTGACTTCAGCATATGATCTCATTTTCACCTTATTTCAGGCAGAGACATTTCTTAATAGTCATAAGAAAAGGCTGAAAAGAATTAAACTTTCCTTTTTCTAGTACATAAAAAAAATAATGGAAGCAATAGAGACCTTTTCTGCAGAGAAAGTACAAAAGATGCAAGAGTACGTGCACAATTTTGAGAATAGTATTACAATCAGACTTCTACTGGAGAAACAAGTTCTATGAACTTCTGCATAGCTTTACAAGTTTACTTTGCACTTTTCATCAAATAGTAATCATGGAGACAGTCAGGAAAACAGTCATCTCAATGACTATAAAATCAAAGTGCAGATGCCTATCAGCTGTATCTGCTAGATGCAAAAGCAGATATTTATATCTATTAGAATATATATGTAAAAAGAAGTATTAAAAAAGCCCTGACAGACACTTATGTATTTTATACAATAGGTAAACTTTGTTTTGATTCTTTGTTGTGTAATATTTTGAAATACGATAATATACTCAAGAACTAGAAAGCACCCATTATAATAATATTATAAAACATTATAATAATATTTTAAAAGGAGCAACAGAAATCCCTCACAGTCCCATAATCATTTATATGTTATAAACTTAGTTAAACAATGTATCAAGAAGAATTATTGCATTCTGAAATTTGCAGAGGGTTACTTTGAGTTCAGATTTTGAAAAAGTAACTTAAAAGAATTTGTTCTGTAAGCAGTGACAAGGAGTACAGCTGTATTTTGATGTAATGAAGATGATTAAACAATGTACATGTTGATCAGTGGAGTATCTGACCTGATTTTAACTTGTAATTCTCAATTACTGTTGTTAATTACTTATATAGTAAAAGCTAAACATTTCTTTCCTATTTTTTTAGCATTAAAAACAGTGGGGATACTTGAAAATAGTGTTATCTGTATGGAATTATAGATTTTTTTTTTTTATATAAACAGTTAAAAGAATTAAAAAAATTAGAAGTCTTTTCTTTGAGAATATTAAGTCATTTATCTCTGTTATCTGGGAGTTGTCCTTAGCTGCTTTCTTATCTGTAGAAACTTTAAACAAATATTTAATGGTTCTTATAAGTGAGTGAATTCATCCAAGAAATCAAAGGCATTAAAAGTAAGATTCAAAAATCTTATTCAATTCTGCAAAATTCCATTTATGCTAAAAGCAAAAATAGTTTGCAGTTCATGAGTAGATTTACACTTGCTGCATAGAGATATATAGGTAAAGAGGCAATTAAGGAAAAACTATAGATCCTCAAATGATTTATTGAAACTAAGTTCTTTTTTTCTATAAAAAAATAACTTTGTAATATGGATTCACATCAAATATGATGCAAACAGGAGAATTCTTAGAATATATTATTAATAGAAATTTTTTGGATACTTTCCTATCATTACACCCCTAAATGCCTCTGAAGTCAGTCTTTAATAATGTAATTTGATCTTTTGACTTCCTTAATTTTTAACTGAGTTTGAATAGATATTTTTAGAAATTTTTTTGGGACTCATTATTTTAAAGATTTTTTTTAGTGGTAACAATACTGAATAGTATTAATGATTGTTGCTTTAAGTAAGATTAGTGTTCTTCTGCCAAAAGTTTTTCTCTCTCTACATTCCAGCTACATCTATACACCTGAAAGCATTCTAGCTGTCTTGTTTTGTGCTGGGGAGCCTGGTAGGACGATGAGACGCCCCAGGGTGCATGTTCCATTGTACTTTTGTGAGAAGGCATTCCTTGAGTAAACTTTCCCTGGTATTTTCCTTATAAACATTAAGATGAAGCCCCATACAGAGGCAAGGTATGAAATAATAGCTCTGCTTTCTCTCTGCTGATGGATGGTGAGCTCTCCCACTAGACCAGTGACAAGGCTTATCAATTGCTAGGAAAAATGCTGGTTAGCCCACACAAAATCATGTCAGGGAGTATGGTCTGGGCCAGTAGCTGAGCCTATTTTGTGTACCTGTTTCATTGCAATCTTCCTGCAGAGACTCAGTCCTATACTGGAAACAAAGAAATATTCTGTGCACACTTAGGAAAAGCAAAATTTATGAGAAAATTGCCATTTTGCCTAAATATCTATGATTGTTATCTTGTCTTTTTCCCTCCAATCCCATACAAAAAGGAGGCAGGCATTCCACCCCTTATTACAGAATAAATCTAGCATTTCTGAAAGAACAGTCTTATTTGTCTCAAGACAATTATTTGCTGAAAGAAAACTTAGATACTCCCTGAGATTATTTTGAAAATCAATTTTCTGCATGTATCTTAAATGTTGCTGTAATGATTAAGAATGTAATCCTTTTGTTTTCTAATAATAAAAGCTATTTCAAACTTCTAAGAACACTTAGTTGAAAGAAATTTTTAAGAAGTTGAAAAACCCTGTAAGAATGTGAGAGTTTTCTCTTGTATAGGCAAAACCAGCTTTTTATGCAGTAACCCCTTCTTATTGTTCTAAGACACTTTCCTTCCCTGGAGTGTTAAGCTTTTCAGAACCATCCGCTAGTCCATATCTAATTATGGCAGACTCTTGCAAAATACATGCAATGAGAAAGTAAGAGGCAGCTGAAACAAGATTTGAAGAGATAAGCAATATGCGTAACCATTTTTTCAGACTAGGTAGCAAACAAGCAGAGGAACATAAAAGACTGCACATATTCAAACTCAGAAGAATTCCCTGTAATAAAACAACACTAGATTTTCCAGAATTATTTTTGAGGAGTAGATCCATGCTTTGATTTCTGGGACTCTTACATATGCAGAGACTGAAATTCACTATGAATACTGAAATAATATAAAATTTTTGAATGACATTAGCACATGAAGCCTTCAAAAGGCATTTTTTGAGAATTTTTAGAATTAACAAAATCCCTGAAAATCAATTGATTTCACATATGTTGTTCAGTTGTACAGACACAGTGGTTATTATTATGCATTAAAAGCAACCTGGAAATTCCTCATTAATATTTCCTCCTCTAGGAATTTTTCAGTTAAAAAATTAACCCACACTCTTTTCCTTAACTCTGTAAGTTCATAGGATAATTCAATTGAGAAGGTACCTCGGGAGGTTTCTTATTCACCCTCCTGCTCAAAGCAGGGTTAGCTCTGAGATAAGACCAAGTTGTTCAGTGTTTTTTCCAGCTGGATCCTGAAAATGACCATCTTTCTTGAGACAAAATGCTCCACTGATAGATTGCTTTCAAGGTGAAATCGTGTTTTCATTCTCTGCCCATTGCCTTTCATCTTCCTACCATGCATCAGTGTGAAGGGCCTGGCTCTGGCTCCTTGCTGACCTTTAGTGTTAGGAAATACTATATTTACAGATACATTACATTTTATACTGGCTCAACACATGATTAAAACTGTGGATTCAATTGTCTTTGCATTCCCAATAAGCCTTTAAGTTTCTGACTCAGAAATTCAGAATATTTTTCTCTAATACAGGTGTATAAATAACTTCTTGGAAGACAAAAATAGTTTTCTGAAACTGTTAATACAATCATATTAAACACCTTTCACATAAAGCCAAGATTTCTTTTTGTCTAGTTTCATAGAATCATAGAATAATAGTTTGAGTTAGAAGAGATCAAAGATCTTCTAGTTTCAATGACCCTGCCATGGGCAGGGGTGCCAGCCACTAAATCAGGTTGCTCAGGGCCCCATCCAACCTGGCCTTGACATCCATCCTGACTAGTTTAGACAAAGACTTCAGTTTTAACACAGACAATGTTGTTTGTTTTTTTTTTTCAATAATGACTTGAACCTTTTAACTTCAGATCAAAAGACAAAGTGTGTACGCAGTGAGTTAAGATTTTTTTTAATATCAAATGTGGTCAAAACCCTATGACTGTAATAGGACCAAGAACCAATATATTAACTTGCTGATTTTTTTCCTTCTAATCAAGACCGTCTTACCTATATTGAGTTACAATTATTTAGCAATTAAAGCCCTTCATGGATAAATATCATTTCTTCCTGGTTAATATCAGTAGTAATACTAAAAAGACACAGAAAGGGGGGTGCAGACTTCCATTGGGTCTTGCAGAAAACATGTTAAGTTGTATCATTAACATATAACAGAATTTAAAGGAGTATTTTGGGGCCCTGGGCAGCAGGGGGTTTGCAACATTTCAACCCAAGCCTCTCTGTGATTCTATGATGATTCTACATTAGCAATTTATAGCTTTTCTTATTGGATAGACATAGCTTTTGGAACAACTTTCAGCTAAAAAATACATTATACAGAGACAGTCTCAGTCATTTTCAGGTATTCAAGTGAACCAAGATATCCTGTTGTATTGGGTCTGTCTGAGACATTTTGCAGCCTTCACAGTGCTGTGCTTTGCACTGGTAGCAGGAAAGGTGTTGTTAGCACCCCAGTGCTTTGGCTGCTGCTGAGCAGCACTGGCACAGCATCAGCACTGGCTCTCAACATTTCCCCCATCAAGGGCTGGGGGTGGGCAAGATCTTGGGAGGGGACACAACTAGACCAGCTGACCCAAATTAAACAATGGGATATTCCATACTATATGAGGTCAACTGGGATATAAAAGCTAAGGGAGGGAGGAAGAATGGGGTACATTTGTTATTCTACACTACCTGCCTTCCTGAGCAACTGCTACATTTGCTGAAGCCCTGCTTCTCTCCCCTGTCCCACTGGGAAGGGGAATGATAGAGCAGCTTGGTGGGCACCTGGTGCCCAGCCACGGTCAACCCACTACACATGTATACTGTCTTTCTCTTCTGAAAGGTTTCAAAACAATCTCTGGCTACATTAGTACAGGGCATACTGCTGTCTTGGCATCTGAAGTCCTCCAAAGACAAAAATTACTAACTGTTTCTTTATTACTTTTCTACCATCAGTAGGCCATTTTAGAGAGTGAAAGGGATCATCCTGTTCAAATATCAGTGTCAGTATGCTGATGTATGAAAGAAAGTTATTCCACAGGCATTCCCTTGTTAATTCAGGCAGGTCATTATTTTCCATTTCTATTTCTGTTACTAGATGAGCTTCTGTGAAGGTTCTGTGGCTGCAGTGAATGTGCTCTGTGAATATCAATGTCTGCTTGATCTTGGAGGTTGCTACTGGGTACAATTAATGTCAGAAATGTTTTACATATATCTCCATGTCAACCATTCTGCTTAAATAGACTTTTATTTCATAGTTGTTAGCTTTACTTGTATATGTTTTACTTTTGAAGTAACACATCATGTAACTATTATCTTTGTTTAGTGAATTACAGCACAAACACAAGTAACTCAGTAAGTAGAAGGCAGTGTCCTCTTGGCTGACTGTTTTGTTATTATAAGGAATGTTGTTTTGTTACTTCATACCCTATGTATGTCTATAATTAAAATAGTTATCATAGACTCCCCTAATGCTCAAGGGAGAGAGGAAATAGGCATATCTAGGGTGAAATTCATCTGGTCTGTTACAAATGTCTACATTACAGGGAGAAGGCTATCATGCTCTTTTAAAGCTCACCATTTAGGGGTGTGGGCTGAGATAATGTTGTGATGTAAATGTCTCCATAGAGAGTATCTACACATGGCCAGATGAAAACTGAAATATCTGAGATAGCTTCAAAGTGCTGCTATATTTTTTTCCTTTGAAGAAAAGTTAATACTCATTTAGCATAATATTTTTTTTCAAAAGCCTGCTTTTGCTTGTTTAACTCTAAGTTAAAGCGAAACATTTATACTGCATAAATTGAATTAAACAGGAGCTAAGGAAAGCTTGCTACATGAGATTAAGTCTGAATGTTCCATAGAGAAACAATATGTTTACGTCCTTATACATTCAAGTAGAAGAAAATAACCTAGCTGTGTCCATGTTGAGCTCAGAGGGTAAAACATAGCAGAACAAACAAAAAAATGTGCTGTAAGAATTAATAAGTTCATGCAACTGCGATAGAAATTGAAGCCTATTCAAATATACCTTTGCCTTTGTACCAACTGGTCTTGTGTTACCTTTAAGGAATTCCTTCATGGTCAAATCTGCTGGTAGTCACACTGTAGCCCACCATGCTGAATGAGAGGCAACATTCAGGTGAACTGCCTGCTGTGTTTGGAAGGGTTTTAAAGAGTAGACAGGCTTTGATGTTCTGTGAGTGACCTAGTCAAATCCATTAGCATCACTTAGTTTGGTAACACATCATGAACCCGTATGGATACACAAGATATTTCCACTGATGTCACCTACTTTTAAAGCAGATGAAATTTGTAGATAACTCCATGTGATGTCTCCTACAAAAACAATATAGAGGTGTGCACCCAAGTGATTTTAGCTGACCACACTTCAGATTTATATTAAGATGGATCAGAAAAATTATTAAATAAGTAGACTACATTGGGTTATTTTATTGATAGAATCATACCATGTTACAAATTTAAAACAATAATAATTAATAGGAATTTATTTGATGGGATGACAAGATTTTGCAGTTTGTTGGGAAAATGAAGCCTTTATCTGGAAACAAAGAAAAAGAAAAAAAAATCTTAAATTAGTATCATAAGCTATTAATAATGAAGGGTGAAAGTAAACAAGAAAGAGATAGGGAGAGAATTCAAATATTTGATCTGTTAGATATATTAAAAAGTAGTCTTTTCACTTCTTCATTATCTTTAAAATTTTCCCTGTATAATTTCTGTAGAGAAAAGCCATTTATCTTCACACATAATAAGGAACAAATTGGAGGTTATGTCAAATGCTGATGTTGGAAGACAGGGCATTTTAAGAGAATGAAACATTCTTTTGAAACTGTTATTAGGTAGATAGGCCTTTTACAGTTGTTAAGTAACTGGTCTGGTGTTTTTTGTGAACTTCTAAAAATAATAGGTGGAAGGTGTTAAATGAACATGAGTCCATTGACGAAAACAAAGACCCTAATGTTTTTCTAACTTTCTACAGGTTTATCTCACTTGTTTATACAAACATATCAATATATAACATGGATCAACTATTAAAAAAAAATAGAAAATATGTACTTGAGAGAGATGAAGGTTCATTTCTAGTTTACCAATGACATCACACTCGTTTAAACTACTCTGTGTTATATATTTCTTTATATGATACAGCTAGTCCATTCAAGTGCGTTTGAGCCATGCTTATTCATATTTCCCATCTGCTTGTATTCTTGAAACAAATGTTCTTAGAATTAACAGGACCTTGTGTCATGGTTTTAAGCCCAGCTGAAAATTAAGCACCACAAAGCCGCTTGCTCAACAACCCCTCCTCTCCACCCCTGGTGGAATGGAGAAGAGAATCAAAGTAAAACTTGTACTTTGAGGTAAGAACAGTTTAATAATTGAAAACTGAAAATGAAGTACAATACAGTAATAATGGTAAATGAGAATAATAATGATAATAAAAAGGAAACAAACAAGTGATGCACAATGAGATTGGTCACTACCCACTGACCAACACCAGACAGCCCTTCCTTAAGCCAGATCAGTTCCTATTCCAGGTAACTTCTCCCTGTTTATATACTGGACATGATGTTCTGTGTGTGGAATGTCCCTTTGGACAGATTGGATCACCTGTCCCAGCTGTGGTCCCTTCCAGTTTTCTTTGCGTAGCTCCTCACCGGCAGCACGTGAGATAAGGAAGGAAAAAAAGTCCTTGGCTTAGGATAAACATGACTTAGCAAAACCCAAAACATTGGTGTGTTACCAGCACCACCCTCATTCTGAATCTAAAACATAACACTATAACAGCTACTGAGAATAAAGTAACTCTGTTCCAGGTAAAACCAGGGCACATGGTAAAGGGGACAAACAAACAAGAAAAACACATCCAACAGTCTTTTGAGAAACTAATCTGCTAGACTGAAAGTATAGAGATAAGAGATCAGTTTTGATAGAGAATTATCAAAAATGATCAATATCTATTGCAAATACATTAAAATTATTAAAAATATAGATAGCTATTGACTGAAGAAACTGCAAAAGGTATGAAAGCATATAGGGAACCTGAGCTTTTATTTGGATAACATAACTAGGAAAAGTTACTATTTTTTGACAATGACATCCAAGTAGATGTGCATTACAAATCCAGATAAAAGGTGAAAACAAACATGTAGCTAAATATCCTTAGGCAAGATCTTCTTGCTAAGATATACTGGATCTGTTCCTGGATTTTATTTAAAGGTATTAGTGTTGAAAATAAATATTACTCTTCAAAATCACTCACATATTTCTGAAAGTTCACCTGTGAATTACTAGTTCTCCTGAGAAAAGATGGGGCATATTGCTACCATACACCAGCTGCTGATAAACATAAAAGAATTTTAGATGGTGTCTGAAACAGTGTTTGAACTGCTTTATAGGACTGCTTTTGGCAATATGCATGCTGCTGTTTATTTCAGAATGTGATAATAGTTATTTGCCATGTATGGAAGGCTGATGATGTTCTTTTGTTCAAAAAATATGTTCATTTGCTTATGAAGAAAAGCTTTCTGTGCTTTTAATGGCTTCATCATGAAGCTGGTTAGATTATACAAAGGACAGAGTGGAATTTCTTCAATATATGGCGTGCTTCTTTTGGCAAAACTGGGTATTTTTGGATTTAGTTCTGTTGTTTTTTTCTGGTTGGTTATTGTTTTGTTTTTTTTGGTTTGAAATCAGACTAGTATCCTGATTCTCTTCTCAGCTTCACTCTTCAGCAGTATTATGTTTCTGACAGATTTATTCCTGTATTGTGTTTCACTGTAGGGTTAGCTAGGCTTAGAAAATAGCCTCACCGAAAAAAAAATTACACTGGGGCTGATGAATTATTATACCATTTGGGATGAAACTCACTGTGCCAGTTTTTCCTGGTTCCACGTCACTATCTAGGAGTGAGGAGATGATTACTTATACTTCCTGTTTCTCCCTCACTTCTGGATGGATCATTTTTACTGGATGGTGTGGGATGAGAAGAAAAGATGCCTTTTCTTGACATGTTTGCAGAGAGTGGTCTTAGATGTAGGAACACAAAACAGAGGTGAAACAGATCTCAAAGACGTTGACTATTTTGGGAAAAAATGCAGAATGTGAATTTCTTCCTCTTTTATTTTTATAAAAAAAAGTCCATTTGTGATAATATTTTTAAAATTTGTATTTCATGCACAGATAAGAATAATCTGCCATATTAATGCTCCCACATATTACAACACAGTATTTTACATATAGTGTATGCAAAATATATGTAGACTTACCTTCATACTTGAATATTCACTTTGTATTAATTTTACTGTGCATATTTTGTATTTACTTCTGTGTTTTTCTAAATGAATATCTGTTTTAATGTATCTTTATGGCAAATGGTAGATTTTACATGAATGTACACCATTTTCAACTCCTGATATGCAATTACAAGAACCAGGTTTTTGTAAGTTTTTTATGAGTTCAAATTTTGAGTAAATAATTATAGTGGGTTAAAAGCAAGTAAGATCTGTTCACTGATAGAAAATATATTTTTGCATCAGGGGAGACATATCTGTTAGCCTGGTGACAGAAATTTTTGTAAGAGCACAAACTACATCTGACTGTGAGAAGAAAAATATGTGGTAGCTTTTTTTTTATTTCCCTGCCCTCAGAAAGCAATGTGGGAAGATGAGGAATAGAGGAAGCCTATGAAACAATCTATTTTATATGTCATAAATGCCAAATACTACCTATCCTTGAAGAACTAGACATGTAAGTAGTTATTTTCATGATGCTGGAAAGTGTCATTCATTGTTGGGGAAAAAAAAAAAAAGAAAAAGTAGTTTTGAAGACAGTGACGGGGAGCAAAGGAATTTACACAGCAGGTACTACATGAGTTCAGTAAAAGGTAGCTTTTTTATAAACCCTTCAGCACAATGAAAAATATGTGGCAGCATAAATGACAGAAGCAAACCATTTTCCAAATATAGTTGCAGAACATGGATGTAAGCTAAAACAATCTTTAACATTGCACTTAGGAAGCAGAGCAAATAGCAGAAGTACCAACATTTTCTTTCTACATGATTTCATGACAGACAAAACCTACTTCAGGCGGCATGATAAAGGTAATGAATGATTTCCTTATGACAAGAAATTATGTAGACTGGCACTACTACTCGTAAAACATAATAGTGAGCATGATAAAGGTTTGCTCTGGTTCCATATGGTAATTCTTAATGCCTGAAACTAGTGAAGTTCTGACTGTTTGAAATTAATTCAAAAGTTGTGTCTTATCATTTATTGGCAGCAGTTAAATTAGGCATATAAACATAGTTAGAAAAGAGTCTGATAGTCATCATTCTAATTAGGAAGCTGCTTAGAAAAACCCTAGAGATAATTTTGAAGAAAAGGGTTTGCTTTTAAAGAAAATTTATGTGTGACACTGACATATTTATGACACGAAATCTGCAGTTTTAAATACCTCTTGAGATTGTCTCCTCTGCCCATCAAACCTATACAAAATGAAAATAGTTAATCCCACTTTTTAGTTAGATACCTGGACCACCAATGCACCCTGGGCAGAACTGGCCAATGACACGATACATGCTGTTAAAATATTAAAATGATGTCTTATGCATCCTCTGTATATGCTCTCCAAGTGCAATTGAAAATACCTTAATTTCATGGGTGATTACTTTTTCCTGGCAGCAAGTCTTATAATTCATTAAGTATAAGAATGTAGCCTGATTGCTCATGAAATATGACAATCCATAAATGGTGAAATATTTACTTTCTTAGTGATTTGGTATTCAATGTATTTGACAGGCACTTAAAAAAAATTAAGAAGCAAAAAAAGAGTTTTAGGTAGACACTAACAGAAAAATTAACTGCTAAGAGCTTTTGGTGAAAAATTAACAGACAAACCTGCAGTTGAAGCCTAATCACATTCTTTAAAGGTTTCTAGATTGAAATTTTCTAACTGTAGGTCCCAAGTAGGCCAACAGACTCCAATTCCCTACAACTATCCTCCTATGTAATGCCCTCTGTACTGCTGCATTTCCAGGCCCACCTTGGGCATTAGTTGCCTGTGTTTAGGGTGTGCTTTGACATGGTTCAGCTGTGCAACTTCACTTGCTTTGTTCAGCCTGGAGGAGACGAACAGGACACCTCTTTGTGGTCTACAACATTCTCATGAGGGGAAGCAGAGGCGCAAGTAGAAATCTCTTATTTTTATTTGTTCTATCCTTAACTATTTTCAATATTTACCCTGTAAATAATTACTGTAATCCACAATAAGCAAAGTTACATCTGGCTAAACACTGGTCAATTGAAACTAGCCTGTTCTAAGAAAAGAAAAAAATGTTTCTCTTTACCTTTGTCAAAATCGTTTTAGTTTTAAGCTTTTCAATACCTTTTTAGTAGGAAAAAAAGTAGCATATTTTTTTCTTTCCTGCAAAAATGCTTAAGTTGGATGAATCAGAATTTTTCGATGGAAGTATCATGTGTGATCTGATTTTGCTGTAGAAACAAAAACAGTTGTATTCTTCCAAGGATGGCTTCATGCATAACTTGTGTGAAGAATCATGTGCTCTTTCTTCCAGGGTGACACAGGGGAATAGAGTGTCTTTTGCCACCTGTTTTTGAAGGTGTCCTGCTTCTTAGCGTTATATAATGCCCTAAATGAGACCTAATGCCTAAAATTAGATAAATTTATTCTGCCTTACAGTTTGCTGAGCACCAGCTGAATGTCACTGCCACGTACCAGTTGGGCAAGCCAATGGAGGGAATTCCTCTGGTGCATCATATATTTAATCAGATCTTATTCGCCTTCCTGATTACTGCAGTTATGCTGCTCATCCTTAATAATCTGTTTTCCTTGACAGTATTAGATCACCATTTCAGTTCACTTGTTTAATTGTTTTTTTGTTTTTGGGTTTTTTTTTCTCACCTAGAAGTTTTGTCACTTTTCAGGAAGTTTTAGGTACGTTTTATGTCAATGTGGTGGTTGATCTTGGCTAGCTGCCGAACCCCATCCCTCCACCCACCCTCTTATTACCTCTTCTTCACTAGATGGGGAGGGGGATAAAAATGCTTGTGGGTCAAGATAAAGGCCAGGAGATTACTTGCCAGTTATCATCATGGGCAAAACAGACTCAACATGGAGTAGCATAATGTAACCATTTTCCAATTAAAAAAGTTTGATAGGGAGGAGCAAAGATAAAAACTAACACATCCTCTCCCCTGTTTTTCCCAGGCTCTAGTCCCTCATTTCCAAATGCCTCTACTGCCTTCCACCCTTCCCAAGCAGTGAATAAGGGTGGAAAAATGGGGGTCTTGGGTCAGTTGATAACAGCTCCTCTCTGTTATTCCTTCCTTCTCAAAGTTTTTCCTTTTGATATGGGTTGTTCCCATGGCTCTAGTAATGGATATCTGTTCTGCCATGGTGCTCTCCATATGCTGCAGGGAAATACATGCTTCACTATGGTCTCTACATGGGTTGCAAGGGAATCTCTGCTCAGGTGTCTGGAGAACCTTCTTCTCCTCCTCCTTCTTCCCTCACCCCAGTGTCTGTGGGATTGCTTCTCACACTTTTATTTACCACAGCTGCTAAGCTTTTTTACCCTTAACTGTGTTTTTTTGACAGAGACACCACTGGCTTTGCTATTTGAGTTGGCTTTGGCCAAAGGTAGGGCTGTTGCAGAACCAGAACCATTTGTGTCCTGCTCTAGGAAACCCCTGGCCTCTTATCACAGAGGTCACACCTCCTGCCCTCCAAAACTTTGACATATACACACAATACGGTCAGGAACTTTGTCACATCTGCTGCAATCAGTTTACCCTTGTTGCATGTCTCCTCCTATTTGCAGTGGTCTTCAAACTTCCTTCATCTAGTTTACATCAGTAATGAGCTATGCGTTATTTTAGCATTTAAATTATACGAGTAACCTACTTCTGTATAAAGCAAAGAAAAGCAAATTCTGATTTTATTTCACTTACACTTACCACAGAATAGAATTTTTTGCTAGAAAATTTTAGGAAAAAATGTATTTCATCATTTTAGACTAAGTGACATGAAAGTTTTTTCTTTAGAATTGAATTGTAACAATGGCAAGGTTTTTACCTTTTGAGATTCCCAGTCT
The DNA here is from genome assembly GCA_013400915.1 of Pardalotus punctatus. Classification (NCBI taxonomy): domain Eukaryota; kingdom Metazoa; phylum Chordata; class Aves; order Passeriformes; family Pardalotidae; genus Pardalotus; species Pardalotus punctatus. The sequence goes on from VZTX01025380.1 coordinate 133,407, forward strand.
GAAGTCTTTCAGGTTGTCAGGAAAAGATGCATATACCCTTAGTATATCTGAAACTGCAGCATTAAAGTATTTGGGGAGTGACAGACCACACTTTTCACTTTTATATTCTTATGTTTTAATTCTTTTCTTGATCACATATTCTGGATTATTATTCTATCGTCATTCTCAAAAATGTTATTTCTTACATTAAAAAAATATGACTTTTTAAAATTCAGCTCAGATGTTCTTCTTCAGTCTATGAGCTTTGTAAAAGTTACTTTGAAAATTAAAAATAAAATAATTCATTAATGTAGACTTCATAATTTATTTTTAAATTATGAAGTCAGAGATTATGCACAAGAAAAATCATCCACTTTACAATGCATTACTTCCAATAGAGAAAAAAATAGAAAACAACAGTACTCAGTGGCTGCCACTGAATAGTCTTTTCTCTCTTAAACTGTTTTGTTGTTGTTATTGGTTTTGTTTGTTTTTTTAATATATTGGTACTTAAAACTTCCACTCAATTTTTGTATTTTTTCTTTCTTTGGATTTATTTTCTTTTTTTTTTTTTTTTTTTTTGCCCCATAATAACACAAATTTCTATGCTGAATCTGCTTCCAATTATATTCCAAAACTATGAATTACCCCATTATAAGATTTTCTTTAGTCCCAGATAATGACTGTAATTTCCCATGGAAGGATAACAGCTTATATTCTTTATATGAGGCATTATAACAAATGCTAGAGAAGAAATTATAATGGTTCATTAATTTTATGTAAATTATTAGACTGAGCTATTTGTTCTTCAAAAATATGCATCTATGATTTCAATTTTTTTTGTTTTAGTACTCTTAAAAACTACTAACACCAAATTTGTTGCTCTAATACATTTTTTAACAACACCTCTTTTTTTTTTTCCTCAAAAAATACTTGCTGCATACTGAAGCTTATTAAATTAAGTGGCAAAAATCAGTCTTATAAGAAACTGCAGTGTGCTTAAAATGTTTAAAGTTTGTTTTATTCACTTAATCTTATATTTATTCTTAATAGAAAAGACTAAATATAAAATATGTCTAAATGTAAGCATTCAATACAAAGAAAATGAAAATTAGGCTTGGAAACAAGTATTAAAATATAACTTTTCTTTATACTTATTATTACCATTTGAAAAGATCTTAAAGGATAAGCAAGTTAAGCCAATTAAATAATAGAATTTGAGTGCAAATAGATCTATATAGGATAGTGTAAAAACATTTATCTATTTTCAGTTTAGAATATCCTTTCAGAAACTTTTGACAGTTGAGTGAATTAATGGACTATATCACAACTGAATGGATCATCTGGTGGTGTGATTATGTCTACCAAAGTCAGCATACACCCAGGAGGGGTGTGAATATGTGGCTAAACCCAATATATAATACAAAGATTACATAATCAAGAAAATAATTTCAGACAGGGCAACGGGCTTGAGTGGGCTTCAACCCACATTTTCTTTCATGGTGACTTGGGACATCCAGTGTCATAGAATCACAGAAATATTTAGATTGGAAAAGACCTTAAGATTATCAAGTCCATCTGTAAACTCAGCACTGCCAAGTCCACCATTAAACCGTGTCCCTCAGGGCCACATCTACCATCTTTTACATACCCCTAGGGTTAGTGACTCAACCGTTTCATGGGCAGCTTGTTCCAAGGCTTGACAACATTTTCAGTGAAGGTGTTTTTCCTAGTATCTAATCCAAACCTAAAACTCATGGTCATTTCTTCTTGACCTGTTGCTTGTTTTTTTGGAGATGAGACTGACCCCCACCTCACTACAACCTCCTTTTGGGTAGTGTAGTGCAATTTACTACATGTGCACCATGGTTTCAGTAGAATTTTTATTACTCTGCTAAATTAGAATTTTTGTGTTACATCAGCTATGTCCAAATAAGTATATTTGATATTAAACATTACATCCTCTATATATGTAATTTCTTAAAGACCATGGTCAGAGAGTGTAAGACCCTGACACCTCGTCACCTCCTTTCAGTGATATTGATGGCTGCCCACCCTAAGTTTTTGCTTTCTTAATGTCTGTCATTTTTGTATAAAGCACACTGATTCCATTGTTTGGCAGGTGGACAAAGAGTGAAACAATAGAATTCTAATTTTCTTGTGTGAGCGGCTCACCTGAAAACTGTGAATATGTGAAATATTTTATATATTCATCATTGATTCTTTCCTTCCCTATAAACCAGTATATACACAAGCCACAAAGCTTAGTTTCTGGTTCATGCTTGACAAAAGCTCCACATTGCTTTACTAGGTGGATCAAAATTACGTTTGAAAATCAGTTGTCATAAGGTTTAGCAGAAAAAATTATTTTGTGTTCCATTTTTTGTTCAATTTATTTGGGACCATTATAGGAAAAAAACAGAACTCTAAAATTTCATGCAATACACAGTCCCAGGTATGATTTATGGAAGTATCTAGTGTTATTAATGTATAAATTCACAGCAAGTGTCTGTGTGTTTATATATGCATACAACTTTTTCAGGGATAATAAACTGAAACTCTCCTTTCCTAATCTGATTATCACCAGCTCAGATGATACAGTTCTTTTTGAATATTTATAAGTCAGTTTTCTCTGTGACAGAGCTTTAGCATGAGCCTAAACAGACTTGCCACGGACACAAATAAAATAAAATAATTCAGTGTGGGAATGGTAGTCAAAATACCTTAAAATAAATATATAATTATATATTATTTTACTGCATTAACAACCTCTCCTAGCTTTTGAAGTTCCTTTAAGAACAGATGGGTGAATGTGCTGTACAATATGGTACCTCATCAATGTTCAGACAATCCTAGAAAATATTTTGTTTAGATAAATGAGCAAGAGAGGAAAACCAAACCAAAAATAAAACAAACAAAAAACCCAAACCAGAAAACAAACCAAAACATTTATGCATACCTTTGCTCTTCTTTTTCTATCACAGCAAGCCTTGAATACTATGTTATGGGTAGGTTTTAGTTACTGTACTATCATTTCTCTCCTCAGCAAAACTACTAGACACTGCAAATGAGTACTCCAACACCTTTTTAAGGGGCTGGCAGCCATTCCACTGCTTAGCCTTTACGAAGGCTTATTATCTCAGGACAGCTCTTCCTCTCCTAAGATGTTTGATACTATTGCTCTCAAACATGGAAAACTCTAAAGCAGCAAAACAAATGTCCAAGAGAAAAAAGTCTGGATCAAATGTACTTATGAAAGCTTTTAGCTGATGACTAAAAAACCCAGTTTCTCTTGTCAGATATTACTTTTCCTTTTAAACAAATGAAGAAAACAATATTTTTTTTTTAAAAAATCAGATTTGCACAATAGCACTACCAGAAATACATCTCTGTTCTATTACAGAAACTGTGTGGCAGGGGGTGCATACTGGGATTGTTTTGAATACTGCACTGTCATGGGATTAGAGGTGAATATAGTGTTCTTTTCTAAGTGTGACTTCAGTTTGAGTAGTGCCTTATAGCTATAGATACCTTACTATTACAACGTTTATGTCTGTGATTGGTAACATAGTGATGGAAAACAATATAGAGTAATTTTGTTTGTAAGTATGAGGCACACTTTGCTTGGATAGTAATGGAATTTCCATTCGCAAATCAGTTGAGAAATGGTTCATGGCAAGATAAGAAAAGACAGGAAGTTGTTTTATCTCTCTGTTTACATCTGCTTGAGGCTGCTGACTGATATCCAGAAAATTAAAATTACTAAAAGTAAGTGCAGATGGAATACATACTCTGAACAAGCTCAGGTGTCTGAATGGCTCTGCAACAAATATCCACACTTTCCTATTTTGCGCTGTGTGCCAGAGGCTGCTTGCTTTGTCCCACATAAATAGCTTACAGTGTTTTAGTGGTTGGACTGTAACAGGTCTCAGGTTATGGTGGACCTCATTCAACTCTGAATCACTAGAGAAACTCTATTTTTGAGTACTTGTGCCAAAAGGGATTTCTCTTGCTGTTCATTTCTCTCTTACTGAATGGAGGAAGTGAAAAATACTTTTCACTGTAAAGTTTCTGACCTTGAGATTTAAACTAGGATGAGAGAGAATTGTATGCATGAAAATTTTGGTGCAAGCCATTACTTTATTTGAATATGTATTATGTATTTAATTACCTGTTTTTCTGATTATAAATGTTTTGATAGAGATGGAAAACATCTTTTCAAATAACTTGCAGAATTTAACTGATCACCAAGATATCTTTTTTAATCTGTTTTGTTTGTTTGTTTGTGGGTTTTCTGGGTTTCTGGGTTTTTTTCTTTCGTTTTGGTTTTTGTTATTTTTTGTTGGTTTATTTTTAAGAAATACTGTTCCTTTTTCTATTTAGCTCCTATTAATGAGTATTTCACAAACAGACTACACCACAAATAAGACAATTCATTGGTATTTTTGCATTTAAATATTTTAATGACATTAATAGTCTGCAAAAAGATAAAATCTAAATGTTGTTACTTAGTTCTTCTAAATTACACAAGCAATACAAAAGTAATTGAACTGCTATTAATAGACTGTAATGGAAAGTGTACTAAAGCATTTTATTAGTGTTTAGCAAGACAATTAGATCAAGTAAATTAGATATTAACAAAGTTAGTAAAAACCAGTATTTACAGACTGGTACCATAGCTATTTACTTACAATTAATATTATCAATGTTAATTAAAGGCTTAATTAGCAGATATAATGCATACATATGTGCCACTGGGCAGAGCCATTAGTTTGAGATAACAGATAATGTAATTTTCAATAGAAGATTACTGTCTGGGATTTCTGCTACATATTGTTACATTTTAAGGTTCTAAAACTACCATAAGTTTGAATTCTAAGTGATATGTTTGATAGCAAGCCCTTTTGAGTCAAACTCGTCATATCCATAAATGTCTTAGTTCTAGGTTTTAACAGGTGGATGTCTGGGTACCCCTTTGTGTATTATGTGCACGTGACTGAGACAAAAATAATTGGATGTATCCAGATGTTCCAGGGAGCTTTACCTAGGAATATTTAAAAATGACTAGAGGGTAAAAGACCTATTAGCCACCATGATTTTTAACACAATTTTTGAAAAAGAAACATAGTAGAAAAAAGTAAAAATTGTGAATTCCCAAAGTTTGCTCCAGTGATGAGCAGTTACAAACTTCAAAATAGATTTGCATATATAAATTATTTCTAAGCATTCATTTAGTTACTGGTTCATTCATAATATACCAATAGGAAAAAAACCCTTTCTACTCAGATTCTGTGAATGGAATTCCTCTCCCATTCTAGAAACTTAATTTTCTTCTGTTGCAATGTCCTCTCTTCTCCTTATGCTGCATTTGGGGAAAAGGCTTTTCAGCTAATTTTTGTTTGAAAAGTGCTTAGCAGGAGAAATTTTGCCTTGTTAGCATGCTCTAAAGCATGACCCAAATAAACATGATTGGCGTAATAAAGCATAATCTGTGTAACACTAAATTTTCCGTAACTTTTCTAAAGCATATGAATCCATAATAAGAACTTTGGTTCCTCATGGGGTTTCCAAGATCTAGAATTCTTTTCCTGTTACCAGTATTACCAACATTCTTCTCCCTAAATTGGAGATACACCGTTTTGATGGATGGACTATTAAATGAATAAAGATTTGCCTGAATGACCCTTTCCAAAGAGTTACAGTCAATGTCCAAGTAGAAACCAGAACTGAGTGGTGTCTCTCAAGCCTCTGTACTGTTTGATATCTCCTTGGAGACCTTATTGCAGCCTTTAAGGAGGGCATGTAAGAAAGGTGGAGAGAGATTTTTTTACCGGGACCTGTTGCGCCACAACAAGGAGCAAAGGTTTTAAACTCAAAAAGAGTGGGTTTAGATTGGACATAAGGAAGAAAGTCTTTACTGTGAGTGTGGTGAGACACTGGAAGAGGCAACCCAGGGATATCATGGATGCCCTGTTCTTATAAGTGTTCAAGTCAGGCTGCATGGGGCTTTGAGCAACCTGATCTAGTGGATGACATCACTCCCCATGGGTTGGGCTAGAGGGTATTTAAGGGTCCATGCCAACCCAAACCATTATATGATTCTATGATTCTGTGATTCCATGCCTATGGAGGACTAACATACCTGACATTAATATATGTGGCAGGACATCTTCCCCCTCTCCCTCATAGCTGGTGCATAGATAACTCAGGCTGGGTCAAAAGCCCAGCAAGGGCTTATGTCTTGGTGCCCAAAAATCTGGAGCCTCCAACCAAGAATCCACGTCTTGGTATGGAGAGTGCATGTGGAAAGAGATGAAAAGAATAAGTATGTGACTGAAAGACACATTTTTACACAGTAAAACACACACGAATCATCACAGAGGCCAGAGTCTCCAACACACACTCTGGAAATGTGCAAAGGCTTCTCCCCAGTGTCTGGACCCAGTGTCTGCTGGTTACTTTCCTGGGAATTGAGTGAAAGTATTCCAAGGTATACTTTACCACCAAGTTGGCATTGGTTCCTAAGTTATATTATTTCTTGCTAGCTGTAATAACAGCACACTGAATTTTCTCTACTAGTAGTTTATTTTATTTTATTCCTGTGTAGTATGTAGTTTTGTCCTAAGTCTTATGTCTGTTATTTTCTGTGTCTAATATATGATCATTTATGTCATATTAGACCTAATTGGCCATTAAAGAACTTGCGAACGAGACCTGGTCTTGGGGTGCTGGCCACCCCAATAAGAACTACTGCCTGCTGCCAAAGGCCTAGGCCAAAGGCAGAGATTTATCTGAGCTCCTGTCTCCATTCATAACAATATTTTTATGCAATCCATATATTCAATCCATTGCACATTCCATATCTGTTTATCTTCAAATACAAAATGTTGTATAGCCTCAGTAGCTTTTAAGACAAACACAAGTAATTATTCAGGCCTGCAAACTTTTTATGTTTGAAGAGAAATGTTTGTCTTAAGTCACAAAATCTGAGTAAATTTTTTTTTTAGTAGTACTTCCTGTATGTACAAGTAAGAAAGTTAATGCTTCAAATTAATCTATATATTCAAGGTTATTTTAAAGGTTGTAACTGCACTTCACTGGTATTTCTTTCTCATTCCCCATTACCAAGAGTAGTATACTTGTGAATATTGAGGCTACCTTTTAGAATGACAAAGAAGATGTTAAACAAGATGCAAAATAATTACTGCCTTAATAATATATGTGATGATATATATTATATTCTCTTTCCAGTTATTAGATGTAATGAAATATCCCTATGCAGTTCACTTTTTCAAATACTCTATTTTTATTCTCTCTTTTGAACAAGAAATAGGCTATCATCATATTTGGGATTTAATCCATTCCTTTCAAGAAAAGTCAGCTTTTTGACCCTAGAAGTGTATGTATTAATGATTGTGACACGTATTTCACTGGGCTCATTTAAATTCTCTGCACATTTTTTGATGCACATAGAAAAACTTAAGCATATTAATATATGTCTGGAAAATGTGTGGTTTTTCCATAGTTGACTTGAGGGGCTGATTACTTTTGTAGCAGTGAAGCCACCTGTGCGTTACAGTTTTGTTCCATCATCTGCACAGCTATAAGACTTCCTTCAGGCTGACTTATGGTTATACCTTAGAGTAACTCATCGGCCTTTAAATTAAAGTTTGCAGAAGGCTAAGAAGCTGCCTGAGAGTTTCTTTTGGTATTTTGTTTGACTTTGGACTTTGAGCAATTCAGAATCTACATATGTGCTAATGGGGCTGAAAAAAAAAGAAAATCTGAGGGGCCCTAGTAACCGATGAAGATTCTGATGTCTCAGAAAACTAAAACAATGCCATTTTAAAACACTGACCCCATTTGTTTTAGAACTTTGATGAATCTGTTTCCTTTCTTGGCCACATAAATTTGTGTTTAAATATTTGTGTCAAAAACTTAAAAATGAATAAGAATTAAAATTAAATTAATAAAAAGCTCTTTGAAATAATTGCCTTTTAAAATATATTTTAGTGAAACATATACTGAGTTAATATTTTATTAATCCAGTTATATTTTGCAATAGTGAACAACACTAGTAGTGTGCTATTCAGATACAAGAAGTATGATTTATAGATATGGATAAACTGTAATATAGACTCAGAATATGAGCTTCTCTGGTTTTGCATGTGGTTTCAGAATCCTTGGGAGGATTTAAAATATCAATAGCTGTTTTGCTGTTCCAGTGTTTATCAGAAACTACACTCCAGTCCCAAAGTTGTGATTTTGGCCTTTCTGGCCCTTGCCAGGATTTTCTCCATAGTACCAACATCCATAGTAGCCAAGGTGTGGCCTCATCATTGCTGAGTAGAGAGTAAAATTCACTTCTCACAATCTGCTGATGATGCTCTTCCTGAGTGTTGAAACCCAGAGGCGCTTGACCTTTGTTGCCACAAGGGCCCATTTTTGCCTTATGATAAAATTTTGGTTCACCAAGACCCCCACATCTTGCAAAGTTGCTTTCCAGTTAATTGAAAAAGCAGTTTCCATTTGGCACACAGATTTCTTCTTTCCCAGATTAAGGATTCTGCGTTCCCCTTTGTTGAACTTCATGAGGTGCTTGTCAGTTCACATCTCTAACCTGTTCAGTTAATACACATTAATAGAATCCCAAACTGAGTCCACAGTGCTCCACTTTTATCATTACATAACACAAACCCACTTAACTTGAGATACTTATCCTGTAGCCTTCTATACAGGAACTGTCAGACTAGACACTGCTCATAACCTGCAGAAAGAAGTACGTGCAAATGAGCTCATTCAGATGTATGTTTTTAAAATAGGGTTTGTGAGTCAAGCCAAATTGTGTAAGTTTCTGTCCCTTTGCTGTAAATGTAGACTGGAACATCTTGCAGAGACGCTTACGTTGAGTGAGATTAATACCCAGTTTCTTTCACCCTCAGAATCACTTATATCCTCAAGTTGTTCAGCCCAATATATATGAAGTGTACCTGTTCAGAGCCCAGTTAATCAATATGACATTCAACACTCCTTTTCAAATGAAAATGCTTAATCTGGTTCAGAAACAAAGTAGCTTAAGTGCCATTTTAATTACTGCATTTTATGTCCACAAGGCACATAGCTGTTTTCTTGGCATGTCTACACACACAAAAAATATGTGCGTGCACATCTACAAGCCTATGCATATATGTGCTCTTTAATATTTTTACAAATGTTCTGGATGCAGAAATTTAGTATACATTAACTAAGTTTGCCAATGATCCTAGAAGGATCTGTGGACTCCCTCAAACGTAGAGAGGTCTTACAGAGAGATGTAAATAGCTAGAGAGCTGGGTAATCACCAACCATATAAAATTTAACAAAAGCAAGTTCTGAATTTGTCATCTGGGATGGAATAATCCTGGTTACACATGCAAAATGGGGGATGAGAAGCTGGAGAAGAGCCTTGCAGAAAAAGTTCTGGGAAACTGTCTTGATGGGAAGATGGATATGGTTGAGATTTATTTAATCCTGTGAGTAGCATGGATTTGGACTCGATGTTTGTGGGTTCCTTCCTACTTGAGATATTCTATGAATCTTCTTTATATAGACACATGGATAAAAGTATATATGCACAAAACTTTGCCAAGAGATGACTGTACATGGCCCAAAGAATATTGGATTTTAATTCCTTGTAGGTTTGGTATGTGTTTTTCCACTAAGAACCTAAAGTTATGGAGTGACCTTATTTCAACTTGCAGTAAAAAGGAAAAAGAAAATTTTGCACAACAAAGTGTGAGGCAAATAAGATAATTAGAATTTGCAGTTCTAACCCAAAGGATTGAGGAATACAGTCTAGGGAAATTGCAATTTGTATTCATATATCCCACAACTTCAATCTCAAAGTGTCCCACATGGTTCACAGGCCATTTAGACAATCAAAAAAACAAGACTCAAATGCAAAAAAAACCCCAAAACAAAACAAAACAAAACCCTCCGGAAACACAATTCTTCAGGTCTCTGTAGAGCTGCTTTTTCAGTCTAAGATCACAGTAGGTTTTTCTCAAGCAGTCAAAAGTAGTGCCCATTCTTTAAACCTTAGTTTAGGTCATTCATCAAATTCCATAAAGCATTTCATTACCACTCTCTCTTCATAAGGTTCATAGAATGACAAAGCTCGCAGTCTTACATTACTATCTTAAATCTCACTTATCACAACAGCAAAAAAAAAAAAAAGGAAAAGATAAATCTTTACTTTTTAGTTTACTGTTTAGTACTTTTTATGTGACAGAATCTGGAAAATTTGATATAGCATATGTAGAACAGGTGAAGACATTACCTTGTGTTCCCCAGACCATTTGAAATTTCTTTGTTGCTATTGATTGGATGATATTAAAAAAATCCGTATGGATTTGTTCAATATTTAGATGACATTTGCAATAAAATCGTCTTCATTTGGATGATATTATTCAAATCCTCTTTATACTATACACATTCTTCTTCTTATATTCTACTAATTCACATCTTTTATTGGATTCTTTTTCCCATTTTATCACTTATCATGCCTATAGAGTACCAGAAATTAAATGCCTTGGATAATTAACTGTACAGATGAATCTGCTTTTTAGAGCTCAGCTACTCCATCTATTCTTGAGAGTGGAGCCATTGCTATTTACATTGGTGTTCCTGACAGAGCTTCAAGACATTTTCAGGAAATTCCAGAAGTCATGAAAAAAAAAAAACAGAAAAAAAAAGGTAATTTAAAAAAGTGGATTTAATTAAAAATTGGGTCATGAAATAGAAATAAATAAAGTACAGACAAACCCACGAGTGAACTACTGTTCACATTCACACAGGATATATTTGTTAAAATCTCATGCAAGTTGCAAGGACAAGTATATGAGTTAAGAAAGACAGAAATAAGATGCTTTATGCAAATTTCATGTTGGTGTTCTTGACACAAATAACATAATATTGAATTTACTACTCCATCAAATCTTGTTAAAAGTTTTTGTCAGTGTTGCATCCATGACTCCATGCTTTATATACTGCATGTTATTCACATCCTGCTCCAGAAATAGAGGTTCCTTCTGCTTGTACATGTAGTGTTACTGTGACAGTATACATGTGCTTAACAATTTATTTTCATAATTTTGTGAATAGAGAAATGTTATTGCCCCCATTTTACAAATAAAAAAAGGATGAGAGATTAATATATTTTTTTTAAATTTACCTTGAGTGTCAGTGTGAAAGTGTTTCAAGCTACTTAGTTGTATACAGCATTCCTATAGCCTTTTATTCACTTCATTCCTCAAGCTCCCAAATTTGGATTACTTTTCACACTTCTGCATCCTCAGTACTTCTCTCCACACCTTCTAATTTTTTTTTTTAAATTAGTTTTCTCATTGATCAGTATGTAAAACCAGGTTGTGAACAGCATGAAATTAATTCTATCTAATTTTGGCCCTTACTAGCTCGATATCTAATCAGTCATAATTAATGAAGTAAGATACACCTCACCAGAGGGAGATTCAAACAGTCTCTCTTAAACATTTCTGTTAGAGCAATGTGAATTATGCTCTAGAAGTGCCTTGGACCTTAAAGAGAGCCTGAAGCTTGCTTATATTACCTTTAAATACAGTCAACAAGCTCTATCTTTACCTGAGAGAAGTTTCATTACAAGAATTAAACAGTGTGAGCACAATTTGGGTTACTCAGGATCAGAGTAGATGCAAGGAAATATAAAGCCAAAAGCATCATGTAGAGAATTATTAGAAATTCTGGAAATTTTCAGATTTACCACTTTTTTAAAATGTTTATACTTTTATGTTTGTGTGCCCATTGTCTTCCAAGACAATTAAGTAAAATTTCATATACATTAATCTTGTTCTGCCTATGTCCATTTCACATTTAATGATGGCAGTTTCATGAATAGAGTACTATTGATTCCAAGCAAATGAAAAACAAATCTTGCCCTTAGTTTTATCTGTTGGGACCACTATTACAGGTGAGCTAAGTCTTGTAGTACTTTGATTAAAAATCAGTATTTCAGGAGGAAAATTTGTTTGCTTGTCTTCTAGTATCACTGAATGAAGAAAACATATTCCATCACATATTTTAGAAAATAAATATGCTACTTATAATGAAGAACTGTATATCTTGACGTTTTATTAACAAAATGTTTTCCCATTTAATACAATTACTTAAAAAAAATGCAAAAACCACACCAAAGTAATTAGCATGTTATATTTATTGTCATATCCAATTAATTATTTTGAAAATATTATTCCATTCAGTGCTTATTACTTTTTCTGCTGTATATATAAATAAACTGCATGAGTTCTAAAACCAGAAATGAGATAAAATATTATCTCCAGTTTCTCTTCCCAATTTCCTAAAAAGAAATATGTCAATAACACTGAAAAAACTGTGAGGCAACATGATACTTAAACATTTAAAATGTTGGCTTAAACGTTTAAAATGTATGCAACCTCAGGGGAAAATACAGCTAAATTTCCAAGACACAAGATTCAAAATGGGTAAAATAGGAAGGACTCACACTGATAATCAGGAAATACATTGGAAATTACAAGAAATAAACAACAATCTACTATTTTATAACATACAATGTTTCATGGCAAAATTAAACTTCTTTGTTTTCAATGTGTTTTAAACATAGAGATTTGTGGCGGTGACCCAGTCTACTTTCTCTATGAAGATCAATGGGATCAGCTGGGTGGATTTTCCCCCTCAGGACAGTGAGCCTGAGGGGGAGGGAGACGAGGAGGCTGGGGAATTCCCCACATTTCCCGCCTCTTAAATTGTCCCTCAAAGCTTTGGTGACTCCCCTTTGCTCTCCTAGTTTACACCCCTTTCCCCTCCCAGTTATTTCATCTGGAAAGTTCTTAGTTCTCTGTATCCCCATTGGTTCATTTAAATGTACCCCTCCCCTTTTTTCGTTTATTGGACACTTGCGGTTATGTAATCCTTCCCCATTGGTTAATCTGTTGTTCCTCCCTTTGGACTTCCCCTTTCTGCTCCCCTTAAAACCCTCTGCGACCGTCCTGTCTTTGTTCTTTTGCCACCTCCCATCGTGTCGTTTTTCTTCCATTGAGGAATAAAGGCTTAGTTTCCGTGTTAACAGAACCGTTCCCATCTCCTTTATCCCTTCGGCGTTGCTACAAAGTAATCGCCTGCTGCCAGACCCAGCTGGGGTCTTTGCGAGCAGCTCCAGGCTTGTGAGCAGGAGCCAACCACCGGATTACAAGGGACACAAAAAGCGGTCTCTGCCGAGGCACGTGTGTTCCCATTGCGCGCTGACCACCAGGTGGTCAAGCAGGCAGCGACAGGGATATACTTTGAAGAAAAGAAAAAAAACAAAAAACAACTAGATAGATAAGGCTTAGTGTGCTGTTTCTGACTTTTTTGCCATCACAGCAGATCTGATTTCCTTTTTAATCAGAATTTCCTTTGTTTAGATACTTTGATTCTGACAGTATTAACAATACTTGTTGTATTAAATACCTATGAAATGAAGTGCCAGACTGTAACAATTAGTGAATACTTTTGTATGTCCACATGAATATTGCTATTGCTTTAGAGTGACAGTATTATAGTAATAAAAAAGGTTGTCTCTATATTATTGTTTTTGTCTGCATTGAAGCTTAATTAATGAGAAATTAATTTTCTTTCCATTTTACTTAGGTTGCTACTCACAGCCTTCTAAAATGAACATACCTTCTAATAGTGTCACGCTCTTCTGCTTCAGGAGTTATGGTTTAACTAGATACAAATAAATTAAACTTATCCACCTTAGGAACTGAATCTGACTATTTTAAAAACTTGCACTATTTAATGCAGACCTAATGAAATTTTGGGTTCCAGTTGTGGCCCAGGATGTAAACTGTGCTAGAGTCCAAACCTTAGGGTTTGGTTCTCAGAGTTTCATGTATAGGGATTTTTACAATTCAAGGTGCCATGTAAGCAATTTGAGTTACTGACACAACTTTTCTTCTTCAGGTTTTGTTGTTGTTTTTTGAAGTGAGAAATAGTAGTTTAATAATTCAGTGACCTTTGTATTTCTTGAAAGCAAATATTTGCCAGATGCTGGTTTTGTCCCCTTGCATTCTACTATTCTTCCTTTTCACTGTACTGAATGTGTAATATGTGCAAAAGAGAAAATAAAAAATCTCTTTGCTTGTTTTCTTTCATAGTATTAAACATCAGAAATATTAAACATGTATTCAGGAAAAAAAAACTGAACATTATTCTTCTTGGAAAACCTAATGACTATTTTATAACTATATTTTAAAAAGTCATATTGAACACATATAAAAGTAAAATGAGTGTCCAGTCTGTGCAAGAATTCGTTATCATGAAAATAATAATATAACTTCATTACATATTTGCAATACATACAGCTACAGGACTGGAACAAGGGTATGTTTTTGTAGTGAGAATAAAGAATATTTTCAGCTGTTTTTGTACAAATGTTCTCAGAATGCCATCAAAAAAATGGTCCAGGGCCTTTCAATGGTTTTTTTTAGATATTATTAAACAGAAGTTTATCACATTACTTTCTGTCCTTTCCTAGCAGTTCTTCATCATAAATTCCTGTTTACTCACACATTTCTCTGTTTTGGTTACTCTTTTTGCTGTGCATGAATCTGGTGTGAAGATCTGAAGAGACTATGCATCTATACAGATTTTTTTTTTGGTTTTTTTTTTTAAAGTGGAGAATTTTGTGCTATGCTGGAACAGAAGGTTCAGCTCCTCCCAAAAAGCCAGCCAGACTCTGCAGTGAAGCCCCTGCCCTAGTGCCAGGGGCGAGAACACCCACTATGGACACACCACTCTTCCCAGCAGGGATCTCCAGGCACTGACACCTCAGAGTATCTCTGCTTGATAGGAGCCAAACTCTCTCACTCAGCATTAAGCTAAATATAACACCAAAGAGAAAGCAATTTTAAGGGTATTATTAGTGAAGTCTTTTATATTACTTAGATAATTTTTGTTATCAGGCTGTTATTAATTACAATGAAAAAAATGTAACTTCATATCAAGCCTCCCAATATATTTCAGGGCACTATATGAAAAAATGTCTTCATTTATGTGTTCTCTTTTTAAGAACTTGGTCTTTGGGGTTTCTCTTGCTGTCAATACTCTTTTTCAACTGACTTGGCAAGTAGAAGGATGTAGGAAGAATATGAAAGTAGTTAAAAAATTGCTGGGTAGTTTATTTTTTTCTCTTGGCTTAGATAAAATTTTCAGGTGCACAGGAAGGGAAGTTTTGGGGGGCATTTTTGCTTTTGTGTTTTTTTCATTGTTGTCTTTGTTTGGATGTTTGAGGGGGTTATCTTGGCTTTTTTTCTCTAATCCTCTTCCTGAATTACTGGAGTTATTACTTGCTCAGACTGCTTATGACATTATCAAAAATGTGGACAGAGAGTTCAAGATTTTTTTTCCCCCCCTACAATAATGAATGCCTGTTTTGTTTTCTTTTTTCTTGGTCTCCTGGAATGTCACTTTTCCACTCAGAGAGGGAAAATGCAGTGTTTTGAAGTGTATGAAACATGCAGTAATTTTATAACTGTCTATTGTCCATCCCATGAATAGAGGTATATTGAGAAGCCACTAGGAAGCCACTGGAAGTCTGGCTGCTCAGCAGGTCTGCGCTGGGACTGAACTGAGTGTCTAAAGCCCTCTCAGGGGCAGAGAGAAGCTCACCAGCGTAATGATCTTGTATGAGCTGTATATATTAGCAGAGTTGCTGAATTGTTCTTCTGTGAAAATCAATGCAACAATGGAGACATCTATTGCCTCATTATTGCATACAATGTGAAATTAATTATTTGCCTAATATTGCATACAAAATACAATTTTCCATGAGTGTGTGCACAAGTGCATTGATTGCTATAAGAAACAGGAGTGTTCATGCACTTCCCTGTTCAGCTGAGGTGCTTGTCTTATCTACAGACATAAGCACTGGCCATTGATAAGCTGGTGCAGTCAACAGAAATGTCCTTAAATAATTGAGGATATAGCTAAGAAAAATGCTCATGACACTCAAGCTAGTGAAAAATATTGAGTTCAGGGAAATGTGGATGACTTTTATGCAGATACAGTTGAAATCTTTACATCCCTGCCTTTCCCTTGATGATTGTGGATGTGCAAAAACAAACTGTATCAACTCCAGAAGTGGGCCCAGAGCAGGGACAAGAAAAATTGCAGAGTCTCACTTCAAAGATGATCTGCATCACAGGGGCTGGAGTCAGCCAGGTGTGCCCAGTGAGAGTCCAAGACCTTGCAGAAAGTTTGTGTGGAGAATTCATGATGCCTAGGGGAGAAAAAAGTATGTGCAGCATGGGAAGTTCTCAGAGAGAGGCTACATTAAAAAAAAAAAAAATCAAAACAAAACAAGTCTTTTTTTATATCGTAGAGACATGAGGGCTTACGGTATCAGCACTTTGAAAAGCCGATAGATACTGTTCATGTCTATTTTTCACTTTTAAAAGTCCAGAGATGGATGAAGCTTTCTGTTGTTTTAGACCAATTTTGTTTTCCCAGATGGCTTCCAATTTTTCAGATGATAAGTTGCCATTCCATTCTTGGATTTATGTGTAATGGTATCTCAGGATGTCTGTGGTTTCCAACTGTACTTCAGGTATCCAACTGTACTTCAAGGATGCCAGCTGCATTTTTCAAGGATGTTACTGGTTCCCAGCTTCTGTTCCCAGGCTCACAGCTCCTGGCTGGTAGGCAATTTTTCTATCAGTATTTTCAGCAGACATTTTTTTCTGTTCAGTAATTTTCCCCTTCAAATCAGATCACTTTTATGGCTGCTCACATCACTGGAGAGAGCTGAGTCTGGTAGAATTTATGTCTATATGTCTGTCTGCTCCTGCTCCTGCTTGTAGGTCAGAGTATACTGCCACATAAGACAGGACAGGTCTCAGTGGCTGGCTTATACAAAACCAGCCCTTCTTATTCCCCTTCACACCATGCTGGTTCTTCCCATATAAACCTTGAATATTCCTTTTCTTTGCCCTTGTCTCCACACAGTAAAAATACCCAGAACTGATGTAGTCTAAGACCTTTACTTGGATCATATAATTTCCTTGCATGGTATGTCTCACGTGGTTACTGAGGCACTGATGGCCTTTCAAAGATCATTGATGTTTCCCTTCATCTGTCTGTAACATTTGGTCATTTTGCACAAATCCCCTCTAGCCATTTCTGAGATCCACCCATCCGTCATGGAGACATCTTTAATTTTTTCCAGCTTCTTGCTGTGCCATGTAGAAGTTTCTTCATGTCAAATCAAGCAGTTTCTCATAAGATTTTCAGTCAGCTAAATTTCAGGCCGAGGTCTAGTCATTTGCCTTCACACCTCAACACTGGTGTTCAAAGTAAGGTGGTACAAAACCCACTGTACATAAATAAGATATAATAATTCACAATAATCCAGTAATATTCCCCAAAATTCACTGGTTTATATAAAGTGAGTACTCTGTTCAGGAAATTCTACTTAATTTTCTGCATGACCATAGTTTCCAAATTTTAGTTTTCTGTGGTAGAAATATTGAAAGATTTTACAGATAATTTAAGGGCAGATTTATGAACAAGTGTACTTAGCGGTTCAAAAATCAGTGTTCATAAAATCAACTACATTTTTTCAATTTGACAAATATAGGAAAGGCTTCAGACCAAGGCTCTATGTAACTCAATATCCTGTACCTCACAATGACTGTGAGCAGATGCTTAAAGAAGACTATTAACAGAAGAAGCATTTATGATTCTTTTCATATTTCCAGCAGTTTTTGGCTCTAGGAATTTCTGAAACATGGTATGGTTTTTTTCCATTTTAGAAATCTTCAAAAGTTTACTCTTTCAGTCACTGTTTTTTCTCCCTCTGAACCGTTACTGTGGAGAGCATAATGGATGATATGAGACATGACAGTTCACATCTAACTTGTCTTTACTGCTTATATGACTAAAATGTTTCAGCAAAGAAGGAGATGATTCCCAGTGACCATCACTCACTACATGCATGCAATGCAGATACTCTTTGACAGCTCTGCCCAAGCAGCAACCCCTTGTGAATCCTGCAAGTGCACCCTCTGACCTGGCGGGTGTCACATAGGATTGCACATTGTGATTCCTCCTGGATCCTCCTTGCAGTAAGACAGCAGCTATCATCTGACCATGGAGGTCAGAGCTCTTGAGATCCCCAGGGTCTGCACCTCTCAAGGCTGGCCTCTCCTGGTGTCAGTCATCCCCTCACAGTGCATTGGTGCCATACTCTGAAGAGGGAGGTGTATGAAAGGTGCACTTTCCCTTTGGGACTGCTTCCTCATATGATTAGTCCAAATGACAGTTCCTGTCACACCAGCTGTGTTCTGAACTCTGTTCAGACTGTCGCTCCATATTCTGACACTATGGCAGAAGCATAATGTTTTTCCTTTGGGAATTTCCTTTCCATCATCACATTATTGGCAGGGAAGTTTCAAGTAATGAACTTTATACCTAACACTGTATACATGGTAACTTAGGGGCTTTCAGAAAGAAAAATCTAAGGGAACATCTGCATCAACTTTTTGTATCAGCAATGTCCTTTGGCAAGGACTTCCATGCATTGCTATCTTTCTCATGAAAATACATTTTATTCTTTTGTTTTTTGAAGATGGTTCGTTTTGATGGCCCCTCTCCAGAGCAATCTCATTTTCAGAGGAAAAAGTTCTAGTATAATGAGTTATTTCTATAAGGTAGCCACAAGACTTTTTTTCTGCTCTTCATTATACCTTTGTTCCTCTCAGAATATTATTTTAGAGAGAATTTAGTTAATTCTTCAAAATGTGTGTAAGTCATAGATTCTGCTTAATTCCTGTTTCTGACTAGTTTTCCTTTATGTGGGTAACGAATACAAGAAGGGCTTCAAGCATTTGCACTTCTTCCCTGATAAATGTGTTCATCAGATAACAGGTACTTCCAGAAAAATTTTGATATTGACCATTTAAATTTTTTTATAGAAACTGACAGATGAAAGGTATGGCATACTTGAAATGAGTTAGGATTGAAAGATAATTATTCCATATATGGATAGAATTACTATCTTATATATAATTTCATAATATTCCATTATTATTTTCTGTGATAATTTTCAGAAAGAGGAGGCTGACTTTTGGCTAACTTATTAACACCTATAATTTTTTAACTGATTACTTGAAACAAGGGGAAAAGGAGAACGGAATTGTACTGCATTTGTCAGGGATGACGCTGCACTGTACATTTTTTTCTTGAATATGTTGCCTATTAATTTTTGAATCCATACTGTGACTTCATCCAATTCGATGGAGTACAACACGTTGGACATTCCTTAGAATGTAAAGAAGTATTTCAGATATCACTTGGGAGCAGAACATCACTTACAATTGTCTTTTTAAGAAAATTGAAGCCTCTAAGAGTTTCACGCATAAATGGCTTACAGAAGAAAAGACTGTAATGCATAAGATGTAAAATACTGAGTTACAGGGAGTACACATTAAAAGTAGAGATTTATAACTTCCACAGGCCTGATAAGAATTTCAACTAGTTCTCTGAAATCAATCAAAAGAAAGTAAATCACTTTAAAATTGGATTAATTATATTTCAATTGCTCCAGACAAGTATTTATTTTTTATTTTTTTTTATATATTTGTCTTTTTCAAGCTAATGTTTTGTAGGATTAAAAAAAAGTCTAATAGTTATTGCTTTATTATTATTATCACTTCCAATTTTTAAAAATCCTGTTTTAGAAGGGAGTTTAGCATACTATGTGATATAGACATGAAGTAGAATTTTGCCTGTTAATACTATTGAAGTAACTTAAAGAAGTTTAATAGCAAAGGAGGAGCTTTGCTAGGATAAAAGTAGCAATTATACTGACTTGATGTACAGTAATGAAGAACATCTGCATGTAACCATTTCCAGCTTTCTTCATGATTCAATAAACTCTGCTTTTATACATACACAAATTATTTCCCAGCTGATATGAAGTAAATATTTTTTGCACTAACTTGAAAATTATTGGTTATATTTGTCATTCTTTGTCATTTGTTGTGTAATTTGTCAAACATTTATGTCCTGTTGTCTCTAAAGATCATTGTCTCCACTGTCAGTAGACAGCTGGTTGAAGCGACAACATGAGCAGTGGTGCACAGTTTCATATTCACATTCATTACTTCAAAACTTGATTGCTGTTATTTCCTGGACAAAATGACCAAGGTTTATCAGAAACTCTCTTGGTAAAACATACAGTAGCTTTCCCCTTCAATAACATTAAATTATGTGAATATGTTGTACCAGATCTTTTTGTCTTTCACTGGTTCATCTTTTCAGCTTTATTTCCCAGGAAAAAAGAAAAATCAAACCTTCAGATTTTAGGCTTATTTTACTTCAAAAATATAAATTGAAGATAAAAAATTTCAGTATTTATGTAACTCCTAGTTTTAGGGGTTCCAATCCTGAGACAATCAGTGTTACAATCCTTCAGATTATGTGTATTAAAAGTAAATTAAAGGAGCTTATTTTAGACTTTTTTTCTTTAAAAAAATAACCTGGTTTTAATTTGAAAATAATTTTCCCCCTCGTTTTTTTTTTTTTAAGAAAATAATGGATGGTGTGTCAAAATTACTTTTTTTATTTTCCTGCAAAAGTTATCTGCCAGCAATTTGTTTTTATTTCTGACTGATTCATCTTTTTACCTTTTTTTTCCCCTGTAAATCTGGTATGATATTTCAGCCTTATTTTGCTACAGTCATCTGTCAGAGGACTTGCTAATTTTTCAGCTAGGGTGACAAGTTTATTCCTGAAGGAAAATTTGTTTTGACAATAATAACAGCAAAAAAGAGAATATTACTTGTCAGAAAAGGACTTTAGAATCTATCCTATTAGCTCAAGAAGATTCATCAAGTAGGGACAGAAATAAATTCTCCATGTGTCTGAAGTAGCAAGTTATACTTCTCCCACTGAAAAATCAGAAGAATAATTACAGTCTTATTAACAGTAAAAAAAAACAAAACAACAACTTTTTTTTTCCCTCCTCAGCTTGAGCAACACCTTATTCAATTCCAAATTAATGTGAAGACTCTCTACTGGCAGAACAAAGGAGTTACTAAATGCTGGAGAAGAAAAATAAAGGTCAATAAGTAAAAAACAAAAGTTTCAGTTCGCTTTATAATAGCTCTCATGGCTCAGACTCTAGTGAAGGAATTCAGAACTTTAAAAGACTTTTCTAATGCACTGATTTTTTTTCAGAGTTTATTTGAGGGAATTGATAATATTCACAGCATTCTGATTACCAGAAGTCCTACTCATTTTGCTGAATACTCATAACAAATATGCCATATTTCATATTTTTCAACTTTGCTGTTTTCAGAACTTAAATGATTCTCAGGCATATTCTTTAAAGAAGTTTTAAAATGTCTGATTTCTGAAGGCAAGCCCAAAGTATACAACAGATATTTTTTCTCACTCCAAAAGCATTTGTCAGCTACACACTATGAAGCAAACTAGACAATTTTCCCTGACAGTCTGACTGACAGTGAACTTTGCAGAGTTTTGTGAAATCTAGCAGAGAATATTTCTAACAGATAGTGAAAGGAGTTTTATTGAAAAGAGTGGGTAGAAGGCTTTTTCTAGAAATTGCTGTACATCAGTGAAAGATAACACTTCCAAATAATTGTACTTTTCCCCTGTTTTAGGCAACAGCTGAATGGTGGCCTGCCTTTCCATTTCTTTGTCAATACAGAATAAGATGGCTTAAGAACGAATCAGATTTTCTTTGAAAGCATATGCTTTGAGATCTAACAGTCTTTTCACTGACTAACAAGTTCTGTGGGATGTGGCTTATAGAGACTTTACTATGAAGAATTTTTTTGTTCACTTCTACAAGACACATATAATCACATTACAGACATTTTTTCTTGATGCAAGTAAGTCGTAGTTTTTATCACTTGAATTCTTAGATAACCCAGAGCTGGAATTGGATTAAAATACAGATGCTTAAACCAGGTTCTTTATAAGATAGATTATAAATAAAAGTTAGGTTTTAAATTAATTACTCACATTACAATCAACAGATATTGATTACAAAGGAGTTAATACAGTGAAATACAGTGAGCTTTTCAGGAGACAAAAAGGTTTTTAATTGCTTGTTTAATATCTGAACAGTTGAACAATTCTATATCTTGGGGCCCTCAGCTTCCACTCTATTAGCACATAAGTTTTCCAGTGGAAATCTGACCTGTTAGACTCATATGCAATACCAGATTCTTATGCTGATCCCTAAGTCTCCACTTAAACCCTAAATTATCAAGGCAAACCCAAACCAAAATCATCAAGACTATAGAGCTTCAGCTTTATGATGACTGTCCATACAGTCATCATTCCAATTCATTTAAAACTATTTACTTGAACTGAGGGTAAATTCAAAGTATTATAGGCATTAATATTGATGTAAATTTCACTGGGTTTTAGATATTATGAATGCAGAAATTTATATTTGAAACTAATTTTTTTTTTAAGTCCCTTTGTACACAAGGTAGAATAACAGGTGTCTTTAGGAAAATCTTTTCTAGTGCCATGTAAATATATAAAAAATATCTGTTTTCTTTCTCAGAATTTGTTATGAAGAGAGTTGAGAAAATTTGGAGATTGTATACTTCTTAGGCAAAACTAATATCCCCCTACAAAATCCTTGCAGATTTGAGGATTTATGTTTAGGCAGTTGATTAAATATAATTTTATGATCCGTGATAAAAAGATCACTATGTTTACATAACTGAGAATCATACAGTTCTGAAATTTTAAAAACATCAACTAACAGGGAAGCAGCAGGTGCAGAAATGTGCATAGCAGTTTATAAGCACTGCTTAGGCACCTAGATATTCTGGGAATTAGGATTGTTGAAGAGCCTCCCTGTGCCCAGTGCTGCAGCTAGGTGAGGATAGCTACAGGAGGCTTCCAGCTTCCAGCAAACTACAGAAGCATCTAAGAAGTTCTGTCACTTATTCCTGATGAAATGGCTCTTTGAGCTTTTGTTCCACCTAAACAAAGGAGGGGCAGTGCCCTTTCAGCAGGTGCTACAGAGGCCACTGTTACTGCCAGTCAACAGAAGCAGCGATTTTTTCACAGAATAGTGCCTAAGGCCTCTTGCTGAGATTGGAAAAGTGGTGTCCTTGCTTGCAAGTGTGTGCTGAGGAGAGTCTGTATTGACAAGTAGCTGGAGGAGCTCAGTGGACTGCACAACATTAAAGATATTGTGAAGGAGATTGTCTGGGTCTTCATTATACTGCAACTACAATAGCCTGAATGCTCAGCTGTACTGAAGAAGGCACAGGTAGAGTCTGTGTTCTCTGAGCTGGGAAATGGAGACTCCCATACTGGAAAATCTGGGGGATTGCAATTTCTGTCTCAAGGAAAAAGGTTCCAGATATACCCAAATTAACACTTGTGGGAGAATCTATATGACTGCATATCTGAAACTATAGAAGAATTTCAGTGTCCTGGTAGCATGTGAGGGGCTGGAAGCTGTGTTCAAGGATGCGCGCAAGAAGGCTGGATATGAACTGTACGAAAGTTAATGAGTGACAGCACTAGGAGACTCCCTACTGCAGAGAATGGAGGCTGCCATCTGATGACCTAACCTATTTTCTTGTAAGATTTGCCAGTCATATCTGGGATGCTGTGAACAGACTGATAAAGATCTGTCCTTGATTCTCTTGCACATAAGCATCAACTCTACTGTTGGGGAGAGCTGGTGAACAGCAAATGTGAACATGAGGCACTGGGGCTGAGGATCCCAGGGCATGGGGACCCAGGTGGTTTTCTCCTCAGTCCTGCAGGTGAGGGGAAAGGGCTTGAGGAGCAGTGAGTAGGAGTGGGAAGTTTCTACAGGAAAAACAACCAGCTGCACTGTGGTGATAACAAATATTTGGTTTTTATGACCAAGGCAGCCTCTTTGATGATCAAGAAAACACAGCTAAGAAGAGGCAGGATTGAACTGCAAGTGGGAAAAAAACCCTCACTTTTGTCAATGGGCTAGCTAGATTTTTCAGAATAGCTTTAAACTAGGAGTGATGGGAGTCAGATGTGGCAATCTGCTATCACATATGATAGTGGTGGAACACCTGGGAGAGCAAAGGTGCTGGATGGACCTGGAAAACCTTTAATCAACAGAACAGGGCTGAATGTTCTGCTCTTCAAAGATGTGCACAGAAATAAGGAACAGCTGAGATGGAAGCATTATGGGGAAAGCTATCACTTTTATTCTATGAAAACAGCATGACTGGATGACTCTCTGAACTGCTTGTACGCTAGAGCATGGAGCTTGGAGAACAAAGAGAAGGAATTTGAAATCATCGTGTGCTTTCAGATTTAAGATCTCTTGGCACCATAAACATGAGCCAGCAGTGTGTTATTTCAATGAAGAAGGCCAGTGGTATCCAGAGCTGCCTTAGGAAGAATGTGACGGTCGGACTGAGGGAGGTGATTATTCTCTTCTACCCAACACTGGTGTGATTGCATCTGGAGAGCTGTGTCCAGTTCTTGGCTCCCCAGTAAAAAAGACACAGAGATGTAATGCACTAAGTCCTGCAAAGGAAATTGAAGGTAAGAAAGGGTCTGGGTCATGTGCCATACAAGGAGAGACTGAGAGAGCTGCAATAGTTCAGCCTGGAGATGAAAATTCTTGTGAGGAGCTAATCAGTGTGTACAAATACCTGATTCGAGAAGTGACAGTAAGGAAGATGGAGACTGATTCTTCTCAGTTGTTCCCATTGACAGGAAAAGCTCTTTAAACTGAAATAGTAAAAAAAGACGTAAACATAAGAATTCTGTCAAATAATAGAACAAAATTACCAAAAAGGTCATGGAATGTTGTCCTTGGAGATATTCAAAACCTGATAGGACATGGTTCTCAGCAACCTATGCTAGCTATCCCCACTCTGAAAAGGGGATTGTATTAGACAATATCCAAAAGTCCTTGTCACTATTAGCCATTTTGTATTTTTCTTTTATGTTCCCATTTTTTTCCCACTGAGATTATGCCTCCTTTTTTAAATTTTATTTTTATTTTACAACTTATTTTATTCCTCAGTTGAAAACGGACAAGAAGATAAATCTTACAAGCTAGAAAATTAGGTATGGTCAATTCTAATTGAATCTACTGTTACGTTGTATAACAAGAAGTGTGTTTGGGTCTGGATTTCTACAATGTTCTTAGTCACTTACTGTTTTGTCAATATTTTACTTGTTTTTATATCCCTAAGTGAATAATCTCTCTTCCTCAATTTATATAATAATTTGGCTATAACACAAAAGCAAAGCATCAACACTTTTCTCTTTTTCCTAACAATTTTCTGCCTGAAAGATACTTTGTTGTTGTTTTTTCACCATATTCTATATTAAAGAGAGTTAGCATTCATAACAAAGAAGTTTGAATCCAAAGGCTTAGGTAACCAAATTTTGAACTGCAACATTGCAACAGAGAAACTTTCATGAAAATCAGTAATTTAAAATAATGCCTCCCAAAGATGATGGCACAACCAGTGGAGAGGGGAGGTTTTGTTTCGGTTTTTTCCCCTGGAATTTGAAAATTTCTGGTAAAGCCTCCTTTGTTCTATGATAAATATAAAACAATACCCAAATGTGGCATATATAAACAAGTAATACAAGTACAAAAAAATCCCTATCAAAACCAAGAAAAGCTTCACCTATTAAACTTCAGTCCTATGACATTTCTCATTTCCTCTTGTAACTATGCTGAAGTGCACCTTTAGTTATCATCTCTTAATTACAGAATAAGTGCTAATTTTCCAGTTAGAAGCAAATCTTTAATTGAACCATTCATTTATTTTTGCTAAAGATCTTTCTCAAGTTTTTGCCCTGTAAAACTTACGGCTTAAATACAGGATGGGAATACAAATTCACTCTTTTTTTGTCTTAACTCTTGCTTTTAGAAGGAATCAGGAAACATAGGCACATATATCTCTGCATGATTTCCAATTGCATGGTATCTACTGAAGAGTTTGGTAAAAATCTCATATATCTAGTTACTAAGTTTCTGGGCATATGTGAGTGCACATGTTAATGAACACTAGAGATCTCATTAAGAATGACAAATGCCTTTGTTTTAGAAAATTCTTCAACAAGAGCTTGTAAGCTCTCACCATCACCTGCAGGTCCCAGTCATTCAGAAGTGCAACTATGGGAAACCAAGCTTCACTAAGTTCCTGAGTATATATCATGTGTTGTTAAGTGTAGACATAGTTCTGGTAAATTCCAGAACTAAATTATTCTTTTAAATTTGTCCTTTTGCTAACCCAATGACACAATTTCTTCTCACATGTAAATCTCCACGGGCATTTTATCATCATTGCTGCACTTTTAACAATGTATTTCTCTCCCTTTCTGTATTACTATATTTTCACTTTCACAACCTATCTTTCAAAAACTGGCCTTCAGAAAAAATAAACTTGCTATAATTACTGCCATTTAACACTATGTACCCAGAAACACTCTGATTACTAAAGTAGCAATAACATCTCGAATAAAAATATTCCTGCTGCTAAAAGCTTTAGATAGAAATGGTTTGTGCAATTCTGTTACCAGACTTGTCAGTCTAATGTCCACCCTAAAATTTGAAACTGTCTTGTTTTATTTTCATAGCCCTGAGTTTAAGTCTTACAGATATGAAATGGATGGCAGGCACCTGCTAAATATAATACATTTTATTTACTTTTAATAAGTTTTTGGCAAGGACTGGGGGGCAGATCTCATCCCAGCCTACTCTTCTGTCAGATATTTGAAAGAAAAATAGCATAATCTAATTTGTCATGTTTTTCATATCAGATTTATTCATTACATTAGACTCACATCTCCATGAAACTTCTATCACCCCAGCAATATTGCAAGATGATAGCTCTGTGTGGAATGATTACAACATTTGGCCAATATATTTTTAGCAATTAAAAATACCTATATTTGATCATTATGACTCCTGGTTTAATTTCAGAATGTAAACTATTCATCCTCAGTGCTGTATCCTGTTTAATCACATTGCAACTATTGCTTTACATTTTTATTTCTTAGAGACTTTGAAGAGATTATGTCAGCAGTTTGAAAACTGAATAAAGTAAATAATGAACTTAATTGCCTAAGGAACTCAGCTTCCTCCATACGAAGGGTAGAACTTGCCTACTTAACAATAAAAAACTAATGGGCTTTAATATTCCCTAAGTTGTGTTATTTATCCATGTATTGCTCTTCTAGATGGGCACAGGTCTCTGTAGCTCCTTCATCATATCTGACAGCCTATGTAGCTGTCCCTCATACCTTAAAGCATCTTGATGAAGCAGTGACAATGTTTGGAGAGCTCAGCTGTAGCTCAAGGTGCACACTGTTTGACAGGCATGCTGGATATTTTATTTTCCATGCACTGCTCAGATTTACAATCTGTGTTAGTAGGAATTTAGAAGAATTAGATAACACACCATTTATTGTTGTCCCACACTGTAAGGAGGGATATTAAAAGAAGAAGAATAGAAAGGAAAAAAAAAAAGAAATAATAAGTCTTCACACTTGAAAGAATGGGAACTTGAAGGCACAATATTGGTTTTGTGATGGGTTTCCTAGTACAGCTGTGTCTGTGATAAAACAGTGAAGGTTTCCCCTGCCTGAAATTCTAGATTAATTCTTAGAAATTTCATATGCTACATAATTTGTGAAGGCTTCATAATGATTTGTTGGACAGATATGAAAGACAGATTATGTAATCTCTTCATTCTAAACAGACAATAAAGGCAAACATTTAGGAGAAATAAAGAAAAGAAGAAGAGACATTTGCCAAAATCCTTTGCAAACTTCTGAAGAGTATTTCACACTGCTATGTACCACCATAATTTGTTTTCTTTTGGGCAGATTTTTGTCTTTACTTTTGTCTTAAATTGGAACAACAATGACAGGATAGAGATTTACTGTATAGAATAGGGAAGTGGTAGGCATAGGAAAATGACAATGATAATACTGTGCTTTGCACATCACTATCAGCACAATGAATGAGCTGAGATTACAGAGTAATATCCTGCTTTGAATCACTCAGATACTCTATCATTATTGTTACCTTCTTTAACCTTGTTCAGCCTCAGTGAAGATGACTGCAAAGATAGTTCATACAAAGTATTAATCAAATATGTTGTAAAAATGCATGAAATGCAATGAATGTAATTGCAAAGTAGTATGTTAGAGGTTCTTTTAATTTTCTAATTTGAACTTGTTTATTTTGTCTACTCCTTTTTTCTGACTGTAAAAATGTCTGATTTTACACACATGGGGTGTTTCACAGCAAGAAATATTTATATTTCACAGTGCAACAAGATACATATCTAAAAATCATTCACTACTATTTTAACATGAGTAGTGTTATTAATGTTAAGCTATTATCCAGCAAAAAAACCACAAGTGTTTCAGCGTAATTATTCATCTAATCAAATGGTATTTTGATATTGTAGTATTTATAACATAATTGCCATTAAGCATTTAATTTTGTAACAGAACTTCTCCTGATTGAAACAGTTAATTGAAGTCTTCAGTTTGTAATAATTAACAAAAAAATTGTTGATAAACACCTTCAATTTATCTTAGTGAAATTATAACTCTCCTTATATTTCTTGCTTTTCACAAAAGAATACTGTCAGAACTATCCAAATTAATTTTAACATATGTATGTATATTTATCCTTTCCTGTGATTCTTCTAGGAAACACTGTAGTGAAACACTGAAATGAGTTGCCAAGAGAGACTGTTACTTCTGTTCTTGGGCACGTTTGGAGCTCAGTTGGATAAGGCCAGACCTGATCTAGTTTTGACCTGTTTTTAGCAACAGGTTGGACTTGTTGAGAGACCTCAGAGGTTCCTTCCAGTCTCCATGATTCTGATTCTATAAGTTGCATTGATATGATGATATTACTGTTACAGTTTATTGCTACTGGTGATATTTTGCTCTTAAATACCAATACTGACAATAAGTTACTATTCACTGGCACTATTGTTAATAGTTTCTTGCTTAATAAGAATACAAAAGAATTATGAGGAAGAAATGAAAAAAATACAATCAATAAATAAAAAAGGTAAAGCTCAAGGTTAAGTTCACCATGGGTCTAACCATTCCTTTCATTTGGCATGCATCTAATGCCACACTGTACTTTCATTTTTTGTTTCTCGTATTATTTTGTGATTGTTTTATGAAATGAGTGAAATTTTTGAAAGTCTATAATTGGAGCAACAGTGTGCATGAGCTTCTAATCTGTTTGCTGGGTCATGCTAAACGAAGTACCCAGAGGCTGGAATTTTTCCAGCAGTTTGTTATATGGTTAACTTTGGTGTTACAGTCATGAACTCCTGAATAATCCTGTTTTCTTGACCACTTTAATTCACTCTTTTAATAAAGAAGGAGAAAACATTTGTGTAGATTGCATCCTTGGGGCTATATGTACAAAGGTATCATGTCATCACTCTCTACCATTATGAGGACATAATCCTCAAGGACGCCTTCTATTGTCATCCATATTAAATGTATGTCATCTGTAGCAGACACACAAAGCCTATTGATGTAACACTAAGCTAACAACCTGTTTAGAGCTTACTTGCATTGACATGAAAGACTGAAACTAGATAGACTATTTTTTTCTTGTTAGCAGTCTTGACACTGTGGCTATTCAGAAAAACTTAGTAGCGAAGACCATAAAAAAAATCACAGAACCACAGAATAAACTGAGCTGGAAGTGACCCACAAGGATCATGTAGTCCAATTATTCACTTAGAAATATTTCTAAGATTTATTTCTTCCATAAGGAAGTATTATAGAAGGTTTCAGAAACTCTTGTATCAAATTCTGTGCATTTCTGTATTGTAACTTCCTAACAGAATTTTCACTGAGAGGAAGACTGCCTGCTTTGGAGTTGATTTATTTCAGTCTCTCCTAGTCTAGTCACTTAATTTGATATATATTAAAAAAAATAGAAGACCTCTGAACTTTACTGACATTATGGATATAACTTACTAATAAAGTTAGCTGCATATTGATCTAGGTATTTGCATAAAATATGAGAACAGAAACTATGCTAGTGTTTCCTTCTATACTTCCAGGTAGTTCTTCCAAGCTCTCTGTTTCCTCTCAAGAAATAGAAATCTCCTTTAAATGCAGCAGCCATCTATATAATTCACAGTTTTCATCCTGTGTTTTAAAGCTCTTATGATTGTGAGAATGTTGTTGACTGGAGAATTAAAACTACATTTGACATAGTGTGTGACATTTCCTATATCTAGGGCAGACATGACAATGACACAAAATATGTACACAATTTGCATCCTAAGTAGTGTGTTCAGTCAGTAAAATTATGACACCATCATAATTGCATTTCCTATTTTGTTCTGGAAATTGACACTTTCTTATTGGCTTAGACAAATTATCATTTACTGTTCTGGACTCTTTGTAGATCCATTTAGAAGAAACCATGCATTATTTCTTTATTGTATAATATCTGAGATGGTAATATGTCTAAAGAGGCTTCTGTAAAATACTACCTTTATAACATTGTGTCCATAGACATTCTTTGGTACTTTTTATTATTAAAATTAGGTCTATTACTGAATAAGTACATATTAAACTCAGGGAAGCTTAGTTATGCAAACATTTGAAAACCTATTGTTTTTAATATCTTCAAATGTTTCATTGCCTCCCATTAGTTTTAGTTGTCTGTTATCAAATCTGGTAGATGCGATCATGACTAAACCTTACCTTATTGTACTTTATTTCCCCTGGCTCTTGGAAGGAAGGGGAGAGGAGAGGAGAGGAGAGGAGAGGAGAGGAGGGGAGAGGAGACAT
>VZTX01025380.1:164518-208280 GCA_013400915.1 Pardalotus punctatus
GGAGAGGAGAGGAGAGGAGAGGAGAAATTCCTGTGCTAATTTAAATTTTTAGGTTTGAAGAGAATTTTAGCTAACAATCTGTATTTAACTGTGCAGCATTCATGAAAAAGCAATGCAGGGGGTAATAGCAGGGTGAATTTTTTATCACATGTATTCTCAGTAAGTACTTCTCAATGCACAATGTAATTATATTAATTGCCTTTCTTTTTAAAGGCAGCTGAGTGAAACAGCAGGAATCATAAAAAAAGCAACTACATAAAGGTGTTCTTGCTGGAGTGTACCAAGATTACACAGTAAACAATGGCCGTATATATTTTTTTCCCTTTTTTCAAATTTTACTTCATTCATGTGCCTGGAACAATGTGTAGTCAGATTCCACCACTTACAGTGTGGCAACGGATTTATCATGTGTACAACTGGTTATGATAACCTAATAAGCAACATCAAATGATAACTGTAACATGGCAACTGCTCTACTGAATTTTACTAGTGTTTCAAATAATTCAATATTGCAACTCTCGAAATAAACAACTGCAGATACTTACAAGGATATAAGAAAAATTATGAGATCTCCTGAGAGATCTCTTGATTATGAGATTATGAGATCTTCTGTCTCCAAGGAAAAGGTTTCTCATAAATCTTCTCAGTTAAATGAAGGTTTATGAAGTAAATGATGGAGTGTGTAGTGACTAAACCTTGTATGATATAAACACAGATGTTCTCATACCCACAGAAAACAATAAAAATTGCTTGGATCCCTTTAATATCTTGACTTTTTGAGGCAGTGAGTTCCTTATGTACTATTAGCCTGAAGAACATCTTTCATGTCAGACGACTGCATGTCATCCAAATGACTGTATAAGAGCATTGATATGGGAATATCATAGCTGAGTTTCTGTTCCAGTTAAAGGGAGCTTGATTTGATTGCTTACATGCATATCAAACTCTTATACCATCTAAAAAATCCTGGGTTATTATGCTCCCAATGTGAATGTTGTTCAAGAAAACCACACGCCTCTATGGGAATTTCCATGCTGAGGTCTCAGATACTCCAGGACATCTACAATGGCAGTAGGGACCTACTGGTCACTGTTTATGTCTTACAACAAATCAGTCAGTGTTGTCAGAGAGGCTATTCTGTTGATAACATACGTGTGATCTTCTCAAATTAGCTTTTGGGGCCCTTCATATTGATTACAAAATTCACTCAGATGCCTAAATTGGACTTTGGTGCCATGTGAAACACATAGGTTAATCAAAGCATCTTCATTAGGCTAACAGAAATCTATACAGAATCACAGAATCAATAAAGTTGGAAAATACCTCCAAAATCATCAAGCCCAACCTTTGAATACACCTTGTGAACTAAACTGTAGCACTCTGTGCCACGTCTGGTTGTTTCCTGAACACTTCCAGAGATGGTGACTCTGCCACCTCCCTAGGCAGCTTGTTCCCATAGTTAACCACCCCTTCAGTGAAGAAATTCTTCCTGGTGCCCAATCTGATCCTCCTCTGGCGCAGCTTGAGACCATTTCCTCTTGTCCTGTCTCCAGTTGCCTGGGAGAAGAGGCCGAGGCTTTGGAGTGGGAACTGGGAGATAATAATCAGATTACAGTCAGTCAACACATGAACTATTAGATGCCTGTATTCAGGTAACTATATTAAGCTGCATGATTTCATTAACTAGAAATGGGGCCCCTGAACATGCATCTCATGTACAGATATATATTTACAACAAATTTAGGCATCTGCAATTACAGAGCTGAATTCTTTCCAGTTTTAAGTCAGGATTTATTTTCCTATTCTTAGGCATTAACAGACATTCAAGATATTCAAGCACATCCTAAATGAATCTGACTTACTATTCTTATTTTCTGAGACAACCTAGTTTTTCTTTCACTACAGCTTCTGAAATAGTGTTTTTTTGGGCTTATAATACGCTTCTAGAATGTAGTATTTTCAATATGATATCTGGGCACTGAAGGGGCCAGCAGAATCCTTGGGGTCAGGGCGCTGCAGGGACCCCAAAGTCATCCAAGTGTTAGAGCTGAATTACATACATAAGGAACATTATATTACATAAGGAAAGGAAAAGTATGTGCAACATGGGAAATTCTCAGAGAAAGAGGCTATGTTTTGGATAAAAATTAAGTCCTTTTTATATCATGGAGACATAATGGGACTTAGGACAACACCACTCTGAGAAGAAGCCAAAAGATACTGTTAATATCTATTTTTCTATGTCTGTAGCAGACAAGACATGGTGAAGTTTTCTGTTCTTTCAGCCAAAAATTTACTTTCCCAGATTATTTTTGTCTTTTTCCAGACTATTTTTCACCTTTTCAGATGATAGGTTGTCATTACAATTCTGTGTTTCAGCACTTATTGGTGTTTTGTCATGATGTGTCTGGTTTCCAGACACTCAGCTGTACTTCAAAGAGTCCAGCTGCACTTTTTGAGGGTGCTTCTGATTCAGAAACCTAGTTCTCAGGCTGGCAGGTGTTTTCTCCCATTCAGTAAATTTCTGTTTCTAACCAGGTCACCTTTATGGCTTTTCACATCGCATGGTGATAAATGTTTCTTATTAGTGGAATTCCTCTGTTTCCATGCGTTTTAATAAAAACCACATTCAAATGGGGCTCTCGCAGAGATTATATATTTTACCCACAGCTTTGTGATCTACCTATACAGAGAAAACCCTCAGTTTTTTCTTAGTAGTTATAATTAATAAAACTGTTGTTTCATTATGGAATTTAGGAGATCTTTAGTTGACTTCTCAGATTATTAACACTCAATCCTTAATATTTAAACCTCATTACTGAATAACATAGCAATTTTCCAGAGATCATCAATAAACTTGAACATAGAAAACAAAAATCAGATTTAATCAAATTTATATTTAAATTAATACCTTTTGTTGTTACACTCTTGAAGGAAAGGGTGAATACACTGTTTATTTCAGTGGTGTTGGCATTGTGCTCCATGTGAAAACACATATAAAGAAAGCAAAACTAAAGAAATGTATCCAGGGATAGTATTTTAGCTGATGTTAGCAGAATTATTCCACAAAAAATAAGGTTATATTAACAATGACTAGTCAGAAAACAATAGGAGTTTCCATTATTTATTAATATATTGCTATAAACCTCTCTATATTTTTCTAAGTAAATGTGTTGAAGAAGAAATTCAGTTACCAACATCAATTATATATATTTTATGCATGAATTCTAGTAAACACAGGTATAAAAAACACCTCCAAATTATTAAAATTGCTAAATCAGATGCATGTTATGAAGTAAAAAGGCTTGGAATCAAGAATAGAAATAAATGTTGAAGAGCTGTGTTTTGTGATATTATAACATACCTCCTCTTTATTGGTCAGCTACTTTAAAACTGCTCACAGAACTAGTCCTGGTGCACTGAAATATTTCTTTCAAGCATATTTAATG
Organism: Pardalotus punctatus; assembly: GCA_013400915.1. NCBI lineage: Eukaryota > Metazoa > Chordata > Aves > Passeriformes > Pardalotidae > Pardalotus > Pardalotus punctatus. The sequence goes on from VZTX01025380.1 coordinate 167,968, forward strand.
AACACATAGTTTGTGAAAATTACAACCCACAAAGTGCTCTTTACTGGATTCTTATTTTAAAACCTTTGCAAAATCTCTAAATTTAAACTCTCTTTTGAAGTAAAACTATTTCAACTATTTGAACAAGGGAAATACTGTATCCATCATATATATACAGCTAAAACAGATCTGTTACATCTGTGAATACAGTAACCCACCAAGAAGATCTCAGTATTTGGTTGTTATGAATCCAAACATAAGCAGAGTAATAAGCTATAAAGTTACATGTACATGTCTCTTCCCTCTCTGTTGTCTCTGGCAGGGATTAGGGGCTGGGAATTGTTTAAAAATTCAGATGTCTTGTAAAAAAATAAGGTCCAAAATTGGAAAGGAAAAGGAGAAAAACTCCATTATTTCTGAGCTTTTGTTGCTGTAGTGAGCTCCAGTTTGATCACTCCAACCTCAGCAACAGGGAGTACTGCAGACTGGTAATATAGCAATAATGAATTATCCTCTGCAAAAACTAAATAACACAAAACATGTTGTTAATTAGTGTAAATCTAGCAAAGTTTTGTTTTGAATTTTGAAACTGGACTGATTTGTTAGTCATCTGAATAACACAGGCACATGTATATTTAATCCACCTACAGTAAATTGCATGAAGCAAAATCAATGGAGTGAGATGAAGTTCTAGTGAGGTAAAATATGGAAGAATGGCATCATAACATCCTTATAGGAAAACTATTCAGGTAGGACTTGGAGAAGTGTACATTAAATTACAGAGATTGTAATAGAGTTTTGTGAAAGAAATAATGAATCAAACCAATAAAGGACAAGTTATGTTACAGGAAAGGGAACCTGAGATATTTTTACACAATTGGAACACTGGGTTGAGTGAGGTTACTGGTGAGAAAGCTAAATATAATGTTCCACTCCATGTAATGCTTTCAATATCACATGGTGTGCAACCTAGACAGCACTATGCAATCTTCTCTCTTATCTGATAGCGGGGGAGCAGCTGCACTTGCTTGCAACTTATCTGTGGACATATCTAGGAAAGGTTTTTTGCGCTTTGATACAGATGGATCAAGATTTCACCCCTAGGGGATGCCTCTATGAAAAATATTCCTGAACCTGAATAATTGATTTGAAGTTAAGATACTCCATAAATCACAGCAAATGTTCTAGAAAACATGTTATTTCTGACTCCCCTTCAATAAAGACTGTAAGAGCAGCCTTCTCGTATGTCAAGTCTCGAGTTTTTCTAAAGTGACATGGGCTTCAACTTGGCTTTCTTCCTTCTTAACACTGGCACTTAAATGCAATGAGTCATCCCAATTTTCCCAGTACTCCACTACTTGGAAATGAAGTTAGCACTGAGAAATAAAGATTTATATCACATAACCTGATTTTGGCTTTCTAATACACAATTTCTGTGCTTTCATGACCAGATTCACCATAGAAACTGAGACATCCAAAAAGCTCTAAAGTCAAACAGAATGTGATAGATATTGCTGAGTCCAAAGTGAGTCAAACCTTGGTTGTCACAGAGCTGTTGGATATGATATAGATAGCTCTCACATAAAGTGCACTCTGGACAAATACAAATTTTGTGTCAGTGAGGGAATACTCAATGCACTTTAGGGAGATAATTTATTCAGAATTCTTCCACTAGAGTTTCCGAAATGAGAAAAAAAAAGACAATGACTCTTTTTTTTTTCCTAAAGGAAATTATCCTTATGATGTCAATTAACTTGTTAGATTCATTTTATTAGGGGTGTCTCCAACATGAAGATATTTAAACTGCCTTCCTGCTTGTTCCAAGACAACACTCAAACCATCAAACTGTTCTATCATTTATTGAAAGAATAAATTTGTTATAGAACTTGACATGCAACACTGAAAATATTTACATGTTCAAAATGCAAAAATAAATAATAAAATGAGTGATTAAATGGTGCAGAAGCTACTATAAAATTACAATTCTATTAGCCTTCCCTCATCAAAACAGTTATTAGCAGGATGAAAACAAATTCCTCTTTATTAGACCCTCTCAGATCTAGTCTTTAAGTATAGAAATGATGGAGAGTCTCGTAGACTATTCAGGAGGACTCCCCTGACATTCCACTGGGCTTGTCTCTGAAGGCCACTTTTATTATCAAGTTCACACTTGCAACACATTTTTACCTTAGAGACTTTGAGACACAATGTTCTAATTTAGCCTTGATTCCCCTATGTAGTTCTAATTAATTACAATATTTTCTTAATTTTTGTACTGTTGACGTATCAGAGCAACAGCGTGGCACATTTTCCAGATTCTGCTTTTTGTGCTCATACAAAATTCTCACTCTTGAATTGTTTTAAGGGCTTTCCTGGCTCCCTGCAGATGTCTTAGCTACTTAAGAATGCTCTTCACAAATAGAAAACAAATGAGCAGTTTCTGTAGGAATTTCTAGAATTAAATAATCATTTTGACTACAAGAAAGATATCCTCTTCAGAGTGTTGCTGTCAAGGTCCCCTTTTCTTACTGTATTTATCTCCCAGGAGCATAAAGCTTGCATAAATGATTTTTACCTCAACCAACCCAAATCTTGCTTCATGGAAGTTCACATTAAGGAGGAAGGGAAGACAACTGTTTCTCTGTCCCTCCTTTTCATTTTACACATATATCCAGTGGTCTGAAAATAAAAACTATCTTTTGGGTACAAACCTCTACAGATTGAGGAAGGGATTACTCATTTCCTGCTTTGGCCAAGTGATTTCACTAGTTAGCTATTGTGACCTTGAAAAAGTGGGCACCATCTTATCATTAGCTGTCATTTAAGGGTTTATGTGAGAAAACCTAAGGGATTTCTAAGCTGATTTGGAGATGGAAGTAGATTTTTAACAGGTTTTACTTTAGCCCTCTTTGCTGCAAAAATACATTGCTGGCTCATAGTACTTTCTTTGGCAAGGGTGGGTAATTTTTCTTCACAGTAGATTGTATGGGGTTCTGCTTTAGATTTATCACCAAAACAGTGCTGGTAGTACAAGAATGTTTTAGTTATTGTTGCTCAGTGCTTACACAGACTCAAGAACTTTTCTTCTTCCAACCACTCTCCCCCAGTGAGGATGTGGGGGTGCACAAAAAGCTGAGAGGGGATGCAGTCAGGACCGGGGACCCAAACTGATAAAAGGTATGCTCCATACCACATATTGTCATGCTCAGCAATAAAAGGTTGGGAAAAGAAGGAAGGGAGGCGGTGTTCCTGGCATTTGTCTTCCCAAGTAAACGTTACTCATGCTGGAGCCCTGCTTTTCTGGATGGACTGTGTAGTAAGGGGAAGTAGTGAGTGAATCCACTACTATTTTGCTTTGTTTGAGTGAGTGGTTTTTGCCTTCCCTATTGAACTCTCAACTCATAAGGTTTCTCATTTTTACCCTTCAGATTTTCTCCCCCATCCCTCTATGTGGGGGAGAGAGCAAGCAGCTGTGTCTGGCTTAGCTGCGTACTGGTGCTGACCCACAATGCTAATTTTCAAGTTGATGTTCACCAGGACTCTTAGGTACTTTCCCTCAAAGCTTTGTGGTTAGCTCCCTGGCATATTCTGTGCATGAGTCTGTCGTTCTTGCAAAGCAAGTAGTTCCAGTTCCTTCTTAAACTTTAGTCTTGTACTTTGCCTAGATTAAATGCATAGGTGTGGTATACATGGCAGTAACTCCTTATCATCAGTGCTATTTTGACTCAGATTTGGCATATACCAATTTTTTTTTTTTTTTTTTTTTTTTTGGCCAAAGCAGTAATATCTTGTGTTTCTTTACGGGTGATGATTAAGTCTACAGTTGAACTACAAAAAAATTATTTTACGTTTTATTGCTTTGTAAAGGATTTCTTTGAGAATAAAAAAAGTAAACAGCCTCATTCTCTACTCTTCAAAGAAAGCTACAGAAAAATGTTTTCTGCTTTTAAAATATTTTATGAGCTACTATTCTACAAAATAGCTTCTGCAGCCTTACTGATTCATTAAAATATAAAGAGAAAATCCACTGCCTTCGTTCCCACTAAACATGCAAATTTATTTATTCTTGCACCCTGAAGATAAAAGCAAAACATAGAATTTGGTGTAGTCCATATAACTGTGCTTTAAATATAAAATATACTAACCCTATTTTTATATAGATTTTTTTGTCTCATAAAAACACCAGTAGATTTCTGAGAAATGTAGTTGCCATGGGAAACAAAAAGACAGACTTATGCTATTTATTTTTGCTAGGGAGTTGCTTGTGCCCGGAGGTGTGCTGCTTAGGTAAGAGCAACTCTAAGATACTAATGCTTCAAGAGCAGAATGCCATGTTTTGATCTCAGAATTCATGTGAAGATTCCACATTATTCCAAGGATAGCTCAAATGAAAGGAGTGGAATAGATTAATAATTGACTAATTAGGAAATTTTCCTGTGCACCTGAGAACAATGACCAGACTTACCCTGAGGAAGGGAAAGTAAATGACAAATATCTGGAGGAAAAAAAACCCCAACAAACCAAACAACATTATTGATCACAAATTATGTTGAAAGAATAATAATAAGACTAAATCATGTCACAAAATTAGCATAATTGCATATCAATGTACATTGCATATCAATTGCATATCAAGCTTAAGAAAGATAATTGTCAGGAGTGTCTCTTAAGAAAATAATTATTTTAAAATAATTATTCCATTGGGTTTAGAAGCATGTGCTGGAAATAGAGGGAAAAGTGAAAAGCCAGCTACCAAAATTGCAACCTTTGACCTTTTTATGTTCTGTAGGTTTCCATTTTTCTTTTTCATTGTCATTGAGATCTGTTTTAGCCTGAATCTGTTCCTATAAATGAACATCACATCTGTGATAGCTATCAAATCATTCTGCAATACAATGGCACTCCATTCTTTCTTTTGTTAAAAGAAGCAAAACTCCACTGGAAATTTTGCAGTTACAGTGTATTTTGTTCTTGGTGTTTCCTTTGTCATCAGCTTTAGCCTCTTCAGCTCTTCCCAGCCTCTCTGTGGGAAGAAAGTCAAGTGCAGAAATGACAATTAATGCACATTGAAATATAGAAATAGTTTGTTGGGTGCAGTTTGCATTATTTTGAAACAGCTTGCTGCAACTCTGTCTTATTAGGAATGCAAACATCTGTCAAAGTATTGAAATTATTTGTGCAAAGTTTGTGCCTTGAAAGACTGCAATAACAGATTGTCAATTTTGTGTAAGGTAGAATTTCAAATAGTGCCTTAGATGAAAAAGGGTTATGGAAGGCTAGTATCAAAGTGAAGCTGACACTTTATTTTTTCCTCTTACATTACTTTCTAATGTACTTTCAAATCAAGGAAGGAGAAAATTGTATAAATGGGTCCATCAACTAAGTGAACTCAGTCCTCATTGTTAGAAATTGGTTCCCATAAAGCCCCCAAAGTTTCTCAATTTTCTTCAGAAAGCAATTTCCAAATAAGAGAAATTGAACTAATGAAATGTAACGGATAAACACTCTGGAAAAAAACAAAGAAATTAATAATTTTGCAGACTGTTCACAGAAATCTCTGTAGAGAATCTCACCTTTCTTTTGTCTTTTTGACTTTGTCTTTTTGTCTTTTTGTTCTTTTGTCTTTTTTCCTTTTATTTTTTTAATAAAAAGATTATTATCAATATCTACCCTTCCTGATTGATATTTGTGGAATCTTCTTCAAATCAGTTGTTAAAGTGTTCAAAATAATGTTAAGACACGAAGTAACTAAAAATATATAAAAAATACTTATTTCTGAAATCTCAGGCCAGACTGAAAACTTGCACCCTAATTTAAATATAGCTGGAATATGACTGCCCAGTCATTGCCCAATACACCTTTGTGGTTGCAACCCATTTTTTAAATTTGGGCTCAGAATTTTTTGGTATGATCATAATTTATTCCTTGAAATAGACATTGAAGACCAAGCTACAGGCACACTCAAACTGTACTGAGGTGATTGCACATAAGAAGACTAGTTGAGTTAAATTAGAAATGTGAGTGGAAAACTAAGTACTGGAACCCTTTCTTAAGAATAACCTTACTGTCTGTACCAAATCCCAAGGGAATTTTCTCAGTTCAAAATTGCTTTTCGACACAACCTGAACATAATCTGCATCAAAAAATGCAAAAGCCTGAAAATACTGCTACTACTACTACTACTACTACTAGTACTATTACTATTACCCAGAATAATAATAATAACAATAACAATAACAATAATAAAAACAACAACAACAATAATCCATTCTGGTTTTTAAAGAATTGTTTTTCAAAGTAAAGAAAATATTTCCCAGGTTTACTTTTCAAGTTAGTATTTGAGATACAGTTTCATATATCTCTAACCTGAGTAGGACCTAAAATATCTGTTTTCCAAACAAGGGTTCCAAGCAAGGATACTGAAAAAATGTAGTGTGGACACTTCAGTCCACATTTCTTCAGAGTGGGTTTTCCTATATTGTCTTCTTGATGAGAGATAGAACAGATGAAAGAGAGCATTACTAAGGAAACAAGTAACTTTCCCTCCATTAAAAATGATTTTTTTCATATTTCAGAAATTAGAGAAAACAGAATATAATAATTTTATTATAGTATTACTGATAATATTACCTCAGCATAGAATCCTAGAATGGTTTGGGTTGGAAGGGACTTTAATTTTCTTCTATTCTGAGCACCATTTCAGAGGCAGGGATGCCACATACAGATCAGGTTGCTCAAGGCACCACCCAACCTGGTCTTGAACTTTTCCCGAAAGTGTAATATGCATATCTCATTTTTAAACTTTATGAAACTTTAAGTAAAATATACCCTAAAAGAATTTAATTAAATGTCCAAATGACTGAAGGGAATTGTACACCAGTGTTTTAAAAGTGTTTATTTTTACAAAAATTATGTTAAAATAACCAAGGGATAAAATTACCCTCAAAATCATATGATGCACATATTCAGGACATCTATCTTCACATAATTGACACCACAATATTTTACTCTTAATTCTTAAAGAGGAAAGTATGTATCTGTGAGGGTCAGTTTTGCTAGCTCTGTTTTCCTGTTATGTTCCCTGTATGGAGGAGGCTATGTCTAAATTATAGGGATTAGAACACTTCACATGCAGGATACACCCCCCTTAGTGCTTGGCAGAGATTTATGCAGAGATGAATTTGTGTCACTGCCTGTTCTCATGAATTTCACACTACACCTGTACTTAGGATGTGCTTGAAAGTGTGGGGCAAGCTAAAATCAGCTCTGGGGCACCACATAAGACTCTCCCCACTGAGATTTCCTGCTTCCTTAAGAGAAAACTACATTTCTTTCTGACGACCCCTAGTAGTTTGCTCAGTATTAGCATACTGGATTCCATTTATTATAGAAGTAATCTCTCACAGCTATAAAGACATCTACTTCACATTGTCTGTTAGGTGCATGGTGCACAGAGAGACCTGGAAATTTAATTAAGCTTCATTGCAAAAACCATGCACTGTGGAAATTGTGGACTTATGATCATTGAATTAAAATTCAACCAGGGGCTTTTTCTCATTGCACTGCATCTGAGAGTATGTCAATATGGGGTTCAGTTGTTATCTCTGGTTCTTCATTTATGCGGATGGAATGACGTGAGTCTCATGAACTAAATGCAACAAAACCACTCAGACGTAGTGTTTTCCAGAACCGGGGTTATTGAGGAGTTGGAAACAGAAACACAGACATCCTGGCAGGCTCTGTTTATGTGAAGTTCATAACCAGAAGGGGTTTTTTTCAGGGGAAGCACAGTGTAAGGATATTGAATTCGTATCCATTTTGCAAAACAATTATCCTAAGATAGTGTTAAATCTGTTGAAAATTATTTAAGTACCTAAGTTACATGCTACATTCAAGGAGTGAGAAAGAGAAGGTAGGGGAAAGAGAGAGAAGGAGGGAGGAGAGACGGAGATATGACATAAATGAAAAACCATAACAAAAATTTCAAAAGAAAGTTTATGTGAGAGAATTGAGAGCTGAGGATGAGGGAGGCCAAGAAAGCAGTATCTCACAGAGGCTTAGTACCACAGCAGTCTACCAGGAGGAGCAGGGATGAGGCAGAGACAGTAACTGGGCTCAACTGGAGCTTGGTGACTGCCAGGCAAGTCCTGAGCAATCAGGCAGGCTAAAGGACAGAGGGGAAGTTGAGTTTATCAGCCAGGACCAGAATGGATGATGCATGTATCTGAGCAGAGGCACGGTTTCAGTCTGACCCCAGCCATGACCCAGGGCAACTACTTGAGCTGAAAATCTGCATCCAAACAGCCCTCTCTTACTCTGCTGCTTCCCAGCAGCCTGATCCAAGGTCACCCACCTGCACCCTGCCAGCACTGGACAGGAGAATGAGCTCTGGTCCCTGATGGAAGGTCTCCAGTTTCATCCCAGAGAAAACCAAAGGAAGGAGACTCTGCCTGGTTTCACATATCTAAGAATGCAGTTGCACATCATGTATAAACAAATGCATTAATAGATACAAAGGGATCTCTTACTGCTGTTTGTCTACCTCTTTGCTTAAATAAATTTCATTGCTTGGTGTCTGAAGTGAGATAAATTATTCCTTGTATTTCACAAGACAGAAACAATTTTGTAAAGGACTAATCAATTTCAAGGAGAGAGAAAAAAAAAAATCACCTAGTATTTTTCCATATTCTAAATCCCTGTCCAAAGATTTGTTTTATTCTACAATATGGATAATTATAGATGAGATACATGTAAAACACAGCATAATACACTTCACACAAAAAGGAAATACAGAAGAAGGTTCCAGAATAGATACAAAAGAATTAAGGGGAAGCAGTTAGGGAAGAAGGCTGAGGTCTACATAATACTGTTCAATTCAAGAAATACATCTGTCTCAGTTTGAAGACAGGTGTCCACTAAGGAAGGTGTAAACCTCCCTTAAAACCCACAAATGTGAACCCCCTTCCCTCCAAATTATTATAACTTTGGAATCAAGGGCTTTCAGGCAAAGATATGGGGAAAGGAATAACAGTTCTTTACTAGTATCTATAGCAAGGCAAACAATCAATAACAACAGTAGCAATAACAAACAAACAAACAAAAACCAGAAGATGTGGTGACAGAAATCTCTGGGCTGCCAAGCTCTTTTCCCGTTGGATGCAGTTCCGGTCCTAGCCGGCAGGGGCGCTGTCGGGGTCCCGGNGAAAAACCTTTCTGCAGCTTTAGTTGAGGAGTCCGCAGTTCCCCCTGCTGCCTCCTTCATAGCCGGTGGCTGAGTGCCTTATTTGATGACCACATCTGCTCTCCCCTCCCCACGTCCAGCTAGCTCTTTGTCTCTTACAAAAGAAGTTAATAGTCCTTAAGTACCCAGCCATTAGTAACCTAGCACCAAGAATGGGGAAAAATTCCACACCCCTCAACCTCCAACAACATCATACATAGAAATATCACTCAAATCCTTAGTAAATACCGTACCTTTTCTCAGAAATACTTGGGGTAGAATAAATAACAAACAAGCAAACAAACATACAAGCAAAAAAAAGCAAAAAAAAAGCCACATAATATGTTACATATCAAGTATAAACTGTGAAGGGATGAAACAATACTATCTGCAGAAACACCAGGAAAATGCCTAAAAAAGCAGCCACATCTGTCTAACATTATTTTAGCATTTTTGAAAATACGTCCTCAATTGGAAAATATTTTAATAAAAAGTTAAGTGAAGACCTGATAATTTCTCTTTGGGATTTTATTATAAGAATAGGAGGAGGGAAAGAGAACTTTGCCTGAATTTTTAAATTTTTTTCCTTTATTTTTTCTTCCATTGTTGGGCCATTTCCATATAATTCCTTCTTGCAAATATACTTCAGTTCACATAAACTCCATGAAGATTTGGTTGTACAATTAACCACTAAAAGAATTAACAAAACTTTGGAAAGCTATGGAAATCTTAGCTACAAAATGCTATATCTGTTGAAATTTTCGGCTGAGTTTTGCAACTGATCAGATAATTTAATAGGGAAAAAATGAACCCAGGACTGTAATACCTGGAAACCAATTCTGTCTCACAAAATATCTGTGTGAAATTAAATAAAAAAAGCTGGGAACATATTCCTGGTTATAATATATACTCATCTTGCTGTTGGCTTCTGTCAGAGAAAGATATAAAACAAGAAGGACTTTTGAATAAAGCCAAAGGCTTTATCCTGTTCTTTGGGGGTTTTTTGGTTGCTTGTTTTTCCCCCAGAGAATAATTGTTCTTCCAAATCCATTCTCTGTTTTACTTATGAATCAGTCGTCAGCGCTAAATTGTAATCAACGTCTTGCTTGGTCCTTACTCAGAAGCTGTTGTGGTTTAAGCCCCACTTGTTACTAAGCCCCACTAAACCCTCACATCTGGCTCACATCCCTGGTGGGATGGAGAACTGGGAGAGTAAAAGTAGAAAATTCATGGGTTGAGACAAAGAATTTTAATAGCAAAAGCAAGCAAGCATGGAGTTAATTCACCACTTCCTATGGATAGGCAGGTGTTCAGCCATCCCCAGGAAAGCAGGGCTCCATCACGTAAAAAAGGTTATTTGGGAAGACAAACATCATTACTCCAAACATTCTCCCCCTTCCTTCTTCCCTCCATCTTTGCAGAAGTCATGGCTGACCATAACACCATATGGTCTGAGATATCCCTTTGATTAATTTGGATCAGTTGTCCTGGCTGTGTCTCTTCCCATACTCTTGTTCTGCCTCAGTCCTCCTTATTGTTGCCAGTAGAGACGTGGTCTTTGAAGCATCTGGAATGGCTTTTGTGAGGTGCCAGAGTATTAAATGCCACTATGCTAATCTAAGGTCATTCTGATTTCTCGCTCTTAAATGCAGATCTGGAAGCTAGAAAGAGAAATTGTTTCTAGAATTGTGGCTACCTAACAGGTACTCGGCTTTTGATAGATCCACAGCAAAACTAAAGTAAGAAAATGGCATGTGTTGACGTTCTCATGACTGCATATGCAGGATAGCAGAAGGGGTGTAGTGACAAAAGCAATACCAACAACCAGAGTAAAGCCTTCCTCATATTCTTCCTGCCAAGCATATGTTCAGAAATGTACTGAACCTCAGACAGCAAACAATAAAGCATGAAATCTTCTTCAAGATGTGTCCTTTCCACCTTTGATCATAATTTTTTGTGACCAAAAATATGTTTAATTTTTCCAGGTTGCCTTTCCAGTTTAATACAGAATATTACCTCTACCTTTAAACTTTGTCTTGCCTTTACAATAATCACCTTTTATAAGAAAAGTTTTAGGATATTTTAGTATGATAATTTAAAGTGTACATTCTATTGTATTCAGGGAAAATTCTCAAAGAAGAAAAATACTTCTAACTCCAAATATAGAAATAAAAATTAATAGTTTCTCCACTGATATTATTGTATTAATTGAATTAGAAAAGTCAGAAAAGTGTTTATGCTGAGATTAAATTTTCTGGTGTTTGTGCTAGTTATTCTTAAACAGTCCTCTATATTTTATTAATAAGAAATTTGAACAGGGATCCTCACATGATCAGACTGAGACCAATTTTAATTCAGGCAGAGAATAATGAAGACTTTAGTGTTATATGGATTATAGTTTAACTAGTCATCAGTTGTTTTATATACAAAGCAACATATGGTATTAGAATTAACTAGGATTTATAATAAATAAATATTGATTTTAAAAAATCAATGAAGTAGAGTAGATATACACCTGGCTAAAAATGCAAAATCATTGATTTATAATAAGCTATAATTTTTCATTAATTATATATTGAGTATTTTAGACTTATCCTACTTACTGAAACCAGATTTTTATGAATTATGACCATTTCTGGGTCATAGATCCTAGTACAATTTATACAGTTTTTTTATTGAAAAAACCAAATATCATATGTCAAAATAGGAAAACTTGATGTGTTTTTAAGGTATTATAAGCAAAAGACAAATTGCCTTAAAAATGTCTAAAATGCCTTAAAAATATTTTAAAAACCTGGAGACAGTCTCTGAAATTGCAATATCTTTTGAAGAAAGAATATCTCAAAGTCATTATGTATCTCCAAAGTACAATTGTGCAGCTGCAGTAATGAAGCAATTTGTGTTTCTAAATGAATAAAATTAATAAAATTAATATAAAATACATTGTAAAGACTAAACCAGGTTCTGATAAAAATTGATTCAATTAGCTTTAATTAAACTTCACCACCACTGAGAGAGAATTAGTATGTTCCACTTGAATTCTTATGCTTAACCAGATGCAAAAGCTGAGATCAAATGGACTCAAGTATAATAAAGTGTAATAAAGTTGAGTAAAAACAAGAAAAAACCAAACCAAACCAAAAACCACCAAAGCAAAGCAAACTTTTCTCCTTCAAGTGTGGAAAGCATGTAGTGATGAGGTTATTAAGGGTACAAAACACCTTGGTTCAGTCTACAGATATTTATAGAACAAAAAAAAAGATGGAAGAGAGAAATTTTTTTTTCTATTAGAACATGCAGGCAGTGTGTGGGAAACATTACTTAAACAAATTGTAGATGTGATAGGGTTTTTATACTGTAATGTATTTTAAGAGAAAACTCAATAGAGATTTATAATCAATGACATCAGCCTTCATGTTTCAGGCTTTCTTTTGATGATTTTTTTTATACCACAATAATTTCTTCCCAATCTGCTTCTCTATACAGCATTTGACAACATCCATTTTGTTTCTCTTTTTTTTTTTTTCCAGAAGCTTAACCTTCTGCAGTAGCCATTTTGTCAAAGACTTTGAACTGCCAGAAATTAAAGTCAGAACAGCAAACTCCTGCTTTGAACACCTATTCAGATTAGACAATGTACTTAAATATGTACTTGGAATACAGGTAGTATATATTATCATTTTTTCCCGTTCCTCCTCCCGCATATTCCAAGAAAAAAATACTCTCATAGCTCTCATAGCTCTTCTTTCCCTCCATTATTTATGCTGCAATGAAACAAGAAGTTTAGAAGTTTAGATATGGTATTTACAAAGTTTTGTTAGTATATAAACACTTGTCATAAATAGATTGTAAGCCTAACATCACATACAAAATAAACCTGTAAATAAGAAAGAGGTGAAAATAAATGAATAATGTTGGTGATATTTAGAGTTTTTGTCTTTGTCAGTTCTTTAATTTCTCCTTGTACTTAGAAATATGATAAAATAGTAACAATGTGTGCAGTCATGAAAATCCATATTCACAGAGTCATTCAAAACTCTTTAGTCCATGAATCTAGGTCCAAACAATTTGCTCTCCCCTAATCATTGATAATAATATGCTGATATATTAAAAACAACAAAAACAAAAAAACCCCAAAACCAAACCAAAACAAAGAAAACCCCACAAAAACAAACCCACCAAAAACCCCCAAACAAATTTCAGATCATCTTCTTCAGCACAGCCTTTAATCTCTGTCAGTGTTAGCCTGTTTCCTGAACTCTTTTCCTGTCTCAGAAAGGGTCCTTCTAGCATAACTGGGAAACAATACAGTGCAATGAAATTAAAATATGGAAGTCAATGACTCTTGGAAGAGTTTCTGTTTATCAGTATTAAACCACTGCTAATCCAAAAGACAAATGTTCTCAGTGTGTGTTAGTCAGATAAGGATTTTGTATAATTAGTGCTTTTAGGATTAACAGAGGAGGCCTAGAGGTATGCTATGCGCATACACACACATGTGCACAAGCTTCCTAAGGAAGCAAACAGAAATCAGCCTGAATCTATAAAGACAGAGAGAAAAAAGGCAGTAAAATGAAAGGAGGAAGATTTAAGTTACTATGATTAAAGCAATTTAAAACAGCTTTTAATTTTGCAATTTCTAACACTTCTATATAACTACAGGTTAAAAACCCAAGGGTTTCACTTTTTTTTTTTTTTTTTTTTTTGGTCATTGGATATTCCCATTACTACTGCTATACAAGAAGTTATTCTTCTTAATAGTTAGAACCTCTATCCATTCTTCACATTTGTCCTCGGTTCTTAAATAGCTGCAGAAATAGGAAGAGTTCAAGATAAGTCAGTAATAATGAGATCCTACTATATTGATATGATTATACTGGACACAAATTGCTATATTTTTCTTCATTAAATATGGTAAAATATTTATGTCGTCTCAGGATAGCTTTCTAGTTGCCTGAAACATGTTCAGAATGACTCATTTGCAAGTACTTTTAGTGTTATAATTTTCAGTTACCTTAATGCTTTTGAAAATCAAGAGAATAGGTTAAAAGCAAGACTATGATTTTTTGGGGCAAGTTTTTTTGTTTGTTGGGGGATATTGTTTTTTTGTTTTGCTTTTTTTGTTTTTGTGGGGATTTTTTGCTCTTGCTGGTTGGTTGCTTGCTTGGGGTTTTTTTGTTTGTTTTTTGTTTTGGTTTGGTTTTTTTGGTAGAATAAGAGCTTATCTTTAACTTTCTGGGCTCTTGGAAGATTTTTTTTTTTTTTAAATTCCAAACATTCTCTACAATGATGTGATCAATAAAACCACTTTATCCAGTTTGTTCTCTCTTTACTCAGAAAACTGATGTTATAGCTTTATTTCTTTTAATTCAAGGACTAAATTTTTAAAATATATATGCTCTTTTGTTAGTATATACTTGTGTATTTGTCTTTCAGTGGATTAATACAGCTATTTTTTAAATTGTGTAATGTTCTGTTCTTTGGAAATATTTTTTTTGTAGACACTTTTATTCTAATATAAAGAGATTTTGAAGGTTAATTTTGCGCTTATTTAATGGTAAAAATTCCAGAATTTATTTTATTTTATGTATTTGTTAATGAGAAAGCATATATTCCTAAAATATTTAAGTAAGACAATAGGATGCTGCCTGCAAGCAACTATTTATTCCCCCCATTTATTTGAAACCATCTGGTTAAGCAAATAAAGCTATTTCTTGTATTCTGCTAAATTTTGCTTTATTTTCTCATGAAGAACAAAATTTTCCATCTCATTTTCTCTAAAGATTCAGAACTCTGATAACAGATGCATTTAATTATTTATATTTCACCTTTCTGCAATTCAAAAAACTTCGCTTTTGGAATTGTCTTTGTTACAGATTAATACAGTTTTTGACATGAACATCAGTGCTTGAGCTGCAGACAGAGCTTTTTAATAATGTTCCTTCAGCAGCAGCAGTGCAAAGGCTGTCACCTGCTGCCATGGGGGCAGCTGTGGCACTGAAGTACCAGAGACAGTGCAAGGTTCTCAGTGGTTTTAACACCTTCCCCCACACCACACAGCAAATGCCTCATCTGTTGTGACATTGTGACATCTAGCTGTGCCAGGACAGTCACGTTCCCACATATCTGTCCTTGTGGGAAGCTTTCAAGGCAAGGATGCTCATCTTGGTTTATACTTCTGTTAAGAATAGGTCCATGTTGACCATGGCCCTAATCAGGGTGGCAAAGCAAAGCTGATTTTGTCTGAAGTCCAAGGATCAGGACATGGTCCTAGAACATGTTCTGTTTGACTCTAGTGTCCTGGCTACATTCATGGTTTTTGCCAGCTATTTCTCTGAGTCGTTGGTCGAGTTTTCTCTCAGGCTGATGTCGTTATGTCAGATTATGATACCACTCTCCTTGTTTGAGATCTACATGGAAAGAAACGACAAATTATTTTGATGATTTTTCCCAGACTGTTTGGCCTTCCTTTCAGCCTTCTTCTGTGTACTTTTTCTCTCTCCTTTTTCTCTCTCACTTTTTTTTCTTTCCCTTATCTGTCTTATACACAACTCTAATTTAAACATTTTACTGTTTAAACTGATAGAATTATCCAACTGGAAAATATAGAAACTGTGTAAGATATAATCTCTTTCAAAATTATAAATAATGGAATATCCTATTTTAATAGAATGCCTCAATGCATTTCCATACTTCTATGTAGACCCCTTAGAAAACAATAAATTTCAAACTTCCTAACAGTTTTGTTGGGGTTTTTTTGTTATCTTTACTTCAATGGAGTTACTTTAGAGTCTTTGAAGGAGAGTAAGAGTCTGTTTGTACATCAACAATGTAAGAATCAAAGCGATCTGAGGAAATTAAATCTGCTTTGTGTCAACATTCAGTCCTGCTCAGTGTAATTCTCACATACGATTTTCTGCCAGAGCTATATCTGCCACTGGCTCTACCATATCAATTCTTAAACTAAATGGAGATGAAATAAGTATTTGTGGTGACTTACCTTTAAATATAATTTCCCTAATACAGCATCCACTATTGATTAAAACCAATATCAACTAGTTTATAGATATGCTTTATATTCAGACTGCAACTGTCTTTTTTTGAAAAGAGGAAAGATATTATGGAAGACATGACTGACCTTGTTTTATTCTTCCTTGTATAATCTAGAAGATAGCTCAGAAGATCTAACAGAGAACCATTGTCCTGTTGTCATAGGGGTTTCTTATATATCATCTGATGATCCAGCTAAGTCTTCTTCTAATTACTTTTCTCTTGCATAACAGAAAAGAAAGGAGCAGAACATCTTTTTCTTACTACTTAAAGAGATTTATGACAAAGAAGAAAAAATTCCAGGACAAGTTGGAAGAATCTCTCTACACAATTTATTACTCATGGTTGAGGTTACAAGACTCTGTGTGCCTCTCTATAAAGTTGCCATTTCCATTTTCTAACTGACATGCTCTGCTGTCAGCAGCATTTGAGGCTCTCATTTCTCTGTTGCCTTTCTATCTGAACATTTAGTTGAAATCCTAAAAAAGGTAGTGCAGACTTCACAGTGTATTATTTTTAAATGAATGTTTCCTCTACTCAAATGTAAATACACTAAAAAGTAAGCTCGTCCCTACTGAGAATAAGCAATTTCTGCACTGCAAAAAAACCTTAACAATGCAGTTAAGAAGTGCTAACAGTTCTCTGAAGGGACTGATACAAGAATGAAATTACAAAATATGGGAAATCTGTAAAAGGGGAAAAAAAACTAAGCCATTTATTTTGTTCAAACAATTTTACTAGTTCATTGAAGTAAGTGATGAAGAAAAACAAAGAAAACATCTAGCAGCATGCAGAAAGATAAAAGTGGCCAAAGACAAGATCCACCAAGCTTGCCATCTTGGTGAAGAGATTTCTAAACTACAAAAAAAAGGGAATAGAGAGTACAAGCCACAGTCAAGTTTTGAAATGGTGGACACACACAGAAAACCAAAAACCCATGGCAACAGGAACAAAAGAGACCTCAGAAACAGAGTGGAACAATGCCTTTGTAAAGGATACATATGAAAATGTGCACAGCCTTGGAAAGAAGTGGTTAGAACAAGAATGACACATGTTGCTTCACAACTGCAATGTTGTTGGATGAACTAAAGACATGGCAGAACTGGAGTGGTGTAGTGAGCAAACAAAGGTTGATAGGAATGACAGAAAGAGAAGGTGGTGGAGAGGGCTTTGCCTTCACTGTGGAGGAGCAGCTTGTGTGTTGGAAGCTCCCATATGGGATGGGACAAGAGACTGCCTGAAAATCATAGTGCCAGGATCAGAGAGGAGGACATTTTGCATCAGGAGTGTGTTATGGGATATCCAATTAAGACCAGAAAGTGAAGAGTGGCTGGGCATTAAAGCATGAAGTACAGGTAATATTTTGCTTTATAATATACCAACCATACACATCGTTATCACTCAAAGCTTTGTTCGCAAATATAAAATTAATTAAGGAAAACACAAATAATTAATAAAAGCAAACCTTCCCATCTTCTCATTAAAGATATTATGTGTGCTAAACAAGGGCATCATTCTAGATGGTTTGGAATCCCTGCCTGTCTCTTTATTTGTAGAGCCAACTGTTCTATGTATCTCTGGGATGGTGTCATCACTGTATTGATTAGTTCCATCTCCTATGAAATAATTTAGTACTTAGGATAAGCATGTTAATTAAGATTTTTCTTAAAGCCTGTGTTGCCAGAATCTGTTAGATAGCAGAATACTTTCTTCCAAGACTTGGGGAAATAACTAAGAAAAATGGCCAACATTAAAGATTGAAAATGTTAACTTTTTTCCAAGTAGTGTTCAGATTAAAACTCTCCTTCTAGAAAAATGCCTTTAGTAAAAGCAACATTTCTACATTTAATCATATTAGTGATTATGCATTGTCACATGAAAAACAGAAAATATTTATACATAAAATGAAAAGTTTTCATGATGTATCTTTTATGCAAAGCCAGACAGTGACAGAGAGTATCAATTCTTTGCTGTAATTACAAATCTAGTGAAGTTACTAGACAGAAGACCATAATCTCATTAAGGCTGTAGGTAATGACAATACATTTTCCATGCTTCAGAAGCATAGGAAAAAATTAGAAAGGGATAAAAATACTTAAGTGATTTCTGCTTTCTACTTGCTAAATTGTAACACTACAAGATCATTTACCACAATTAGAGAATTAAGGAGGTCAAGAAAAGAGGTAGACACCAAACCATAAGTTTTTAAATAAAGAAAGAGAATGGGAGCTGACAATGCTTCAGCACAACATAGATTCATGGAACTGCAGTATCATAATTCACAAAGAAAGGGACCACCACAGGTTACCTAGTTCAACACACACTCAAAACAGATGTAATTATGTCAGGCTGCCCATGGTTCTGTCCAGATGAGTCTTGAAAACTTCTGAGTGAGGAGATTTCACGATATTTCTGGGCAACATCTTCTACTGTTTGACTACCTCATGGTAAAAAACAGTTTCCCAATAGCTAATTGCAATTTCCCATGTTCTAACTTGTGTCTATTTCCTCTCATCACATCACTATGACCTTTCAAGAAGAGTCAGTCTTCTCTGTATATTCTAGTGAGTTAGTTGCAAACAGGTCATAAGCCTAGACCATAAATGGTATCTTAGGTCAATCTGGCATATAAATCTGATACAGGAAAAAACTAGTGTAGTTCCACAGTTTGTGACAGCCTTATAGAGGTAAATGTCACTCCTGCTAGTCTGTATTGGATTTAAAAGCTATGTATCTATCTCAATATATGTACTTGCACTACAAAAGCACTCTTGTGGAAAGAAGGGAGATAAGAATTGTGAGAAACATTATCAGAAAACCAACGAGAAAATAATGCTATCATCCAACGCTTCAAGTTCTCCTTGGTTTTGAAATAATTTTATTGTGTGTCAGGAAGACTTACATTCATATACTACAGAGAGAGGCTGTGATGCAGAAAGATATCCAGTGCAACTTATTCAGGTAGCTAATGCTTAACTCTTAGACACCCAGGATCCATCTTAAGCAAATTTAACTCATCTTGGTGGACCTATGAGGTACCCAGGATTTATACCATAGTTTGAGGTGAGAGTTCCATGCAGCATCTTCAGTGTGTTGTCAGCTGGGTATATCTTCAGTGCCATGAGGTAGATGCTTTTGAAGATCTAATGAGAAAAGTAGATCTTAAATTGTAGAGTTGTACCACTTCAAGGGTACTTGTGGGCCCATTGTACATATAAAGAATTTTGATACTTCCTTTCAAGGGATTAATGCATTTAGATTTAATTGCAAACTAATTGATTTAGATAACATGATTCAAAGTTACCCTGCTTGTTACATGCTATGTTAGTTACCTAAGATTAATTCAGACTACTTTAGTGCAGTGGGGGATTGCTCTCATCTTAGTTTAACCATCTAAAAGTAGATGTCTAGTCTAAATTAATTGTGCAAATAAGATTATTGATCAGTGGTGACATCTTTAAAAGGCAACACAATTTGGGCAGTAGAAATTAATTCTAGGATTAAATGAATCACACTCTGTATATGCTGCTTTCTCTCTACATTATATAGAGAAGGAACCAAGACCAGTTTGAACTAGTCAGCTCATTTTCAGTTGGCAAGCATTAGGCAAATTCTTATAATGTGAAAATCTTGCTTTATTTATTTACTTATTTATTTATTATGCAAGAGAGAACTCATTATAGAAATTGGCCTCTCAAGGAATTTGGCAAAGAACTTAGTAGAAGTCACTGTTTAATATAAGGAAACCAGAGGAATTTAGAGGTAGTTTACTTTAAAACCAAAAAACAAAAAAGGAATCCCAAAAACCAAAATCAAAAACAAACAAACAAACCAAAACAAAACCCCCCAAAAAAACACATACAGTAAAATTAACACACAAGTTTGAAGAGAATCATAAAAAATTTTAATAAATGAGAAAAATATGAAGTGGATTTATAGACAGTTCTTATACAGTTCTTCCTGAATCATATTACCAATAAAGGCAATACTATGATGGTTTGTTTGATTTGTTTATGGTTTTTCTTGTCAATTTACAACCTTATTTTCAAGAAAAATATGTATGAGCATTGTACCTCATCAAAGTGTTTACATGTTGAACCATATATCTATGACATCTTGGGATCTAGTTTTCACCATTTTCTTGTTTACACAGTCTGCAAAGTATAGATGTGCTAAGAGCCTCTCTTCAACAAGTATTAATATAAAGTTTTCCTGCTACCAATATTTTGAAATCACATTCTCAGGATTAAAGTTCATTTTGCAGTAAAATCTCATGGCTTTTAACATGGAAACCTCAGACATTCAGTGGTAGATGACTTGGTCTATAAATGCTTCATGTATTATATTTTTTTCATGAGAGAAACACTGCTAAATCATCAATTTTGTGCTTTCTTTAGAGGTCTTTAATTTCTGTTAGACATTTTGTTGGACAGCTAATCATAAAGGCTTTTTATCATCTCAGCTTAATTCAACAGAAGGACATCTTGACATTTTGGACTATCATTTTGAAACTTATCCAACCTCTGAAGCTGCTTGTCTATTTCTGTTCATCATCAGGTAACAGCTTATCCCTCTTTTTCTGTATACTAACTTTTCAAAATAAGCCAGACTCAAGTGCTCTGCCTTTCTGTTACAATGGCCCGCTATTCCTGTTTGCATACAGGAATTATTCCTTATTTTAGCATAAACTCTCCATTCTTTCTTCCTATTTACAGCTGTAGTTTTCTAGTTGACATAAAACCCTTGCTAACTTCCTTTGTCAAACCTCTAGTTTCTATGTGATAATTTGAAGAATTCTTGAGATTCAGTGAAGCCCAAAGTTCTTCTCTGACTTAATCAAGGAACCATTTTAAAGCAAACACATTCTAGTAACATAAAAAGAAATATAGGCATGAGAGAGTAAAAGTCTGTTTTTAAACTGAACTAACTTTTTGTTTCCACTGCTATCACATGATTGGGAAAGAAGGGAATATGACTGAAAGAAAGATTAGGAGAGGCTTACACAACAATAAATCCCATTCCTGAAATTCTAGGTGGGTATGAGTGTAAGACAAATTTCATGTTACATTAAGAGTAGTGTTCATGTCCTGGTTGCACACACTTTAATTTAGGTATCTGAATGCAAAGAGGAAGAAAAAATAAGTTTATTCTCTACTTCCAAGAGGTGTTCAACCACTTCTTGGGAAGCAGGGCTTCAGCAAATGTAGCAGTTGCCCAGGAAGGCAAACATCATAAATAACAAATGTCCACTCTCTCATTCTCTTACACATCTGAGCTGTTATAAAATGGTATGGAAAATCCCTTGGGCTAATTTGGGTCAGCTGGCCTGGTTGTGTCCCCTCCCAGGGTCTTGCCCACCCCTTAATGAGGGGGGAATTTTGAAAGCCAGCACTGACGCAGTGCCAGTGCTGCTCAGCAGCAGCCAAAGCACTGGGGTGCTATCAGCACCTTTCCTGACACCAGCACAGAGCACAGCACTGCCATGGGAAAATTAACTGTCTCAGACAGACCCAATACAATCTCCACCCCTTATTCCACACCACTTGCTTCATACTCAGATTCTACACAATTTATACATCTTGTAACTACTCCATCATTTTTATTTCTTATTACTGAAATCCCTTCTTACCAATTCATACAACTTACACTGCATCCTTAAACCACCTTAATACCCAACATTCAGATTTATACATTTTCATTAACTACTATACCGCATCCTTTCACAAATAGATATTATTTTCCCATTTCATGGGCTCCCTCTGCCCCTCCAGATCCATGACCTGGGCTTCATTTCACCAGGATGAATACTCAAGACAGGAGAAACAGCACAATCAATCACTGGGCACCAACATTGGCCCAGCTCAGGTCATTGTTGCACTCTATTTGCTCCTCTCAAAATTCAGTCTTTGTCAGTTCATGTCTTCCTCCTATTTTACTTCCTGGAACATACAACTTGCACCACAGATTATTTTCCTCCCAAGATTTAAACTCCTTGAGGCACAGACCAGGTCTCCCTATTCTTCTGCATTATCCCCCAGGTAAAACTTGGTCCTTAAGCAAAGACAATCCCACCCATGAATGGGTTTGCCTTTTCCCATGGGAGGAGAAATCCACACAGATAGAGTACAGTTGAATTTTAAAAGTGTCTAAAAAAAAAAAAAGAAGAAAAATCGATGTGCCATTGAAGGTGTTTATGAAAGCATGTTTTGGATATTTTCCCCCAAATGGCGAACTTGATGATTTTGACACTTTCTGACAGATATGAACATTTTCAGCTTTGAGTCTTATTGAACACTATGAAATGTTTCACCTTCTTGTCATCTTTCCATATAAACACCAGAAAAAATGTCAGTATGAGAGAGATGACAGGGTGTAATACACACAAAAAAAGAGACAAAGAAAATATGAAACTACTATTTCTTTTATCATGTCCTTGTAGCAACCTCTTTCCCCACTGTATCAGGTCTTTCTATTTCACTGTTCTGTTTGCCTCCATGAAGATTTTTCCTCCCCATTATCCTTGTCTAATCCCATCCTTTTTTCTTTCTACTTTTCCTAGCATTTGCAGTCACTAATGGCTGATCAGAAGATTGAACTAAAAATAAAAAAAGCTAAATATTTAAATTAGAAGTAGCTATTTTAGGCTCCCTTTATAGTCAATGCAGAGAAGTATGCACCTGCAAAAATATTGCAGTTAGTCTTAATGGTCTATTTTAGAATCTTAATTTCTATTTGACTATAAATATAGCGTGAAGTGGCTGATTTTGTTATGAATCTCTAATTTCTTAAAATATAAGTTTGTGTGGAGGAACACTCTCTTAATTTTCTGGCTAGAAAAATGAAAAGACAAAAACAGCTGCAGAGTATAAAAAATGCAAATAGGTGTACTCTGTCCTTAATTTCCATTAATTTCCATTAAGAACTTACTTTCCAAAGAATAAACTGATTTTTTTCCCAGTATCCATCCAATATTCATATCCCTTGTTATATTTATATTTTAGTAAGTTCTTGCAACATTTAGGCTTCTCAGGACTGCTTAATCTATGAAATACTCTTTGAGACACTCAGACACATTCTGTTTTCTGCATTACCATGTTGTCCAAGTATGTTCTGCTTGCTGGAGCATATGGGAATATGGGCATTAAAGCACATGTCAGACTTCTGCTTGCACTTGCTTCTCCCATTAAAGCTTAAAACCTGAAATTTACACATCTTTAAAGGAAGCAACAAGCTTGGTTGAAACATTGACAAGAAAGCTTAAAATATTCACAATTACTTATAAATGTGATCTGAACTGAGTATTTTGACCTCAAGAGATTTTGTTAGAAAAGCCATATTAGTATATAAATAAACTAATTTGAGATTTAATGTTCAGTATATCTTATAATGTGGCTGATATGTTGTATGTCAAAGACAGAAAATATAAAACAGTTATTTAAGTCTGAAATCTTGTGTAGTGAAATGAGAAGAAAAAAAAAAAAAAAAAAAAGAGGGGCCCAGAAGACATAAATATTAGATACAGATTAGGATATGTGTACTAAATATATAGACATATACACACATACATATTTAGACTAAAAGGCCCTTTATATGTATAAGGATCTCAAAGACCTTTTGTGTACACGTATATTCACACTTGTGTACATAATGCACATGTGTAAACATGCATCTATTTATACATGTACAAATGTATATTGTCTATGTATATGTATACACTTTTAAAGTAAATCATCTAAGTTTTAAAATGAGTACCTGATTCTAAATTTTAAGACTGTCCTTCTTTCATATATGGATGAGAGGGAGAGGTGTTCCTGAAAATGTTATGCCTAAGATGAGGCTATTTGCTCCCAAGCAAAGTCTCTCTTTTTCAACATTTTGAGTTAAGTGTTTAATATGGTATAGGCTTAGATATGACTCTATCAGATTTAAAAAAAGCAGATGGATGAGATAACATCTCAGATTCCTTTAGCTTTATTTATGGTGGTAAAATAATAGGACTAGGGCCATGATCATCCATTCTGTCCATTCTGTTTAACTGTCAGTTTGTTCTTCCATCCTTTTTTTCAGGACACTAAGTCACCAGATAGCAAAACACAGGTTCACGGTTCATAATAATATATAGTCTTAAAGATACCTTATTCTGGAGACAACTATGTATGGGTGGGTACAGATAATATTATTGTGGTATGTTTCCCCATGTTCTATGTTATGCCTGTGTGCTGCAAACCCTCAAAATTTTCTTTATGCTCACTCTCTCACCCAGACAGCAATATGTATGTGATGCATACACTAGGGCCACTAGGGTATACCAAGAAACTTAGAAGACGCATAAAGTCAGGTTTCATGTAGAGTGAACACACTCATTTTGCTTTGCAGGAACTAGCATTTGGTCTGTGGGTTAGGAAGCATTTCCTTAAATAGCTGATTTAGCACTGGAAGTGTTTTAGTGCTTAACTTTGGCTTAGCTGTTATTTTGCTACTTTGTCAGTTGTCCTCCTTGGCATGCTTTGGGATTGATGGGTTAACACCATTATGTAAAAAAACCAAAATCTATTATTTGTGCATTAGCAAAGATGAAGAAAACATGCCAGCTCTGTGTGTATAGCCATGTGATTGCGGACATACAAGTATGGACAACAATTGTCAAAGATTTGGGAAGAAAATTACATTTTGAACCATATGCCATGCATTTTTCTCAAGCAAGACATCTGAGGGAATGCAGTAGAATTAATCATATTAAAGTGCCTTTATGTTTCTGTTCCTGAAGGTATGAAAATATTCCACTAAGGAAGATTAAATTTAAAATTAATTTGGGAATTTTACTTCCCTTTTAGTGGGAATTAGAAAGAGCTACTTTACTCCACTTTAGTGAATTATTCACTTTCTCTTCAGGTTGTCTTCTATCGGCAGTAGCAGATTCATGCTGAAGAGACACATGCTGAAAGCCAACCAAGTGTTCAAGTGGTTAGATGAAACAAATTGAAGTTTTGAATGAAAGCTAGATTCTTTATTCTGGGAGTTAAAACATTTTTCATGGTCAAGAAGCCCACTCCTAGCACTAAAAGAAAGAAAAAATGTAGCACAAATGCTAAAACATAGTGCTAACTTTTCTAATAAGCTAAATTTTCCCTGGTTGTATAGAGCTATCCCCACAAGCAAAGACCAAAAGCAATATATTAATTTAATGCCTTCCATGTCTCTAGACAGCAATGACCATTGCAAGGTGTCTCTTTGAAGCATGATACAACAGTAAGTTTTATGTTACCTGGTTTTAGGTAATTGTGTAAAATCTGAGCTGTTATCCTAAAATCACTTCACTAACTGTGGACAAAACAGGCTACCGAAGTGTAATAGAGGTCTCTAAGCGTCTAACAACATGTGGACATGTTCTCCAAAAGTAAGCACGTCAGCGTGGTTTAACCACCATGCAGATCCATTTCCTGCTCTGTGACATAACCAATAGCATTCCATATAGCCTGCAGTTGACACTTCAAAAAAGCTTGTGTGCTCCTGTTCTTTTGTGCCACAGCTGCTGGTCTGAAAAAGATATCTTAGATCAACCAGCATGTCTCAAAGTAGCAACAGGTGTCTGTGTGGTATTTACAGGCAACTGATTCAACATCAGCAAGAGATAAATTACAGTTTACACGTATTTTGTTTCCTAAGCCAAAAAGTGTATTTAGAATCACTAGGATTGATTAGAGAACTAATCTTCACCATTTACTTGTTCTTTTAACTTCCCAGGTGCTCTGACATGCTATCAATTCCTGGTCGTTTACTAACCCATACCCTATCTCTTCCTCATCTCATCAAAACTCTCTGTTATTCAAACCTTTCCATCTTCACAACTGATCATTGCTTCCACTTTATTAATCTCAGCCCTGAGTTCAGCACTTACTCTTTCACCACTGGGAAGCTCTTGCTCCTGCTCACTTCAAAGTGCTGTTACAGGGACCCCTTTTTGCCATTTGTCACTTTCTTCATATCAGTCATCCTAAAGTTTTCCACACTTTTCTAATCTTCCAGTGTAAATGGTGCATTTCCCCTCCACTGCAGAGTCCTAGCCACTGCTCCTCCAGTCCTTTCAGTACCTCCCCCTTCTCAGGAATGCTTATATTTTTGCCCTGAGTGAAAATGCCTGTGCTTGCTCTGCCTCTGTCAATTTGCCTTCTGTTCATATCTCAGTTCCTTCAAAGCACCCTTTGATAGTTTCCTGCAAACAGCTCTGGAAAACTGTAAGGTACAGCACAGGGCATTATTTCATTTCATCTACTATTTAACAACATCTAACTGTAAGGGATTTTATGACTTGATCTTTTTGACACACAGCCTCTCAGTCAATGGCAAATGAGGGTATTTATTACATAGCTTCAGAGAGGAAAATTTATAACTTTGTCTAAAATAGCCAAGCTTTTATGGTAACAACATAGCTTTTATGGTAACGACAAACTTAGTGTGCTTTATAACTTTGTTGGTTGAAGACAGAATAGTAAAATCACTAGGTAGTACGCTTGAAAAAAAAAAGGAAAAAATAAAAAAAGCTATTTAATTTTTTTGTCAGCTTTTTAATGTACTGTGGAAGGCAGTGGATAGAATGGGTCATACATCACTATATTAAAATGCTGCTTTTAAATCCTAGTAGCTGACTAAAATATTTCAGGTGTAATTCATCTGAAACCAGCCTTGGAGCTTGATGTATTAAGTTTTTGATATGAAATGTTTTCCACCTACTGCATCATAATGTATTTTTAAAACATGATGATTTGGCTCTCTAACTGAATGTGGATTAAATTTAGTTTCTTTAAGAAAAGCAAGGCAGTTAATATTTTTGTGGTTTAGCTGTCATTTTTTATCATGTTTTATCTTTATTTTTCACTTAAAAGCAGCTGTTTTACAATAGATCTGAAGCACATATCACACTCTTTCTAATACAAGGTCTGTTACCATAGTTAGACTGCAGCTGTGCAACTAGATCCTGTTGTAACAAACCAAGAAGAGATTCTAATAACAAGGAATATTTAATTAATTTCAATTTCTAATATACAGAATATGCATCTGTATGGCATATGGTATTTTTGTACCATGAGTTAAAGAACAATGAATCAAGTTACAAATCCAGCAGATAATTGCTGCCTCCTCCAGGAGAAATTCTGTCCTTAAAAACAAATTAAACAACTGAACAAACATACCAAAAAAAAAAAAAAATCCCCATTTTTGAATTAACATTGAATTAACATTTTCTGCTGTGTAATCTCAAATTGGGTAGAGTACAGTTAATTTTTTTTTGTTTTTAAATTCCTGACTTACACAGTCTTACAGTCTTATATTCCTAGCCATGTAACAAGGTTTTATTCTCACAAACTCTTAAACATAGTACCAGATTTAGGTAAGCAATAAGTTTTTAAAGGAACATGGCATTGAAATCCGTCTAGAAAATATCAGCGTCTTGTGCCCTTCACTCTCTTACCTTCTTTCCTGTTCTGTCCTGTATTGATGAACTCTATTTGAGTGCTGAATTGCCCTGAAATGTTAGCGCTTGTAGAATTATAATTTAAATTAAAAGGGTATGAGTCACAGTCAGAAATCTTCATCCAAAGGATATTTTATTTAAGCAAAGATGGAAACAAGGCTATAGAATGACCTGGGAGCATCTATGGTGTCAATGCTACTGCACTTTGAGCTCATGTTTGCAAATGATGTTCAGGGAAGATAATTTCAATGACAGAACTAGTTTTTCTTTCTTTTCTCAATCACCACCAAAAAATCCAACAAACCATTCTCCTTTTTAACATATTCAGAGAATTGGGTTCTCTATATGACTGTGAATTCTTCAGTGATTCCAAAATTTATCCAGGATGTCCTGTATTTCCACTGATTTATTCTTATGATTGAAAGAACAGATTAAATCCTGTAATTAGAATATGCTCCTTTCTATTTCCTGTGTTACACCATGCCTCAAACACTTTAAGCTTTTCTATACTAAGGGTTCTACACTTGGTTACTTGGAAGTGTTCACTTTCATCCCTGCAATCTCCCTTTCATTTGCAACTGCATACATTTTCAACTAAATTGTTTTACCTGTATTTATTTTTTTTCTGTTATTACTGCTATACAATTATTCCTTCACTGTTATTTTTCTGTATTTACACTTTCAAAATGTGGTATTATTATTATTATTATTATTATTATTACTATTAAATGTGACTGTCTCTGGGATGAGGATTTTTGTCATAGACCTTCATTTTTCTAAACCCTTTTCCTTTTTCTTTATTTTTTTTTTGCTTTTGTTTATTTGTTTGTTTGTTTGTAGATTTTAGCTTGTCCAGGAGCAAAATAAAGACTTGATGGATGACAAAGTAGAAAATTTTCAGCTAAATATGTGATAAGCATATCAGCAATATATATGCACAGAACTTAGCATCAAATCAGAGTGAAAT
The DNA here is from genome assembly GCA_013400915.1 of Pardalotus punctatus. Lineage (NCBI taxonomy): Eukaryota > Metazoa > Chordata > Aves > Passeriformes > Pardalotidae > Pardalotus > Pardalotus punctatus. The sequence goes on from VZTX01025380.1 coordinate 196,654, forward strand.
TTCTGCATATGACCAAAGCATTCTACAGTCAGCACTAATAGCATCATAATGAGGGAAAACTGACAGGGACTTTGAGCAAGTTCCTTTGGAAACTACATAAATGCTATCAGAAGAGTATTTAAGACAGCCACCTGCTCCACTGGAGAGGACCTCCAGAGGACTACATTCATATGGGAGACCCTTGCCACTCAATTCTTCAGTGTATACCGGGAAGATCTTTCCCTTTCTCTTTCTCTTTCTCTTTCTCTTTCTCTTTCTCTTTCTCTTTCTCTTTCTCTTTCTCTTTCTCTTTCTCTTTCTCTTTCTCTTTCTCTTTCTCTTTCTCTTTCTCTTTCTCTTTCTCTTTCTCTTTCTCTTTCTCTTTCTCTTTCTCTTTCTCTTTCTCTTTCTCTTTCTCTTTCTCTTTCTCTTTCTCTTTCTCTTTCTCTTTCTCTTTCTCTTTCTCTTTCTCTTTCTCTTTCTCTTTCTCTTTCTCTTTCTCTTTCTCTTTCTCTTTCTCTTTCTCTTTCTCTTTCTCTTTCTCTTTCTCTTTCTCTTTCTCTTTCTCTTTCTCTTTCTCTTTCTCTTTCTCTTTCTCTTTCTCTTTCTCTTTCTCTTTCTCTTTCTCTTTCTCTTTCTCTTTCTCTTTCTCTTTCTCTTTCTCTTTCTCTTTCTCTTTCTCTTTCTCTTTCTCTTTCTCTTTCTCTTTCTCTTTCTCTTTCTCTTTCTCTTTCTCTTTCTCTTTCTCTTTCTCTTTCTCTTTCTCTTTCTCTTTCTCTTTCTCTTTCTCTTTCTCTTTCTCTTTCTCTTTCTCTTTCTCTTTCTCTTTCTCTTTCTCTTTCTCTTTCTCTTTCTCTTTCTCTTTCTCTTTCTCTTTCTCTTTCTCTTTCTCTTTCTCTTTCTCTTTCTCTTTCTCTTTCTCTTTCTCTTTCTCTTTTTATCTTTCTCTTTCTCTTTTTCTCTTTCTCTTTCCCTGTCCCTGTCCCTGTCCCTGACTCTGACTCTGTCTCTCTCATTGTTTTGGTTTTACCCCAAAGTGCTTTTGCCAATAAGAGTCAAAATATGACATCACCTGTACACCTTGCAAGTATTTTTATTTGTGCATGTGTTTATGTCAGCCTGATGACAGGAAAATTCTTAACAAATAAGTTAGGAGTGGAAGAGATTTCAAGATATAGCATAGCTGCTCCCTGATTAATAATGATTATAAATATAATTAAGGCAGGTGGGTTCCCCCTTCTCTCACACACTTCCACCTTTCATTTTAAATGACATTTACATGTAATTAATAATGTAAGTACAGGAAATGTCAAATTCAGATATCCACAAGGATTAGAACATTATTATCCTGCTGAAATCTAGAAGTTTGACAATAAAAATGTACAGCATTGATTAGGGAAGAAAATTATGTTATTAGATAAAAAACTGAAACAAACAGGGAGTAACATCAGGACACACAGGAAGCATTGTCCACTCTGCCAGGCTGCTGCTTGCTTTGCTCACCTGTGGTCTTAGGCTACAGCCCCTGTGGTCACTCAAGCTGGCTGTACAAGCCTAACCAGCAACTGGAGGTCTCCAGGGAGTCAGAAGGGCTTATCAGTCAATGTTTTCATGTTGTCTGGAGTATGGGAGTGTGAAGGACCAGGCAGAAGCATGTAAACATGTTTTGTCTCAAATTGGATCCAGGGTTGCATCCACAGGGGCATTTCTGGCAGAGACAGACAAGATCATCCCATTCTACTCAGCAGTTGTCAGGCTGCACCTGGATTATTGAGGCCTGTTACTGTCAACACAATTCAAAAGAGACAAGAACAAACTGGAGATAGTCCAAAGGATACCACAAAGATAATCAAAGAGAAGCAAGAAAGGCCCTTACTCTGTAAGCATTGCTCAACAGTAACTGAAGCATCTTTGTTTTATCAACACTGTTTCCTTCACTAATCCAAAACACAGTCTGATATAAGTTACTACAAAAAACACTAACTCTATCCCAGCACAGTATTCTTTCCTAGTTTCTTAGTGTCCTACATCTTATAACTGATAAATGAACATAAAAATCAGTGGCAAATTTTCACATCATAGATACCAAAGGAAAGTTGTGTTGAAAAGCATGTGTTTGAAAGAATACAGTATTAATTTAAATATGTGTTTAATTTGCTTAGGAACTTCTAATCAATATAAACATTAATGTATCCTTTTTTCAAAGTATGTTAGAAAAATGTTTTAAATTCTCCCCAGTGCTTTTCCTGTGTATTTGTAAAATTCAGGGAATGTGGACAAAACATTGAGCATTAAGTCACAGTAAGCTGATGAAACAGTTGCTACCTTGCAGTACTTCAGACAGGCAGATGGATGAAAATGTTACATAGGTTTGACAATGAAATATACATTCCATGCAAGCTGAAAATTTTTAACACCAATATAATATATTTTCTTTTGTGCTTATTGGAGTTATAAGTTTCTCACCCTTTAATTGCAATTCAGTAGTTGATTAGTAAGAATTATTGTAATGCACTCTTTCTTTTTTCTATTTATTTTCCTTTTTTTTTTCCCCCCTCAGAAAACAATGCAGAAAACCTGACAACAGAAGAGTTGTCACAGAATATTCTGCGTTGTAAGGGGCCCACAAGGTTCATAGAGTCCAATTCTTAAGTGAATAGCCTATAGGGTGATTGAACCCGTGACCTTGGCAGTATTAGCACCGGGCTCTGAACAATCAAGCTGATACCAGGATTTCAATTATATCCTTAAAAGGCATAATAAAAGTATATCTTCTTAAATGTTTGAAATATTTTTCCTATTTACTCATCTTCCTTTTCTTCCTGAGTATTCATGACAAAAATTGATTTGCATGCTACCTAACTTTTGGTATTAAAAAAAAAAAAAATTATTCAGCTTTGTTGCTTAGCAATAGGTGTTTAGTTTAACTTAAGATGCAGAGGATGTTTGAGACCTCTCTCTGAGGCTGTGTCTGGAAGATAGACCACAAGACCCATAACTGCAGAGGATGAGCTCCCATTGGAGTCAACAGCTGAATGTCAGATAAGATTCCTCTAAAAACCTCAACTAGCACAGGAGTTATGGTTATGCAATTGATAGGAACCCTTGGACTCATTCACTTCACTTACGAATTGCAAATACATTTAGGTATCTAAATATATGTACCTATTTGGTAACTAGCCATTTCATCTCCTATTACAGTCAATGGAGGTCTAGTAAAAAATTCCTGCAATACTCAGGGGTAATGACTTTCCTTTTTAAATATTCATGTAGCATGAATAACTTCCTCTAGGCAAGAGAGTTCATGGGAAGCAGACATTAAGTAGCAAGCTGAGCAATTACTCCTCTGAGATCCTGAAACAGTTGTAGAGACGACTTACCATTGCTTATAATCTACTGTTTTGCTTTTCCCTTTTTAAAACCACTTTCAGTTCCCATTACCAGGACATTAAATGTTTGCTTTTCAGAATAAACATTGTTCTCATTTTGATATTCTTCAGTATCTTAAGTAAACATAATTTACCTGATAATGTGGTCATGTTCCTCTCTGCAGAAATTGCAGTGATTTTTTGGATGAAGTTTGAGAATATTAATGATTTGCTACTAAACTGCATATCAGAAGTGGGTTATCATCATCAGTTTCAGGACTGAAAGGAGTCCTCTGGTTCTATATTCCCCTATTCAGCTTCTGAGTGCTGTGCACAGCCCACAACCTTGTACTTTCTATAGCGCTTTGTACTAATTATTTTTTAACATTCTAACTGAAACTAAAAAGTGTACCAAGTTAAATTTGCTGAAAAACATGGAACAAACATACATTTAAAATTCTTTGTTATAACATGACAACTTGGCAAATAACCTGGTTGGCTTTCTGCTATATAATAATTACTATTAACTAAACTTGAAGTCAGGTTGTTAACTTCCAGCTGACCAAGTATTTTTATTTAATGTTTCATGCATCCTTGGCTAGCAACCCTGTTTGATTGTGATTTACTAGGATTTAAACAGCTTAAGAGAATTGGATAGGTTATATATGAAGCCTAGGGCAGAACAGGAAGGGATATCTATGCCATGATGATCAGTCATACCTGTAAAAATATTTTTATGGAAGATCCATGGCAGTTTAGCAGAAAAATCAGAGAGGGCTTTCTCCAACTGTAAAGTTTCTGAATTAAAAAAATAAAATCCAAGCTGCAGAAGCATAAATCACCCACTGTTCTCTTATTCCCATCACTTTTACATTAGGTGAATGTGATGCTTCAAATATATGAATCTGTAACATCTGCTTTTCTGCTGATTTCAGCTTGTCAAATAAATGCTTGTTTTTGTAGAAACTTTGAGACTAGAGAAAGGAAGTTTTAAAAGCATTTCACACTGTAGTTTACTTTTTTTCATGTAAAACATAGAAAATGCATATGGTTCTATCTGATTTTTTTGTATCTTTGATTGCTAGAATGTCAGCTAGAAGGAAAAATCTTGAAGTCCATTCTTGTGACCATGTTTATAGGAACTACACTCCTGGTAAGTTATCATGAGAGTGCAGACATGACTCTACTTACCATGACCCATCTGTTTTTCTCTCCAGACATCGTTGCTTTCAGCATAGCAAGCATAATTTCTCTCATGTTCTCTTCTCTCATCCCTTTCTATATGCCACAAACAAAAAGGAAGAAAGGTACTTTATCTAGGCAGTGTGAATATTCTCGACATCTTTCCTGGTATCTTCAGTCAAATGATTAGTCCAGACCTGTGCTGATTCTAGACTTGTCCATGCATTATACTATTTCCATATGGATGTTACCATATAGAGTAATATGAAGGTAGAGAGAGAGGTGTCATGTATATTTGGCTGTGAGTTTGATCAAGTTACAAAACAATAACAGCAAAACCAAGTATTTAGCTTTACCTCTGTCTGATTATCTCTGCACAACCTACAGCACTGTGCAAAGTTCATGTATAATTTACCGCACAGCACCAAATCTTTGCTAGGCCAACACATCACAATGCTGCCACACAGCTGCCACTCTTGATATATTGATGATCTATGTGCTCAAAGGAATGAAAATTTTTAGTTACTACAAGCTACTAGTGAACCAGTCCTGTTTCAATATGATTTCTGATTGCTAACTTGCCAAAAACCTCTGTGATATTCAATTAAAAAAAAAAAAAACAAACTGTGGCAAGAAATGTTATAATATCATTGAACAAATATTTTTACAATGTAATTTACTTTCGGTTTAAATATTTACAAAAATTTTTCACTGAAAGGAAATGTTAATTAAGAATGTGTCAGTGCAACCTGTTTATTATTTTTCTAAAGCTAAGGAGATATCTCACATCATACCATTCTGGATGACAGTAATATTAATAATAAAAGCAACAACACCTACATAATATATGTGCTCAGGCCTGTCAAAGGCATGAACTGATGTGTTCTGTTTCTGATGTATACTTCTTGTGTGGTGAAAATAAATTAAGTAGCAAAGTATATAACAGCGAAAGTCTGGAAATGGAAACAAAAGAGCAGACAGAGATCTATTTCAGTCTACACTGGCTGAGTACCTCAGGTGATTGATGCTATTACTTAAATGCCACCATATACCCCTCCTCTCTAGTGAAGGAGAAACCTACTTTTTATTCACTCCTCACCACATTTCTCTGTTGAAGAAGCAGCAGTCATATATAAAACATTATGAATGACAATATAATTAGGTTAAGAAAATTAGAATTCTGCAACTCAGTCTGTGTTGTGTTTCTGCTTCAGCCTTCCCACATGACAAGATAATTGATACCACAACACAGAGTCAGAGAAAACTAGGCTGAAAAACTACCAATGGTGTGGCAAGCATTAAGCTATTAAGTGTGAGGTATTTTGTCCATCTTCATGTTATACTTTGTCCTTTTACCTCTTCTACTTGTTCAGCTTTAATTTTAAGAGTGGAAATCTGCATTCAGAAGCCCAACTGTTCCTTTGCTGCCACTGCTGTACACAGCAGTGACATTCCTTTCCTCGTCACTCTGCCTCTATATGTGCACAGGGATTGCAACAGCTGTTCTGGCTACAGCACTTTACTGGCAGCACTGCTTCACTGTGCTCCTCAAAAATCTCCCATGAAGTCAATAGGGCCTGTGTCCTCACATGTATTAGCTTGTATATAACTCCATTAACATATATTTTGTTTAAATAAGGTAAGAATAGCAGACTGTCCTGGACTCCAATTCCATTGCAATAGTATCTACTCTCCTTCTTTTTTTTCTCTTATCACCCCCATTTTTTTTTCAGTAGAAATTTAATGTTTATTTCTAGACAACTGAAAAAGACAAACAAATGAAGCATTGTACTAATCTCTGTGATACCCCACTCAAGTGGGATATCACAGAGGTGAAAAACTCAAGTCTGGTGAAACACCCTTGGTAATAACTTCACTTTTCTAAGTTTTCTGTTATCTCATTAAGGAAAGATTCAAAATATTTAATCCATCTTTGCTTTTTTTCTTTCTTTTCCATGTTTGCCATCTACATAGACTACATCACAAAAGATTGGTCATTAGTATTCATCCAAAAAAGTAGAACAATCTCTGATCAAAGTACTTATGTCATCCACAGACCATGATCAGTACTGAAACATCGGAAGAATCTCTCAGCATAACTGTAATAAATATGGTACTTAAAGATAATCAACTGAAACCTTTACCCAGTGGCCAAAACAGTGGCAACAAGAGTCTTTCATTTCTAGAGCCTCATTGACTGTTGACAGGGGAGTTGCATCATTGGTTTGGAAGTGACAGCACATCATGAGAGAAATTCTTGCAAATAAGCCCTATAAGGGAAAAAGCAATAAAGATGCATTTGAGGCCCCTTTTTTTCTGCTTTTGGCATAATAATGTATTTCCATTCCTTCTGTGTACAATCTAACAAATATATGTAGCAATAAAAATGTAATGTAAAAATGAATAATACAGAGTAATATTTTGTGTAAATTTTTCCTTGTTATTCTCTTTCCATGTATTTTACACTTTTCTTATCTTTCTTGAAATAGCTTACCTTTCACCCAAAAGAACATTTATAATATTTTGACTTTGCATATTCTATATCAAATAATGGACTGACCTGATATAAAGAATTAAATTAATTTGCTCCTACACATGTAGTTATTCCAAAATTTAAGGTGATATTTATTTAATATTAAGTGGATAATCACCCTTGATAAATATACTCTGGGAATTGTGTTAATCACAATTAAATATTATAAAATACAGATATTTTTTCTTTTTACTATTCTGATAATTTTAGAACTCTGTGTTATTAAAATTTATGTAAATTCTTTATTAATTCAAGAATTTATTTTTCATAATGTGAATTAGTCAAAAATCACTTATTTTTTAAATTTCAGTTAAAATGTTTCAGAAAATAGGACACATGATCACTAGAGAAAGAAAAAATATAAATAGAATCACATAGAAGTTATTGTTATTAATATTATGAACAAATTATTTTTTTTAGCTAAATGAGAACATTAAAACCTACATATCCATAATATTTATCAAAATGCTGGTGTTATCCTTAATAATCTCTTTTGGCTTTTTACCTCTTCCCTCTCATTCTGACACATTTTTAATCAAACCATTATTACACACATACTTCTTTTTACTTATGGTGCTACTGAGTTCTGTATATTTCAATACAGTGGTGGACAATAAAAAAGGTATCCTGACAACCTGGAAAGGCCAACATATGGTTGATATGTAAGTAGGGTCCAGTAGACATGTTCTTTATTTGGAATTTCAGAAATGATTATGTAAACTTTCCATCTTCTCCCACCACACATTACCTTATTTATTACAGTAAAATAGAAAAATAAAACTGATGATATTTCTAGTAGAGGCAACTGATTTGGTGCCATGTCAGCAGCACATTGCATAGAAATGCTGTAGAAAATATCTGAGAGTACTCTGTGACCTGCAAAGAGCTACCAAAAGTGGTTTTGCTAAAGTAGTTTAAGTTTAGTGCAGATTTGTCAGTAGAAGGATATAGTTTAAAATTATGCTGACTTCTGTCTAAAATGTAGGCTTTCACATTATGAAAGTTTTCCTACATCCAATTTCTTTTTTCTCCTTATTTCTTTTTTACATTAATTATGAAGTAGAAAGAAAAAAAAAGGAATAATATTGAATATCTACGAGTGTAAAAATAGACTAATTGGAAATTCAGGATAAAATCATGACAATGTATTTTTAAAGTATTCATAACTAAAAACAACAAAAAATACAAAAATAATTTTCTTCCTTACACTTCTTTTGATGAGAAAGAAACAAATACCCCAGTAAGTTTTTCATCAATTGACTTTTGTCAGAGAGCGTTGATAAACATCCCCAGGAAAATGGCGAATCTCTCTAAGTGGAAAATTTGTTAAAGCATAATTAGATTTTTAAGGATTCCAGATTTAGCCAGAACAAATACTCTCTATGAATCAGAGTGCCACAGAGATTAAACGAAATTCTTAAGAATACAGATGAGAGGATAAATTTCATAGTATTCTGTGCAGGTGAATGTCACTGAAAAACAGACTAGAAAAAAAATTCAGATTAGCAGAAATATTCCTGTGTAGGACAAGCAAAGTAAAGAAAAACAGAAGTGGCAAGAGAATGACTGTAAACCACCTAAATCCATACCTCCAAAAAGGAAATATTCAATTTTCATATATTGCAAAAAAGATTTATTACTTGAATTAGGAATGATCCATATGACTTTTTTCTTGATGTCTTACGTATTGTGACTAAAACATTCCTTATTTTCTACATTTTTGTGGTAAAGAAATATTAATCCAGAATGAAACAAATAGAGACAATGAGTAGAGTGATGAGAGGAATGGAGAGTCCTTTTTTACTACAGGAAACTACAGCATATTTTTCTTGTTTAGTCTAGCAAAAAAAAAAAAAAATCTGTGCAGAAAACAAAATATGGATGGAATATGACAGCCTTCTATTAATATCTCAGAGACAGGAATATCAGTAAAGGTAAAGAGACATATAATATAAAGAACATGTTGGCATGGTAAAGAAGAGATAGAAACTGTTCTTGAATAAATTCAGAAAATTATATTCTTGAAGATGGAAACACAATCCACCTGATATCATGTGATGGGATTCCATAACCCTGCAGATTTTCCTACAAATAAAATAAAGATACCAGGTAGTACTGAACTCATAAATACAAAGACTGGAGAGGATTTAAGAAGTTAAGATCCATAGAATGATACAGAAATCAAATAAAATCTAGAGTCTAACCTGATAAGGCAATAAGACATAAAAGCCATAGATTCTATGAAAATTTCTTGGCATTGACAAATAACTACCTACCCACCTGGTACATTAGACCCAGCATTTGAACTGCAAGACAGCTTCAGTTTTTTTAAGGCAGTGTGAACATAAAAGAACTAGTGGCTAAGAACTTTGTATGGTCTTTGTTAGCTCCACTCAAAACACAGAGTAAAATTTTTGTGTTCAGTAGAGCGCGGTGGGTAGTGACTGTCAGAGCATGTCTAGGAAGACAAATACCTGCATTCCAGGCCTTCTCCAGTCGTTTAAATTCATATTTCTCACATGCAAGAGAGGTATCCTACATGCTACTGTAGATCATGCTATAGAAGAATGCTCCTATTTTTCCTGAAGCCAGGCCATGATACACAAGCTCTGATGTTGAAAAGAGCAGGGCAAAACTGATAGTCCTCTTGGCTGTACTTCCAAAAGTCAGAAGGGAGCAGGAGTACTGAAGTTTAAATACCCTGCTTATATGTTAGCTCTGTTCTGTATCTAACAGCTCCCTAGTGTAAACTCATGAACAGCAGTCCCTGGCTGATAAATGGCTGCAACTTATAAATCAGTATAAATAAAAGAGCCTTGAGAGCTTATGTTATCTTTTCAGCCTTAACAATTTTGTTTTCAAGTGCAGTCTGAAAATCTGAGATTGCATCTCTCTTTTGAATTTTGCAAGATAAGTGCCAAAACTAAGGAAGGTATAATATTTTGAAATGTACTGTAGTTTTGTTGGGAAAGCTTTCATTTCTTTAAACATTGCTAACCACTTGCATTTCTTTTTTTTTTTTTTTTAACTCAATTTAAAATAAACTAATGTGAAAATATGCATATTAAGTTCTTAGATTAAAAATAATTACAGTACTTTTTTTTGTTGCCACCAATTCTGTATCACCTGTCTTTCTATTTAATAAAGTAACAAAAAAATTATCTTGTTATCCATGTCAGAACCATTCCCTGAGGACTTTCTGTGTTGCCTGCACTTGTAAATCAGCATTAAAGCTTTTCATTTGTGACACATCTTTTTTAGAGAGTTTACCTGTTTGTTTTTTTTTTCCATAGAAATGTCATGTAGCACTTGTTGTTTAGCACCTTCTCCTCATGTTTAATTTTGCATTGCTCTGTGAATTCTGTTTAACCTGGTAGAGCTTGCCATCCTCTGCCTCTTAGAAAATATTTCTTCTATTACTTCTTCTATATCTAAAAGCTTAAATGTCCCAATAGCATTCTTTCATATGCTGTTTGGAGACAAAGAACAATTCCAGAAGCCTGATGGTATGTTCCTGTTTCCAAGCCCTACACCAGACCAAAATTTACACCAATATAAAGACAATGTTTTTATTTCTATATTATAACTAGAGAGAGAAAAAACGAACAAACAAAACATAGGGGAGTACCTGACTGAGTGTTTTTGTTGGGGTTTGTTTGTGTATCTACAAGCAATCTGAAGAGATTGTCATAAATTTTCAAAGTATTCTCCCTATTATTATTCGTAGTAACAGCATAACTATTTAAGTTAAATATTTTGTGACTTTGCTGTGGGGCTATTTTTTAGGAATTTGGTTATGTAAACAGCCATATATTTGAAAAAAAAAAAACCACCTTTTTTCTATATTTTATGATAAAACTCTGTCGCAACATTTCTTAGTTCTGCTTCTGATGTACTGCATAATTTACTCTATTATTTAAAAGGCTTTTTACATATAATTAGACTGCTGTTGCTTGGAAAGTTGTAATTTTCTTTAAACACCACAAAAGAAACAAATTTTATGAATGTTTATCTATTTTCAGAATGCAATTTTATTTTAAAAAGGGACATCTGGACAATATATGACTTTTGAGCAGCTATGAAGAAAGTCTGACTAAGAAAGTGAGAAAACAAAGTTACACAGCAAGGGAACTCATGTTGAACCAAACGGAGTGATTGAGTAACTCAAAAAAAATGGAGTGATAAACCAAGAAAATAGGAAAAAACCCACATACAATGCAACAGAAACATTACAATACTTCATTGTTAGTTGCATTCAATGAGAAATGAGCAACTGATCTTAAAAGTTCTAATAAATAATCTCATTATATTAATGGCTTTCCTTCTAGTAGGAAAACACAAACTTTTCATATTAACATATTCACTTGCAGCTGAAAGCTGTGAGAATTCTCTACTCTTTGACCTTATTTGTGTCATCACTCCCCGAATATGTAATTTTTGCATGTCAGTAGGTTCACAATAATAGGCTTTCAAACAGACATAGGTAAACCTAAGAGCCTTAAGACAAATTATTATGGCAAAATATTAGAGTTTGTTGTGGTTCTTGATTTTTTTTTTTTTTTTGG
>VZTX01025380.1:208342-263923 GCA_013400915.1 Pardalotus punctatus
TATTGGAAAATGTTATGTTTTTTTGTTTTTCTTTTTTTTTTTTTTTTTTTGGGGGGGGGGTGGGGATGGGATTTGTGTTGGTCTGTTTGGGTTTTTGTGAGTTTGGGGGTTTTTGGAGGGGCGTTGAGGTTTTTTCTGTCATCATATGGAAATACACAGTCCAGAGAATAATATATTCATTAAAAGGAAACAAGGCATATTCAGATCCTGCATGGAAAAGAGAGATGAAATGTAAGTGCATGAGAGGAAAAGTCTGTTTCTAATGCCCAATGCTTCTAAATTGCAGTCTGTCTGCAGTTTCTACAGCACAGTTAAATTTTCTCTAGATTCCACTTTGCTGAAAATAAATTCGCAAAATTGACTTATCACACATAAATTAGATTCCCAGGAGAAGGAATTCAGAGTTGGGAGATTAACAGCCAGTAACTGCACATGGAGATCTACACAAATTCTTACATTTTTCCCCAACTTTTTTTAACCATGGAAGGGTACCACACCCATCATAAGAAATTCAATAATTCTTTTAACAAGATCACAGAATCCAATCATCTATCAACTTCATTTGTATAGGTAATTGTGAGAGAAAAATTATATTGACAAATTATGTGATTACAACACATATTATTACAGCTACATTACCAGAGGCCTGTGTAACACTTTTGGCTTAATAAACCTACAGATGTGACAGATAAAAAGTGATAAAACTAGGAGCCTAGTGTAGTCCAGAAATGTATGGCTTTTATTTGAATTTTGTTTTAAAGAAATAGATTAAGATAATTCTTCAAATTCAGTTCATTTCACTGAATATCAAAATTGGACTTGAAATTGTTTTTCACAAGTCCTTGTGCAGTTACACAATTTAAAAAAAAAAAAAAAATCTCAAACTTTTATTCCGTACAGAAATGAAGAACTGAATAGTATAGAAACTATACAAGTTTTTACAAAAAATATTGTGTATTTTCAGGGTATTCCACTGAAGTAATGTCATGAGCATAAGAAACCTATAAAGAGAACTATTTCTGTAATATAAGGATTTTGATAATTTTTCTTAAGTTTGAAAGAACAATTATTCAAACATTGCTCTCCAAAGGACGAGAAATTCTAAGGAATAAAACAGAATGCAAAATATTGCTGTTAAAATAGGTGTATGGTGACATACACATATATGGTATGTATTTTGGCATTTTTTTCAGAATGAAACTTTGGTGCTCTTGGCTGTTGGAGATTTTCAAAGATATAAAATACTACCTTTAATATGCTAATAGAGTGTGTATTAGAGAACTTTTTGGCTTGAGTTCTGGGAACATTTAATACTTCGTGGTAGATACTGTTATATCTTTGCTTTAGTTACTTTTAATGTTTAGAGAAAGAAAAAAAACCCTGAATTATAAAGGTTATTTTAATTTGATTGTGAAGTGAGGATTATCACCTTGTTTTAGAATACAGTGTTGAACTACATTCTCCATGTACTGACCCCTCAAAATTATTTTGTCAGGAACTTAAGGAAAAGGAACAAAATACTCAGATCTAAATCTTATACAAGGCTTCAGTCTGAGAGCTCCTGCTTCTCGAAAAACCTACTTTTTTTGAGGGATTATATATAGTTATGCCATTTCTTATGGAAAAAAGCTCAGTGAACTGTCTGTTACATATTTAAGGTAGAAGAGGCTAGCAATCATCCTTTTCTATCATCCAGAATCTTGCTGTTAAACTTTACACAGTCCTATTGATTTCATATTAAACCAAACGGCATATCAAGTTTTTTATATCCTGCAAAGAATAAAATTTTTATTTAGTAGATCAGAGTTCATCTTTTCTGTGTGCCATCCTGTTTTCCCCCAACACCTAAATCAGAGGAAACAAAAAACTGGAGGATATACACTCAAGTTAACTACAGATTTAGTGGTCAAATAAGACCAGCCAGGAAACAGAAGCGAAAGTTTAGAAAATGTTGGTGTAAAACTACATATGCCTTTATCCAGTAATGTCAGAAATGTCTCCTCCAGCAGTGTCAAAAATAATTGGAAAAGAGACTTTTAGCAAGAGGATATACTTTTTCTTAGACCAGAGAGAAAAAGGAAAAAATACTGCATAAGAACAATGGAAAGGTAAAATAAATACTGTATTACAAAAATGGAGGAAAACCACAAAACATTGTGTATGGTTATTGTAAGTGTGGGAGGGAAACAGAATGGAATGTGTCCTAAATTTTGCACTGACACATTGTATGGCATTGACATCAAATTGCAAGTTTCCTTAATGTGTTCTCAATGATCAGATTTAGACTCCTGATATCCACAGGATATTATTATTATTATTTTGGCTTTGAAAAGCTCCCATGACAATTCACCATGAATACAACAGGTTTTTTAAATTGAAAGTGTGAGAAGCACATTATATGTAATAAATTGAAACCTGTACACTGTACATGAAAAAATAACTGAGAACACAACTGATAAATCCTTCTGTGTAAGTGAATCCTGTTCAGTGATTGTTTAGAGCCCTATGCACAATATCGGAAGCATATGACCTTGTTGTTGAGAAACACAAAGGTATCATAATTTAGCTACTAGTTCTGACAAATATAGGGAATTTTCATGGTCTAGCTGCTGCTGAAGTGATTGCAGATTGGCTCAAACCCAAATCTCATGAGTTATGATGTTTTCCCTGCTCTAGTCAGGACAATGAGTGCACATTATTCCATACTAATTAATTTTAAAGTTATTTGTCTAACATTTTTAATTAGAAAATTCATTAAATTCATGAGACTTGCATTTGTCCTTTCAAGGCTATTCTTAACATTGTTTTGATTTTTTTAAAGTAACCTACTTTTAAAAAAGATTATAATAAACTTTAGAGAATTGTTGTAGAAATTTATTAAAATGGGTTCTCAAACAGTTTATGAAATTATTATGCAACACAGAACTTTGTTTTTTTAATACCTCCATTATAGATTTTTTCACACTTTCTTTTGGTGCTGATTTATTATTATTGAAAGGAAAAGAAAAAGGAAATTTCCCCTGAATTATTGATTTGTCCAAAACAGATTTCTACTTTATACCAAACAAACAACAAACATCTTAAAGATGTATATTCTGTTCTTCAAATACAAAAGTGGATTTGAATTACTGGAACAGATTCACATGTCTGCACTGAAGATAATTATTTATGTTACCATGTGACTTCCACGTCTATGACTGACTGTTTTTTGACTCCTCGGAGAGAAAAAAATTGACAAGTATTTCAAACCAAATCAAAACAATTAACTGAAATATGACCTTGAAAGAAAGAATAATATGATTTTAAAAGAAATACGCTGCTGGAAGAGAGACATGAGGAGCTGATTGAAATATTATGCTCTTTTTAGCCATTTGATATTCAGAAGCAGAAATCAGGAAAAAAATAAGAATAAAATATTTGCAGGGTTTAATTCTGTAAGCAAGTTTAGGGCACTTCTTTGGGTTGTTGTTTTGTTTTTTTTTTTTCTTCCACATGTTAAATTAGTTTTAAAGTATAATAAAATAGTTTATGAGTTCTTTGCTTTTGGATGCACACTCAGGGCTATTGGACCCTTACAAGGATTCCATTATACTAAGATTTGATCCTTAATTCCATAGGGATAAATGAAGCCACATGTAAAAATATTATCAAAACACAGGTTGCCAATATTATAACAAAGAATCCCCCCAAAATATTTCCTGGAAAAACCTCAAAGCTTCAGTAATAGGCCACAGAATACATTCTCCACTTCCAAGTGCATTAAACATGGGATTTGACAGGCAGCAAAATGCTAGACAATTAAAGCATTAACTGCAAATACTTATTCTTTTTTTTTTAAAGAAAAGTGAAGAATCAGGTTCCAAGTCAATAAAATAGAGATACGTTAAATGTAATTTTTTTCATATCTTTTCATCTGTCAACACTCATATCAAAACTTTATGTTTTGTCTCTGTAGTTGTACAATACAAGATTGATCTGAATTCATGCAGATATCTGTATCTCACCTAAACTCCCTAAACTCCCTTTACAAACAATCGAGATAAATAGGCACTTCTAGGGCATGGCTCATCTCATTTTACAGTAGACTCCCAAAATAGGTCAGATTAATAGTGCCTAAAAGTGAGACTCAGTTATGAAGCCTCCATTTTATTCCTGTTAAAATACATTAATGTTTATTCATTATATATATATATATACACACATATCTTCATTCTTCCATGCAACTGCTTTAATTTTAATAAGGAATTAATTATACAGTGTATCTAATATAACCTTTTACCACTGATCTCACAGGGAAGCAGGGATACGTTATTCCTTGTCAACTTGTAGGACCTGTTCCAAACCAGTAGGTTTCTAAACTTTTATTATCTTTTTTATGTGCCCCGTGTATAAGGTATCTGTCTAAAGTTATTTAATGCTATTTAAGATGGAGATAGAGCCATTAAAAAAGAACCCATTGCCAGAGCCAAAACAAAACAAGAAAAGCAAACCTAAAGTACCCCAAAACAAAAAATTAAAATCACTTCATTTTCTCCTTTTGAATTTTTTGCCTGCAGTCCTAAAATACTTGTAGCCAAATAATAGTATATCCTCTATCTAATTATTGCACTGGTTTTGAGCTACCACAATTCACCTTTAGCAACTGAAAAGTTGATCAGAAATTGGTATTTATGTAGTCAGTGTTTCACATAGGGAAGTGTGTATCATTTACGAAATGTGATATGCTTTTCTCTTGCCCACTGTGGCAATGGGATCTGATTTCACATGGTAGTACACATTCTATCCGGAATGTATTAAACAACACTGTTTCTAGTTTTCTTTTTAAGTAGGATTTTCACAACAGTTAAATAAAGTAAGGCTATTTTTCTGACCTTGGTTAATAATTTTTATTTCATTCTGTTTGATTGTAAAGTCCTTTAACATCTTTATCTATAATTTATCCATCAAAAGTGTTAAAAACTTTTTAGATAATGATGCATTTGTTCTTTACTGGTAAAAGTATTCAGGACTCCTAATTTTAAGTGCTTAAGTACTGAAATTTTCATCTGAATGTGCAGATCAATTAGAATACAAATAAAGTCAGGGAAAGCATTCCTCACTGATTGCATTTCTGAGGAGAGTCCTGACCTGTATTTGTTTTAGTAAATTAATGCAATATTTAATTTACTGAGATTTTACCTGGTGCAGTGCTTTCCAAGTGAACATTCAAACAATAATAACATTTGATTGAAACTTTGCCTCTAACAGACTGTCTCAGTTCAATGAGGAATTATCCATGAGTTTAGGTCTGTCCATTTCAATTTGACATTTGAAATAATTGACAGCTAAATTAGGTTCAAGCAAAGTAGGTGTGGATAACTCCAGAGCACCATAGCAGCCTACTAATCATTCCACATTTCATAGCATTGCTCTGAGAAGGCAAAGGACTACAGAAATAACGAAAAATAATAACAAACTAGTAACAACAGTGTTAAATTATCTGCTAGTTAAATTATCTGCTAGTCTTCAAGCAATGAACTGGAATTCATTTAAATAATCATGGATGCTTCTTGTTGTGCCTAAATTTACCTAAGTAAATAGAAGAACTAATTTCTACATATCTTTAGACTTACAAAACAACTGGCAAAAATTTTGTTTGAGTGGGTTTTTGTTGGTGGTGGTGTTGTTTCACAGGGGTTTGATTTCTTTTTTTTTTTTTTTTGTTGTATCCCCCCAATGCTGCAAACAGACATCTAACATAAATTGGATAAATATGCCTTAAAAATTCCTCTATCTCTCTGTTTGCTATGGAAGATTCCCACCAAAAAAAAAAAAAAAAAAAAAAAAAAAAAAAAAAAAAAAAAAAAAAAAAAAAAAAAACCAAAAAGAAAAAACAAAAAACCCTTCTGTTATCTTTGAAAGGAACCTCTAATTTCTGTGTCATCCTTAATTATTATTAGTTATTTTGACTAAGTATTCCTTTCAACTCAACCAATTCCATCTCAAAGCTTTTTTTTAAACATTATTAGTATTTCAACCTAGAAGTTTCTGATTCAACAGTTTCGTATTTTTCCAAGAAAAAAAGAAATTCCTGGAAAATGCCATAGTTTCCTTAGCACTGTGTTTTTCTGTATGTGTGTACACAAACATGAAAGTTTGTATGTACATTTCCATGTACAAGCCATCATGAATTTTGGCTCAGAAATGTGAGAATAAAGAAAGGTACTGGCACCTTTAACAAGAGCTGATGTGGTTTAATATGAACTTAGGTTCCTATATTTTTTTTGTTCCATTCTTATCTGCCAGATTCATTGTTCCTCTGAACATCAAGCACTTGCCACAAAGTGATGATTTACCATTATTTACCACTCAGTACAAAACACAGTGCTTTAAGTTGACTTGGTTTCTGTTTAAAAGACAAAACAAGGTAATAATTTTATTATATCTATGTGTGCTGGTTTCAGCTGTGGTAGAGCTAATTTTATTCCCAGTGGCTGGTATGGGGCTGTGTTTTGGATTTGTGCCAAACACAATGTTGATAATGCAGAGATGCTTTTGTTATTGCTGAGCAGGGCTTACAAAGAGCTAGGGGCTTTTCTGCTTTTCCTACTGCCAAGTTGGCAAGGAAGTTGAGGGTTTCTTAGCTGATTAACTTCTTCATAGTTCATGCTCCTTAGTTCATTAACTTCTGTCATAAGTCTCATTCATTGTGTCAGTTTGAAAAGTAAGACTAAAATTACGTATTAATTTTAGATATTGTACTATTGGATGATGTCACCTCATACTCAGTAAATACTCCATAGTTATTCTTTGAAATAAGTTATTTCGAACACAGCATTTAATTTATTTCTTTCTATTTTGTAAAGTGATAGAACCTTAATAGATTTTCTACAGAACTGAGGTGTCTTTACATTTTGGTGGTGTATAATAAATTGGAAGCATTTAGTTCTCATCAGTTAAAACAACCTTTGCCATTTTATTTATCACTTGGCTTTTAAAACACTGACAGGATAAGAGACAACATTTATAGAGCATGGCTGGAAGCAATATATTTGTTCTCCTTAACTGAAATCCATTCACCTTGAAAATATGAGCTCATGAAGTATAAATGACCCAGAAGATAACATCATTCGTATTAGGAAATAAAGTAACTGGACTCACAAAGATTTAAATTAAAATGAAAGCATGTTTATCGTCTTAACTCATTCAAGCAAATGTAAAAATCTAATTATTTGTCTCCTCTGTATATGTGTATGTGCTTACATTTAACTAATTTTCATTTATGGCTATTCATTTGTTAATGTTTAATTATTATTTATTCCTTATTACACAATTAAAGGGATCTACTTTCTGCTATTCAGGTAATTTTTGTTGACATTGAAAAGAAGTTATGTGCATAAATTTAAGCGTGCAATTTGGCTTCCAATTTTTCCCTAGCTGCTTGTTGACTCAGTACAGCAAAGATTAACTTCTTCTACTGAGTTTCCACTTTCCAGGAAAGATGTGGGCAAAAGATTTTTCCTCTCTATCAGCTAGGTAACTGTAATCAATTTATCTTTACCTGTCCCTTGAATTTTGGTTCTATCCCTTTTACTTCTCTCTATAAATTCACACTTTATTTTTCTTGTTGTCACTCTTTCCTATTTTTTTTTCCAATTCTTGACTTTTCTTTGGGCTTATAATTTATTCTTACCTTTCCACTTATTTATGTATTTTCTTCTTTTTTTATTTTTTTATTTTTTTTGTATGTAAATGATCCAATTCTTAGCACTCCCTGGAAAATCTTTCCTTCATTCCAAATACCCACAACAAATGGCTAAAATCCTGTCTATTTCCAGTCCATTTTTCACCTTCTACAGACTCTATAAATCAAGGAGATATGTCCCTTCCCTCTACAGGTACTAATGAAAAGAGAAAAAAAAAGAAAAAAAGAAAAATGAAATGTAGAAGTATGGAAGCAAAGCTTCTAAAATTTTTGACAATACAATGAAACTGATGAAACAACATTGAGGCAAAAAGGACACTGATATAGTGTACTGACATCGTATGAAATAATGGTTCAGCAAAAAGAAATTAGTTCAAAACCATCCCTTATTTCCCTAGCTCCCATCTTGATTTCACTCATCAAGATCCACATTTGATAATCTCTTTTCTGTCATCATTTAATAAATGAACCAAGAGAATTTCACTTCTGTAAATATTTTTTTATAAACTTATTACTTTACAGGTGTAGATGCCATCATGGAGCTTGCCACCCTTCTTCCTTGATCAATCAAAGCATTCTTAATGAGCTACTAAAATTAATGTTCTTTTCAATTAACGTATTCATGTGAGCCATGCAAGCAGACTACACACCTTTGATAAACACAGCATAATGAAGAAGTCTGTTTAAAGCTCACAGTTACAGGGAGACATATTTGCTTTGCAAATCACTGACCCAACAACTGTCAACATCAACCAGATTAGTTAATTATGATTGTGTAACTGAGAAATAATAAGAACCTGATTCTGGTCTGGCAGCACCTTATATAGATTCTGGTGCCGAAGAAGAGATCTGACGGGACTGGAAAGCTGGTATCTAGTATTCTAGATGCAGTTTCAGGCACCTGAAGTTGGAAAGACCAAGCAGCCAAGATGTATTTCAACCTCATAACAGATTCCACTCTTCAACATCCACAGTCAGTGAATGTGATATGAATGAAACAGCATATGGATGCAACTGCATGGACTAAGAGTAATTCTGCATCAGTTTTCCACCAAAAATCCTACCCTTCGCACTGCATTTCTAAGAACTGAAAAGATTAACATGGACCAGTGTGTGGTTATGGGACAGGATATTTCTCCATCACAAATAAAACACTAATTTGTCTGCATGAGTTTCAGTACAATGTGTGTATTGCCATGCTATAAAGAGCCTGTGTCACTGTCCACTTGACCGCCCAATGGTCAGTAGCGCGACAAGACACGTGTGCCCTGATCAGCGAGACCACTTGTGTCCTTTTAATCCGGGTGGAGGCTCTGACAGAACCCGTGGCTTCAGGATCCCAGCAGGGGCTGGCAGCAGGCGATGGTTACTGTAGCGAGCACTGCAAAGGCAAAGGAGGAGAGAGGGACTCAGTTGTCACGGCAACCCAGGTCTTTATTCCCTGCCCCAAGGGACAGGCGAACCCAGCAGCAAAGAGGGGGCGGGGTGACAAAAGAGCAAAGGAGGGGCATTACAGAGGTTTTTAAGGGGAGCAAAAAGAGGCGGTCTAAGGGGCGGAACAACAGATTATCCAATAAGGAAACATTCCATAACCACAAATGACCAATGGGGAATAACAAGGGAAGGAGAATGTTTGAACAGACCAATGGGGATACAAAGAACACAGTGCTTTCCAGAACCGAATACTTATTCAAAAACCTTATCCATATGGAGATTACAGGGAGGGGAAAGGGGTGTAACTGAGGCTTTGAGGGACAGCTCAAACTGAGGGAAATGTGGGGAATTCCCCAGCCTCAGCTTCTCCTTCCCCCTCAGGCTCGCTTCCCTGAAGGGGAAAATTCTCAGAGAAGGCAGGCTGGGCCACCTCCACAAGCCTGGGCTCATGGAACAAGGAAGGTACACCCAACTTACTATTTTCAGTGTTAAATTCTAAATAAAATTTCTCCTGGTAAATTAAATTTCTCTTTTTGTTTGAATGGCATGTGAATTCCATTTATTTGATTCATTCCTGCCTGTAATCTTTATCCAGATCTTCATTTACTCTTATCCTTTTTTCTGTGATTTAACTGGTTTGTTATTATTTCTCTTACTCATTTAAAAATATTTTCTCCAATGAAATCCCTAATTCCTTGGCTTTACAAGTCCTCCAATACAGAATTGAAGATTTTTATGTTCTTCCAGGTGGAAATAAGATATGATAGCATCAGTCTGACCTTATAACCCCATTTTCCATGCTCTTCCACTCACTTTAAAATCAGTTCAGATTTCAAAAAGACCTCCAAACTGTCCCTGAGACTTTTTCAAACCAAATGTTCATGTATTCAGCTCCTTTCCTGTCTGCTTATAATACATAAATATAATTAAATAAATCTGATAGGAAGAAAAAAAAGAGAAGTAGCACAGGAGGGTGTTTCATCATATATGTGTATATATACAGGCATAGGAAAGAAACACCTACGTGAAACTTATGAATAACAAGGCCATTTTTAATTTTTTTTTTATTTTAAAGAAGTGGTATTTCAACTCCAATAAGCAACCAAGCAGCAAGCAGACTCTCACTCACTCCCTCACCAGTAGGATTTGTGACAGAACTGGAAAGGTAAAAGCTAGAAAACTCATTTAACAGGAAAAGCAAAAGATGCACACACAAGCAAGGCAAAACAAGGAATTAATTCCCTGTTTCTCATGGAAAGGCATGTAATATTTGGGAAAACAAATATACCCCAAATGTTCCTCCATCACTCCAAGCATTCCCCACTTTTCCCCCCAGCTTTATACACTGAGCATGATGCCACATGATCTGGAATATTCCTTTGATCATTTTGGGTCACGCATTCCTGCTCCGTCTTCTCCCAGTTCCCCATGCACCCTCAATCTCCTTGCTGGAGTGGCAGTGTGAGGAGCAGAAAGGCCTTGGCTCTGCGAAAGCCCTGCTCAGCAATAATATATTTCTATATTATCACAATATTTCCAGCAAAAAAAAAACCAAACAACACACAGCTCCATACCAGCCCCTGTGATGAAAATTAACTCTTCCCCAACCAAAGCCAGCACACAGTAAAACATCAGTTCAGTAAGGGCTTTAAATAGATATATTAGTTATTTCATGTTGTCTTGGTTTGAAGACAGGTGTCTGCTAAGGAAGATGTAAACCTCTCTTAGAACCCACAAATGTGAACTGCCTTCCTTCCGAATTATTATAACTTTGGAATCAAGGGCTTTCAGGCAAAGATATGGGGACAGGAATAACAGTTCTTTACTAGTATCTATGGCAAGGCAAACAATCAATAACAACTGTAGCAATAACAAACAGACAAAACCCAGAAGATGCGGTGACAGAAGTCTCTGGGCTGCCAAGCTCTTTTCCCATTTGATGCACTTCCGGTCCCAGCCGGCAGGGGCGCTGTCGGGCTCCCGGCCGGGCAGGGCGGGTGCGATGACTCCCGCGCAGCTGCAGGGGGCGCTGTGGGCAGTCAGCTCTGTGGGTGCGGGTTATGGCGAGGGACCGAGAGTCAGGCGGGCGCTGCGGCGGGACGGGCAGGGCAATGGTGGGTGTGCAGTAGACATGGTGCAGGAGCTCAGAGCAGGGAGCAGGGGTGGCAGAGATGAGCCCACCCGGGCTTGCCTGCAGGAGGTGGCAGGGACTCCCCAGCTGTGGCAGTGCTCCAACAGGGAGAGTGTGGGGCAGCAGCTGCCGGCCCCCTTGCACAGAAAACCACCAGCACAGCCAGGAGGATGTGCCCTCCAGGAACGTCCCCTTCCTGGACAAAAGCTCACTCACCAATGAAAAGAAAACAGCGCAGATCCGAAAAACCTTTCTGCAGCTGTAGCTGAGGAGCTCCGCAGTCCCCCCTGCTGCCTCCTTCGTAGCCAGTGGTCGAGTGCCTTCCCTGATGATCACATCTGCTCTCCCCTCCCCATGCCCAGCTAGCTCTTTGTCTCTTACAAAAGAAGTTAATGGTCCTTAAGTATCCAGCCATTAGTAACCTAGCGCCCAGGATTGGGAAAAATTCCACACCCCCCAACCTGCAACACATGTAAATGGATTTCAACCCTCTATTATGAGTATTACAATACAATGAAATGGGCATGGAAAGGGTGAATTAATGAGACATCAGATGAAACTGTGAGGGAATGATGTCACAGCAAGTAAAAGGAGTATTTCATTACCCATTAGACAATTAAAAGAGTGACACCTTCAGCCAAAGGACCCTTCTGATGCTGAGGGTTTACAAGGGCTCTGAGAATCTATGATGATTAAACACTGATAGATGCAATCTACGAGGATCCTTACTAGTAACTAAAGTCATAATAATCTACCTCAACAAATTTATGAACTGCAAATGTTGAGAGGGCAGTAGGCTGAGTTCTTTAAATAAAGATTATCTATGATACAATCTAGGTATTTTCCTGATCATACTCAGCATACAGGTACTAGCAAAGGTGATTAGACCTGACACCACATGGCTACATTTATAAGACAGCAAAACTTCTATCTCCTCTATGAAGCAGATACATGCAGAGTTTAACCCAAGAGTATGGATTTAGAGAAAAATAGCAGGAAAGCATTTTAAAACTCATAAAAAAGAATTGTGGAGGGATGGAATACAACAATATTTCCTGTGTGAGACGTTATTTCATATCAACAGGATGTATATCTGATTCATGAAAAGTTTATGATAGAATACTTAGTGTTGGTAACTAACCTTACCTACTCAGTTTCCTACTTAATTTTTTTTTGTTTTCTTTAAGGGAATAAATATCTATTATTTCCCCCCTAATAGTTTATAAATTCTGCAGAAAAGCAGGATTTATTTGTTGTTATTTCTTGAGGTACCTGGTCATCATCTTATTTAATATCACATTTGTTGATCTTTTAATAACACACGTCTAATCACTGTCAGAATAGAACCTCATTCTTGCAGGATCTGTTTTTCTGCTTTGAGAATACAGTAGGTCAAGAATTAGACTTAAACTTTAATTCAGGGAGTAAACTTTAGGGAGCACCAGAAAGAGAGCATATTACACCTTTCATAAACATCTGACATCCAGTTTATTCAACTAAATACTGAGCATTGCCTGTTAACCTCAGCTGAAGTACAATTTACTAAGAGATGGATAAACACAATAGAAAATAAAACCAAGATGTAAACCTTGAAACAACCATTATGTTGCAGAAAAATATCTTGATAGGTGCTATTAATCATTTATAGAGAACAGCATAATAAATTTCATTCAGCATTAAAGTCAGTATAAAATCCTTCATCAACGGTAAAAGAACAAGAAAAATATTATTCTACCTACACAGTACGAAAAAGCTCTAGGGAACTTCAGTATTTTATTAATAAATTTTTTAACTAATTTTTGAATGTGGAGTTGAGAAAAGAGAACTCACAAGGTATGAATACTGTGGAAGAAGACATACACATCCCAGAACATAAGCTTGGAAGAGATGATATTTATGATCTCAAATAACACAAATCCCATTTTTGATCTAAGGTAATATGTCCTTTACCGAGTCACAAAACTGAAAAATATGTTTTGGGTTTCGTAACAAATACCTCAGAGTTTTCAGATAAAACTCAGTATATTTCTTATTCACCATGTCATGAAATAACACTTCAGTACATCCACCATGAAGGATAAAAAGCTGCAAAACTAAGGACCTAGAGAAGTATCAATCAAAGCACTTCTGGTTGTCCCGGAAAATTCATAGATGCACTGATTATTATTTCCACTTTCACATAGCTACAAACATGAAAAACATAATGGTAGAGCACCTTTCAGAAACACAGTTTCTAAATTAAGTATCTGTCACCCTTCATGCATGTGCATCCACTGTCATCCTTTCATATGATGAGAACAACAAAGCTATAAAATATTTTCAGAATAGTAATTCACAGATTGATGGTGTGCTTCATCATCTGGTTTATATATGTCTTCCCTGGCTTCAAAGCATGCATATTTTTGATGTCATGTTTAAAAAGAAGATGTATGCTATTTGTGGACCAAATGTGTTTTGTACACAACAAAAGCAAACTATATGGGTAGGTTGAAAGCAACACTATATGGGTATTTTATAAAGAAAGAAGGATGTTAAACTGAAAGTCAGTACAACAAAGACCTGAATATCTAATTATGGTGAAAAACATGAGGAAAGTTAAACAGATATAAATTTCTACAGCTGTATTGACTTCAGAGCACTTGTGCGATAAAAAAATCTAGTCTACTTGTATTTTTTTTGCAAATGCAATGTAAATTCCATCTTCCAAATATATATCCAGATTATTTCCTTTCCTGGAAAGCATCCTTTTCAACATCATCAGTGGAATATTTCTTGTGAATTAAATTTAGAATTTGGACAGTAAAAATCAAACAATATAGAAATCGTAATGAACGTGAATGAAATAAGCTTATGTGCAGAAGGGTTGTTTTTTTAAATAAGTTTTTTAAGTACTTTTTAACCCAAGTTATTACTCCATTTTCATATTCAGCAATGAGGAATGTACAAGAAAAGGAAGGAAAAAGGTTCATTTATGATTTTTTTCATGGAAGCTAAATCTCTGTGTGAAGATTAAAAACAGAGAAAATGTGTATGGTAGTCAGAAATAGCACAAGATAGGAGAAAAATAAGGAAACACATTAATCAGGTGATTAACAGTTTTATGCATGTAAATAGATAAAATGTAGTTTAAGAAAATAATTGAAGACATATTTGAAGGCTATGTTTTTTATCATTTCCCCTTCCAGCTTCCTTGTAAAATTTTTTACATTTAATAATATGTAGTAGGGCATTCTAGAGAAATGAAAAATGAATAGACACATTTCCTTATTTCCATATCAGTGGACTACAGCAAGGAGAATTTATTTGAAATGCAAGTAGGCTAAAACTGGATTTTTTTTCTCCCTTTGTGACACAATGTTTCTGGATGAAAATGAGAGGAAATACTTTGGGTTTATTTGATGCAGTTACTGCGAAGGTAAAGTGATGAAGGACTTAATAGCACTAATAGCAGTGAATCTATACTAGGGCTTTTGAATCTGCAACCTACAAATGCTAAAACAGAAGTTTATAATATTCTAAGAGTAATGGAGAATGCTGTTTACTCTCTTTCCTTGTCAAAGGTCCAGGGTGCCAGATTCAGAACAAATAAAAGGAAATACTCAGCTTTTGAACTGTTTGCCAGAGGACAGTTTGAGTGCTGATGGCGAGGGAAGCAAGACACTACTCACTACTTGCTTATCACTACTATGAGTGATAAGCAAGCTTCAACTTTATTCGTGTTACTAAGTGCTTATATTCTATTACAATTACCTATGCCGACTAGTCATAATATCATTGGTTAGCTATAAAAAGTTGCATTTACATGTCCTTTCCACATATGGCCCTTGTTTTCAGGGATTTTTCTCCTTCCTTCAACTGCAACTCCCTTCCTCGGTACTTTCCCCAGCGCTCAAGGACGCACTGTCCTTGGCTTTGCAATTCTCACAGCCTAAAGACCTTCTGATCTAAACTTTACTTTGCTCGCACAAGGCCTCTAACGACCCATGGCCTTGATCCTCAAGCCATTCTTCAACATTTGAGTGCTGTTAGTTTATGTGTGTTCGAAAGGAGATTTGAACAGATTTTTGAAGAAAAATCCTTTGAGGTCTATTAAATAGAAAGAAATCACATATGAGTCAGGAAGACCTTGAGCCACAAATCGTTGTACACTGAGAGAATGCAAACATTTGGGAAAACATCACTACACATATTGTTCTTACACTCTTTCCTAAGAATCTGCATTGTTCCAGTCAGAAACTGCACATGGAACTAGAAGAAATTCAGTACTGAGTTTCTATGCTATTTTTCTGTTATATTCTTAAGGATGCCATTTGTAAATAGGAATCTAATATGTGTGTGTAGTCTTGAAAAATAATGAAATTAAGAGCTCTATAAAGAAACAATAATGAAAACAACAGTACAATAATAAATAATGCATTATTTTAGCATTAATTCAAGTCACATCATCAGTAAAGTTCTCTCTGAATCATCTTGTGACTGCTGCAAATGTACTTGGAGTTCAGGACTCCCAGTAATTCCAAGACTTTCTCTTCTTTTCAGCCTCCCAAAGAGGAAAGCTCTTCTGTTTTGAAGTCAGTCAAAGGTTATAAAATTGTTTAAATGTATAATCGTATATTTATGTATTTGAAGTGTAAACTTTGAAACTGAAATATCAACACAAGTATAGTTGACAGCTTCAACTTTTCTTTTATTATTTCTTTTCCTACAGAATTTTTAGGCAAAATGAAAAGATACACTGCCACAATCAATTTCATGCTGTTGCTGTTACTCATGCTCAGTTTAGTTTATGATAATGTGATGAGGAAGACATAATTTTATATATTTAGTTGCTGAGCTTGGAAATGTTACAATGGCAATTTGTAATCTTATGACAAAACTAATTTTTGTTTGATTAATATTGTTATCATATCTTTGTTTTCCAGCTTGGCTGAGAAAAAAAAAATAGTTCTCCATGGGCTAGTAAATTTCATATGCCAGGGTTTTGATACCGAATGTGTCTGAGTTCAGAATAGAAGTGACTCATTAGTATGAAATAGTTTAACAAGTATAAAAAAACAGTTGCTGAAGCCTTTAATGGATCCTTGAACTCATGATCGCATATGGATCATTGGCAGGGATAATTTTAAACTTGCCCTGAGATCTCAGAGCATACATGATTTTGCTTGGTTGTGACTATGCTGTTATTTCCAATGACAATAGAAATAAGGGCTTCTTGAGGCATGGGGCTATTTGTAAGATTCACATTTAGTCTTAAATTCAAACCTTGTATTCTGTGGCTATGACAATACCTTAGAAGCACCAAAATGTTGCAGTGCTGAAGAGTTAGATGTTGAACTTTTATGGGGCTTACTACACAAGAACAATTAAAACAATTTGATAGAATACCTACTCTTTGTTTTCAACTATAGTTTTTTCTCTCTGTTAATCTAAGAATAAAACCACAAACTTACATTTGTGAGGAATAAAACCACATCAGTAAACAAAGTCAATAAAAACAATTTAAAATTCACACTGTGTATATTTCACACAAAAAATACTGCAGCTTCACTTTTTTGAGGTGGTTACTTGTCTGATATTTAGTTCTGCTGAATTCCTTCCTTTGGACCAACCGGGTCAATATTTGTTTCCAGATCCAAAGAGATCATCAGTGCAACTCTACCCTGGTTTTGCCTGATATAGAGTTTATGTTTTTCACAGTTGTTCATGCATGGTGTTACATTTTGGACTTGTAGGCATCCATTGTAGTCCTCAAGTCAAGCAAATTTTCCCACCAGTTTCTGTGATTCTTATGATACCATAATTCCCAGACTGGTCTCAGAAGTCTTGTTCCTCCTTATTGTTGCCTAGATTGCGTGAATAGGTGTATATACATTTGGGGTGGCTAGACATGGTTCTTGTCTTTGGAAGGGGTTGGAGAGCAATCCTCACAACTCTGATATGTTTGATCATCATTTGATCATCTGTTTTTTATGAATATGCAGAAATCACAGCTTTAGATTCTACATCCCAAATGCATTAGTTTAAACTACAATTCATTGTCAGCCAGTCTACTAGCAAACGTTCTCCTGCTTCTTCTAGACATATGGATCCTATCTCTGCCCAGAAGACTGTATTGGTCAAAGGACTTATGACTGTGGAAACAAAAACCCTGGTGACACTACCAACCATGAAGTCAGGTATAGATCTGCATGATGCACCTACTTCTGTCTACACCCTTATCTCTGACTAGCAAGAAAGAAAATTCAGAAAGGTTTGAAGGAAATTTTACATCTTCAGTTAATTTTTTTGAATTTGTATGAAACCACATTTCACAATCTCCAGATTGACTTTTTTTAGCTTTACTCAATAAAAGATAGATGCAATATAATCATAATGCAGTTGTGAAGTTATGGTCAAGACTAATTTGACCCAGAAATTATTTAATGCACTTAGCAACTGAATCTGCTGTGATGGAAATAAGTAAATATTCATGAATACTGATATAGGTATAATTTACAAGCAAGAATCTGCACCCACAGGTCTCTTGTTCAAGAAAAACAAGATAGCCCTGCAGCCATTTCACTAACGAGCCTAATTCTTTATACACAATTGGTTCATTTTACTAAAGTTCTATGAAAAGAACGGTTAGGCTGGCATAGCTCCTATAGCTTTTCCTTAATGAATAGAGCCTAAAGTGCTATAGTTAAGACCTTTGTTAATTAAACATGAATCTCTTCATTTACTGTATGTGTAACTTAATTACAGAACTAGTTTTAGAGTAATTTATCATTTATGAATTATGAAATAAAAATAAATCTGTTTAATCATACTTTAATCAAACAAGCAATTCATCAATTAATTCAGAATATCACACCTACTCCACAGGTCTCTAATTAAGACTTGAAAATTTTTATTTCAGGGTAAAATAATGCCTTCCCTGATATCTTGGAGTCAAACTTCAATATCTATGCTTTGGCAGATTGTGTTTCACAGTTAAGATGAAAAAGTTTTTCAGATATCATTAGGATGCTATTTTCTTCCTAAAGAAATTAGCCAGAGGTGCAAAATTCATTTTATATTCGTAATTTTTGTATTTTAATTTTTCATTAGCACCTTAAACTAGGCAATCATCTCCTTCTGTAGCTAATGTTTGCATCACTATGTGTTATCAAGATTTATTAAAGGGGTTCTTATTTTTGTTATTAAGTTATGAGCACAAAGTATAACCCCAATTTCATATATTTGCATTTTGACTAAACACTTATTATTAACATGTTTATCAATAAATAAATCCTAAAGCAAAATAATTTTTGTTGCTTTCTTTTGTTCCATTTAGCAGCCATCCTAGTATGCATTTTGCAAATGTGTTATTTAAAGGTACTGTAACAAAGGTTGAGGCAATAACAAAACTTGATTAAATTAATTGATATACTGCTTTGTTGATGTGATTGAAAAACTATTTTTTGAAGTGAATTTGCTTTAAATCTTTCAATTTCACTAAGCTGAAAGAACTTGTTTATATTTTGCTGGATAAAGGAAATGAGTGGTAGATTTGTGTGTGTGTGCATGCGTGTGTGTGCGCATGTGTTTGTGTGTGTGTGTGTAAATAAGGAGATGGCAGTACTAATAGAAGTTAAAATAGATTAGAAATGCCCTCAGCTACCTTTTTCTGTTAAAAATTTGGTGAGATACTGAAGACTTAACTGCTAACTAGTTCTCTGTTTCTAAAGAACTGCTATTTTCAGACCTTAACTGAAAGTACTGACTAAATAAGGAAAACATGAATCTGCATTTCATATAGACAATAAACTCTGCTATATCAAAACTTCCTGGGAGAAAATAAATTAAGATGATATGGATATACATTATCCTTCATGAATTATTCAAAGAAGGCCAAATTCAGACCTTAAGTAAATATTTATTTCAACAGAATTACACTTCCTTTTATTAATCCAAAAGTATGCCCCATCTGCCTCTTGAAAAGATTACAATTAAAGTAAAAGTAGCAATAAATTTAAAAGACTATATAAGTCTACATTATTTGCCACTAAAAGATGAATAGATGCTATACCTTAATAAACAGTATTTGGGGTTCCACTAAGCTTTAATGACCTACTGTTTTCCATGCTATAGATCCATCATTGAAAAGCCATGGATCTTAGCTCTGCAGCCAGACAGCGTGTTCAACAGAAAGATCAAACTTGTGCAAGATATTGTTTAATTGTTTGGGTTTAACCCACATGGCAACCAAGCACCACAAGTTATCTTTCTTTTGTAAGAAAGATACATCAGGGGTGCAAAAATACATTGAAGAATGTTTTTGTTAATGAGCCTTCCAAAAAGTCCGCTGCTGTGACTCTGACTCTGTTCTTTTGTTTTCATGCAGAGGTTGATTGGATATTTTTCCTTCCTAGGATGCTTACTGATTCTAAACGAGCACCTAAGTAGGCATTCCTACATGTACCTTATAAGAATTAAAGCAGTGGATAAAACACATAAATTAAAGTTGATTTTCATCATACCAACATCAAATCCACAAAACTCAAAATGTAAGAAACAATGTGTGCAAAAATATTAAAAAACTTGCTTAGGATTGGGAAATGTCCCCATATTTAGCATTTCTACTTGTCTGTCTGTCTTTCCAGTTTCTAGGCCCTCTACTACCTAAAAGTTGACCCTTCTAAAATACAGCAATAATTTAATTTTTGAATCCAGCTGGTACTGCTCACAATTCTTGAGAAACTGTAATGTTGTACTTTTATTAGTAGAGCCTGTACTGCTAACAGAGACTGCATCATCATTTATACACATTTATACACATTAGCCTCTTCTTGTTTCCAGAATTACCTGCAAACACTCCATCAATGGGCAAGAGTCAATGGGCTCTGTCATTACAGAAACTTCTAGTCAGTTTTGGGAGGAGTGCTTTCCCTTACTGTCCTTCCCCACAGCTTTTGGATGGCTGTCATCTTGTTTGCCTCAGGACCTGATCAACCATATAAAACCACTGAAATTAAAAGACTGATATGCTCCTTGAGGTTTCCATTTTCCATTTTCCATTACAGTGAAGAGTTGTATTTGTTCCTAAATTGTATCATAAGCACTCTTCAGCAGAGATGACGTTTTATTTTGCCAAACCTGTTGGCTGTAATCTTGCTTAGTACCTTATATGGTGACACAACTACTGTTACGATAACGCAGAGTGATGGGGTCTGGGATGCTTCTTGACACTGGCAGATACTCTTTTTGATGTGGTAATTTTCCAGTGACATTTTCACAACGGTTTCTCATGATAGCTAGACACATTAAAGGTGAAAGCATTGGGAGATAATATTTTAACAAAAAGATAAAGAAGCCATCCATATATTAGTGGAAACTGTAGTTATATTCCAACAGAAACATAAGGAATGAATTCCTGGTACATTTTCAGATTGGTAGAATTAATCTCACATATCCAATATGTGCAAAACTCTCCATAATTTGCTTTTTATGGTTTTTTTTGTTTTTTTTTTTTTTTATGGAGACTGGCCATTTTTCTGAAGTACTTCCTCAGCTTGTTATAAATACTAACATATCATTTAGATTCCAGTGCTCTGGAAATTTAGCCCTAGCAACTCAGATGAACACTGAGTATAGGTTTTTTAATATTTTAATGCCACTGTTAATTTTTCAACTTTTTGGTTTTTTTTAAAGATACCCATAGAACACTTATAAGAAACTGTGACTCCCAGCAGAGTACTCAAGTCAAAACACTGCTATGTAGGTAGAAGTCCCTCTACTGTAACTTAAAGGAAGATATTTGTCTTCAAGAAAGTAAAATAAACCTCTGCACTCTGGATCCCAAAACAAGGTCATGCATAGTTATTAAACATATGTATTGAATACTGAGACATCTCTTTGCTGCCAGTCTAGCAATGATACACCATTGCTCTGAACATAAGTTATCAGGAGGTATCTCACCCTTCCATGGATCTGGAAACCATACTTTGCTATGATGTAGCTGAAGCCAAGTACTGAATGTTCAGCCAAATGCTTTGGATCTCATTCAGATTTTAATTGCAGGCAACAAATGAAATACAACTTGTAATTAATTATGCTTGTTTCCTTTTTGGATGTACACCTCAAGCTTATATGATTCAGGCAATCTTTGTATCTCTAACTGGACCAAAGTCTGCTTAAAATCTTTCCATTTGTTATATTTTACTTACAATTCAATTGCATGGAAGAGGTAATTTTTGCCAATGAAATAAGCAGCTTGATGTACACTTCAGAATAAAAAAATATAGAAGATCACTCATAAACTATAAGTTCTATGGCTTGAAAAAGAATTTATAAAATGGAAGAAATTAAAACAATAATTGTTTACCTCAAAGAAATTTATTTTCCATGAATTATAAAAATCTTCATACTGTAGAAAATGTATTCTGAAAAGTCTGTAATTCATTTTCCTGCACACTTAAAAAATTAAATATGCCATTAGATTAAATTTTATTATGTATAAAAATAGGCACAACGTAAGTGGAATGGATTTTTGGCATGCAAAAAAAAATAGATAAAGGTATTGTTTCAAAATCAATTAATAAAAAATTTCTAATAGAAAAGATAATGATTTTATGGCACTTAGTGTCAGATGCTTTGGAAGCTACAAAAGATTCTGAATTTCAAATAAGTTCCAACATAAAACCCTATAGAGAAACTGAAGAACCATGTAGCCCAAGCATTAGAACAGGACTGAAGTCTCTTTTCTCATTGAAACCAAATGCAAGTATTTATGCTGATTTTATTGTATACGTAGCTTCATGCATCATAGGTTAAACCTTTGGAGATCCAAGAAGATATTGAGAAACAGATTGTGCCTTTGCTCTCTGATAAACTTCATAGGTAAGGCTCATATGGACTCTGTTTTCTATCTTTTAATGAGAGACAATTAATCGGCTGAAATTCACACTTCATTAAAAGACCAAGTGCATCTTGCAGTTCAAGTCTTAAATGGGAACAACTGGGTAATTTTGCAGTATCTTTAACAAAGTTGTGCAGAGAGGTTCTCCTTGTGGGTCTTTCCTCTTATATTCCTCCATAAAAGCATCACAAGACTAAAAAGAATAGCAGAAATTGAAATAATGCTGTTTTTAATATTGCTGAAAAGAATTTAGAAAATTTACATACAGACATTCTGTTGTTCTTTCTGCCCTACAAAATATCTTCCATCTGTAAAGTTTGGAAAGAGAATTATTGCCTTTCAAAATATAATTTACTCCCGTGTTAGTAGCCGTGGAGGCATGTAGGGCCTGAGAATTGCAGAAAAAGTCATAGTTGTGCCTCTTGGGGTTAGGATTATTTAAATGACAGTTTCCAGTATAATTAATTTCTTTCAGCTGAGAAGGACTTGGGGGTGCTGGTGGATGAGAGGCTGGACGTGACCCAGCCATGTGCGCTTGCAACCCAGAAGCCAAATATGTCCTGGACTCCATCCAATGCAGCATGGGCAGAAGGGCCAGGGAGGCGATTCTGCCCCTCTGCTCTGCTCTGCTCTGCTCTGCTCTGCTCTGCTCTGCTCTGGTGAGACCCCACCTGCAGTGCTGCATCCAGATCTGGGGTCCCAGCACAGGAACATGGACCTGTTGGAGTGAATCCAGAAGAGGTCACCAAGCTGATCGCAGGCCTGGAGCATCACTCCTACGAGGAGAGGTTAAAAAAATTTGGGATTGGGGTTTTTCAGTCTGGAGAACAGAAGGCTCTGGGGTGACTTAATTGCAGCCTTTCAACATCTGAAAGGGGTCCATAAGAAGGCTGGAGTGGTACTTTTTACAAGGGTGTGTAGTGATATGACAAGGGGAGATGACCCTAAACTGAAAGAGAGCAGGTTTAGAGTAGACATTAGGAAGAAATTTTTTACTGTGAGAGTGGTGAGGCAGCGGAACAGTGAAGCTATGGATGCCCCATCCCTGAAGTATTCAAGTACAGGTTGGATGGAGTCCTGAACCACCTGGTCTGGTTGAGTGTCCCTGCCCATGGTGGGGGGATTTAAAATTATATGATCTTTAAGATCCCTTCCAACCTAAATAATTCTTTGATTCTATGATGCTATTTGTTGAAGTTTATTGTCAAAAAGTTACAACTCTTTTGAAAGAACAAATCATAGCCCCACACAATTTCTTGCTGTTATACATCCCGGTGAGTATTTTATGCACTTTCAGTTGGAAACACACACTTTTTTTTTAACACCAGTGATAAGCAGACATTTGACGTACAGGTGTAGTACAGAGATGAAATATATATTTTTTTCTCTATCCATTAATTCCATAACCTTTAGTGTGTGATCATTATCCAGACACCCTGGGCAGAATAGGACTGCGTCATTTACTTGGAATGCAGCTGACTGCCTAATTTAGCATTGCATAGCTAAGAGCAAGCTCTAACCAGCATTAAAATTTCCTGTCTATTTCTCTGTTGCTTTCTTTTAAAGCCACAGGTAAAAACTGTGAATAATATATGGGGAAAAGTAAATTCTCTTCATGGAAATGTGTGTGTCGCGTTTCAGACATGCATTTCAATAATACTGGGTTCCCCTTTGCATTGTTAATAATGTTTTGGGGACAATATCTAAACAGCCCCAACACTTTGCTGCAATTCATCGATCTTTGAGTCGCCAATTGTTGAAAAGGAAGTTGATCTTATACATTTCTAAGAACTAGCTCTGGAGCAGAATGTTCTTGCATTTGAAGAAAAAAACACCTTTTTTCACCCTGATTAATTTGTCACTTAATACTGAAGTAATCAGTCCACATTGGTACCAACTGGCATTGGTTTTGGTTACATTTATTCCTTTTATTGGAATATGCTCAAGAAAAATCTGTTATTTCAGACATTTATTGTACCTCTTCTAACATTTTAGTATGATTCTGTATTGTGATCCAAATTAGGGCCTAGTTGGGTAGATTAGAGTCCTGAAGAGGTAAAGTTCAATTAGATTGACAAAGGGAGCCCTATACATTGTACTGTATGAAAATTGCAGGAAAGGGCATTGTGTCCCATTGAACATATGTCACTTGGTATAAGTAATTAAATACTAATTAGGATGAGGACATTAAGAGTGATACACGGTGACTGTTGTAATTCAGAGAGTAAGTGACTTCTTACTTTAAATTAAGAAATCCAGAGCACATTCCAGTTCTGCTTTGCAGCAGTATATTCCAGTTGGTGTCAAGTCTAATTATTTTAGATAATCATATCTCAGCAGAAAATTCTGCAGTAGACCTTTACATGTGTGTACACATGTAACACAAAGTTCTAAGACAAATTCTTGGGGATAATTCTGGAGAAGCCGAGTGTATTAATTGTGATACACTGGAAAACAGAAAAAGAAGACCATGCATTTAAATAGCTAATTATTCACAATAGACCTTTTATTAGAGATAAAATTTTTCTTATTAGCATCTGGCAATATCTTGTAAAATAAGAGATGTCCATCCTTTTTCAGCCTTTCAAGAAGCACAGAGCCTTTGTACTGAAGTTTGAAGGAGACCTCAATAGTTTGTTCTCTGTTAATGGTCCTGATGAAGAACTGAGTTGTTTTTGTACCTGTCGTGTTACTGGAATACAGTTCCACACTTTTCAGTGTACAGAATAAGATTTCTTATTCTGATATTTTTATGGAATTTCAGGGAGTTTTGTCATTTAACTGAAAAATCTCATTACATTGTTTTGACTCAAAGAGCTGCATCACAGCTGTTTTAATTCAAAACAGCTGTGATGCATTAGAATTTAAATCATTTGAGACCTTCATATCTTTACACAATTCTTACTGGTTTTGATTTATTTTTTCCTAAAATCAGATAACATCTGTTGAATTATTTAGTTCTTCCAGGAGTTTGGTACACAAATTCTGCAACTGTCTCTCTATCTGCCATGTGGATAGCTATTATATCACAGGTTTTCTCCATAACTCAAATGAGGCCAGATTTTGTAACTTCTCTTGCCTTGTCAAAAGTGGACATGACTGTTTTTTATAAAGATTTGTTCAATTTATAAACCTGTTCACCAGATTATTCATGATGCAATGAGATGCTGATGTTTGAAAGCACTGAGTACTGAAGTATTTGTGTTCACTATATACACATTGTTATGTACAGGAGCATACAAAATGATCTTGAGGGAAAAATAGCAGGTCACACATATTACTTGCCATCAGAAAGATGTTTGAGATTAGCTGTAGAATTCTGCTGCTGATCATCTTATGGGAGACCCTGGGACACTTCACATTTACAGGACTTCAAGTTTAGGCTCACTGCATAATGCAACAGTGATCAGAAACACATTCTCATCAGAGAATTTTTGACATCACAGTATGCAAAGTATGTGAGACGCTTTAACAGACTGAATTTAATTTGGCTGCCAGGATATTAAAAATTGTAATACTGATACTAGAGACTATTATAAGATTTGGTGAAATGAAGTCTGCACTGAATGCCTGTTCCTAAAGCTACCTTGAACCTAGAAGTAACCTTGGAAATTCTTTAGGAGACAAAGTATGAGTACAGATAGATTACCCAATTGTTACCAAGTTTATTTTACACTTCCCAGAATATGCCATTAGTAGACTTGAACTCTCTCTACCATAACAATGTCCCTAAAACCGAAATGTCAATTTGGTATTAAAATCCCTAGAAAATATTTTTTGAAGAATCTATTTGCTCTTCATTCATTGTTTTTGCTATTAATATGTTGCTGTTATTATCAGTGAAGTACCTTTGATTCTCATTCTCTAGCTCATTATTACAATGTCTCCTGTCTGAAAGAAGAGGAAAACTTTATTATATCTATAAAAGAAGGAAGTCATTTTCTCTGCTAAGAAAAATGAATGCTGCAAATAAAAGTAAACTCACATTTAAAAAACAAACAAAAAACAAAACAAAACAAACAACCAACCAAAAAAAACAGTAAAAAATGCCTGGACATCTTATCTGAAAGCTTATGTTATCCTCACATTTCTTATGCCCAGCAAATTGTTATTTCCATCCTCCATCAACTGTGGTTTTGATTGCCCAGAGAATAACTTTCCATAAGCTCACTACATCAGATTCAGATTCAGAAAACCCGTTATTCTCTAAAATTGGAAAATAAATCAATATAATTGCAAGAAATGTGCATATTAACTGCAGCTGAGTGTGTTATGTTGGAAAGATTATAGTATATAATTTACCTTGAGAAAAACAAAAAAATGAAACATTTGCCTTTAAATTCACTGTTGCCTTTCAATGTCTATGATAAGCCCTGATACTGGCTGCAAAATTCTAGCACATACTGCTTCCAAATATATATATATATATATATATATGTATGTATGTATGTGTGTATATATATTTGTATGTATATTCTGAAAAATACTTTTTTGAGATATGAGAAGACTCTAATTAACATGGTTTTCTCTCTGTGAAAATATCTTAGACAATTTCCTAATTCAAAAATGTCTTCGTAAGCTTCTGCCTCCCCACCAGTCCAAAAGCTGATATTTGTTTTCTGGTAGCAGGCAGGGGAATCATAGCTTTTTGCAAAGCAGAAAAGAATCATTAAAATTGCAACAGAAGAGCCACACAAGAAAATCTCTAATGGGACATATGTTTATAGATCCAGTGTTCATTCAAGTTTTGCATCTCTGATGCAGGATTCTTAGGAGACTATTTCTACAGTGAAGAGTTCTTCCTAGAGCCTCATTCTTATCAACTGTGATGACTATTTACAATTTGTTTCTGGATATTCCCTCTTGAAAGGCACAGCTGGGAATAAAGCTATTGTAAGCCTATAGCTCAAGAAATGTTATTACCATCATTGAAATTGTCAATACCAGGGAATTGGAGAGAAAAACCCTGAGCAACTGAGACACAAACAAAAACCCGGATCTTCAAATAAGCATGTATTTTTTGCATTCAATTTACATGTAATCTGTCTTTAACAACTGAGAATCAAATGTTAAGAACATATACTAATGAAGCAGTAAGTATATGATAGATTTTGTGTTCTGATAGCTGTAGTCTTTCTGATTCTTATTTTCCAAGATCAGGAGAGTCATACTCTGGGGAACCAGGCTGAAAGAAAGCAAAAACAAAGAGGTTATTTTTATGAGACCCAAACTCGACTGTGTATCACTGGTTCCTATAAAAACTTCTCCATAAGTCAAGATATGCCTAGCATGAAGAATGACCTGGTTCTTTCATAAGTTAAAAATACAGATGACTCTAATTTCTGGGATCTGGGTAGTATCAGCTCATTCAGGTGTGTGTTTATATCTGGTTGTTGCTCACTTGATTCCTTCTCAGAGCTACAAGATGAACACCACTGTCTTTGTCTTATGTGACTATGCCAAATCGTATTTGTTTGCAGGCTTGTATGAAGGATCTTAATTTTTTTTCTTTTTTTTTTTTTTAATTTAGCTGTGTTTCATGGTCACTAATGCATATCAGCTGTTTTATTTTCTAATTTGGACTATATAAACTTCCAACCACTGTTAGAACAAAGCTCCCTTCATAGGAAGAAGATATCCGTGGCCAGCTAGGTTTTAAAGATCATTTGCTTCGATGACCAAAGGAACACGAGTTCTTCTGGCTCCATAATAAAGAGGAAGGGGACATGAAATCACTTTCTGAGCAAACAGTCCTTTTTAGGTTCATTAGATAACCTGAACTTCTCCTTGAATGCAAGTTGCTCTGAGACTAGCTAACAATATTTCTCTAGATTAACAAGAAATGTATGCAGATGAGCTTTGACTTGATAGGCACATGAAAATGAATCACTTCATAGGTTGTCATGAAAAAAGATGCAATATGATAAAACAATAAGATTTTCTTTATAATCATATTTAAATTCTTCTGAATAGAACTGAGGAACTATTTTATGCAATATAAATATTTAACATAACTATTTTTTAAAAAAGCCCTGATTTTTTAATTGACAAAAGTTATTAATAAAGGGGCTTATGAAGATACTATTTACTTTATATATTTAAGTAAGTTTATTTCATTACAGTACTAGTAAGATGGAAATGGCTTTTGAAGATTTCATTTGCACAAAAGATTAAAAATAAAAATTATCACTCAATTATATGTTGGATATATGATTTATTGCATTGATACATTTTGAAAATAAGCACAACATACCTTCATATGAATAGCATCACATAAAATTGCAGAAAATAATGAGAAAATAAATTAATTATAAGACTCATCTAAACTCATTCTGAAAGTATATGTGAAGTTATAGATATAATCAAATAGAGGCTAGGCAGGTACTGAAGTTCATTTCTTTTGTCCTGTAAATATCAAGACAAATTCTTTGTCCTAAGCAAGATGATCATGATTGCCTAGCTATAATTACTTACCACAGGTTTTCTCTGAATTTGTCTTGAGATAAATGTAGTGATTAATTATATCACTGAAGTTCTGTCTAAAAGGCAGGTATATAATTTTAAATAGTTACCCAGCTTTCTTCAGTGAAAAAAACAGATATTTCCAGGATGTATGTTGGTTAACTAATTTAGGGAGAAGAAACTGCCCAATGAAAATTCTTCTTTCTATTGACAGGTGGTAGAGTGAGTTTAGAGTAGTTGCTAAAAACATAAACTTTAAATATCTTTCTATATGTTCACTGAATATCACACCAAATATTTAGAGTTTCCACAAAACAATTAAGGTACTGCCAGTAATTTTTGATATATGCTTCATTTTACAATTATTGTGTCTTCCATACAAAGCTTCTGTATATATGTTCCTTAACAAGTCAGCTAGAGCTTAAAAATAAAATTAATTTTATCATGAAGGTAAATTACTGACAAGTCAGATAAACTTTCCACAGAAGTAGAGGTAATTTTAGGGGTTTATAAATAAATAGAACCACAGAACTTTGTTTTCAGGCAATTTCACCCTATCTATCATAAACCTTAGAGGCAAAATATAACAGGTATGTTTGATATGACAAACAATTGCTTTCCAACCCACTAAACAAATAGATCTGTATAAAAATAACTCATGTCAATAGTGTCCAACCTATGGCCATTGTATTATTCCAAGTGTAAAGTAAAATAACACCAGTGATAATAAATATCATCTGAGTGCAACATGATAAATGCAATGTGCCTCTGAAATCCAAATACCTGTCTGGAAAAACAAACAAAACAATAAAAGTAAGATTGTGAGTTGATTGACTTCAGAAAATAAAAAGCACAAAAACATATTCAATATCATACTGTCATTATACCCCTGTGACCTGCTCTGTATTACATTTGGAAGTGATTGGGAATGTCTTAATGCAAGTGGACTGATGACTTCCTTATTCCACATTTGCAATTCACTGTTTCAACTCTCTGTCCTATCTGTCTTCCAAAAAGCCACTGGGACTCCCTTAGAATGACAGACGGCAGGCACAGAGCTGATCAGAGTTTATTGGACTGTGTGCAAAGCTCTTTTCTTTATCCTACGATTGGTCAAAAAGAGACAAGAATTATCTATTTTTCTTGTATTTTAATTTGAAGTCCAGCTTTAAATAAAATATAAACTTGAATTACATTTTCTAGTTTACAGACACTGAAGCTATTTGGTTTTGCCAAAGATATACCTTTTCCGTATCAAGTTTTGCAATTTCTTCTTTTACCTTTTTAGACATGACTATTGTCTAACTGCTAGGGGTCCTGGGATTGTAGGCACTGTGTGGAGCAGGAAGTCCAGGGCCACCAACTGAATCCTTCATTAAAAGATTGGTATTGGTCCTCTTCCTCTCAGCAGATTCTCTTCTTCAAGGAAGACTCACAGTCTTCTTCTGTGATTCTTTTTCTTCTTTTCTTCCTTTGCATTTTATCCTCTGTAGTTCACAGGGCTCTTTAGAAGACTATGTTCAGTTACCCACCAGATAAGGAAACATCTTTCCACTCATTTCAGAACATTTCCCATCTCAATCAATGTCTATTTAAAGGCATATGACACATAAATTGAGAACAGATATTGTTCCTCAGTGCACCTTTTCTTCATAGATGAAATGAAAGAATTCTGAATTACAGAATTTTGTAGGATGAGAAAACATGGTGTGATACTTACCAAGATTTATCATTCTCTGAATTGTCAGAACATTATATATTGATACCTTGCTTAATAAAAATGGAATGAAAAATAAGGACAGCAACAAACACTGGGATCAGAACAGAAGATTTCAAAATGAAGTACTAAATGTTTTTAAGTATGCAGCACAAAGAAGAAATTGCAGCAAATTAGTTCCAGTCATTTGCTTTTACTCCCTTTGAAAATAGACAAAACCATTTTCAAAAATTAGACTTCAGGAGAACTCTTTAATTTTTTCTTTAACACAGGCTACCTCAGTAACATCATGCCATTTTTATTAGACACACATGCATGGCCCACAAATTATTTCAGTCATACTTATTATTTTTATTGAAGGCATAATTTCTTCCTTGAGAGAATACTAATTAAGATGTTCATTTCAAGGGCACTCTACCAAATCTGTTTGAAGTTTAAATTGAGATATATCAGATCAACAGAA
Source organism: Pardalotus punctatus (assembly GCA_013400915.1). NCBI lineage: Eukaryota > Metazoa > Chordata > Aves > Passeriformes > Pardalotidae > Pardalotus > Pardalotus punctatus. The sequence continues at coordinate 239,113 of VZTX01025380.1, forward strand.
CATAAAATGGCTATAGCTTTATTTTTATAAATTAATATATTTAGACATAAGCATTATTAAAAGATGACAAACAGAAGTTTGAATAGCTAACCATAGTTTTTGTTAAATGAATGTCAATGTTCCTGCAGCTTTTTCTGCTCTGCTTCAATATTTGCTCCAAAACTAATAAAATTACTCAAAAGTCCAACTATTTATAAAGGTTTCGGTCCTGATCCTAAAACCAGCTGTTCATATATTACTTTTCTATACAGATGAATGTCAGAAAGTAATTTTCTAATTCAAAATTATTTTCTTCTCTACAGTTGCACATTTTGAATAGCAATAAAGGTATAAGTTTTCTCTTGAAGATTCCCATCAGTATCTTTCAACCTGTGTAGATATTTTTGATATTCCAGAGAATCTTGAATGGCATTGGATGTTTATCTTTACGGCACTAAGTCTTACCTTACCCTTGACTGTTTATGGGAGCTTAGAAACAGTTCATGTGGAGATATTTAGATACCTAAATTTAGATATCTGTATTTGGAGCTGAATCCGAGTTACAATGTAATTAAAATGGAAAAATCACTAACTAAGCATGTATAAGGTCTAATCATGAATTTCAGACATGTAAAATAATTAGTTTCCCATATTCCTCACCTGACTTATTGCTGGAGAAACAGCTGCACTGTCCTTAAAAGGTACTCCTATCTCTCTAGAACTTTGTGAGTGGCACAGTTTTTGTTCTTGCTTAACATAACCATGATATTTAAACTTGGATTTAAAAAGACTATAAGAAAATGATGAAACCTATCCATTTTGATATTGGTTTAAAATTTATTGTATACGTTTCATGCCTTTACATTTTTATATGCAGGTTAAACTGCTAGGAGTAGCTTTAAAAACTTGTACCTATTTACTGACATATAGAATGGCTAATAATCTGAATTTTCATGTTTTCATCAGGCTTTTTGAATAGACAGACCAACTCTAATATTTCAAAGACTGGTATGCCCTTTTCTGTCTTATATTCCCTTCACCTATACAGATGAACCAGTATGTAATATGCCATTTTATTATGTCTATAATAGCTGATGCTTAATCATGATGTCATTTAATCATGGTGAAAGTATGTATGTAGTACATACTGGTGTATGTAGTTTACTGTTTATCTATATTTTCATTAGGCAGTTGGTTAAAAAAACCAAACGTACAAAAACATTAAATAGAATCAAGCAGGAGTGTTAATTTCCTTACCGTTTTGACATCCTTGCAAATCATACCTTTGCCTTTTTTTCTCCTGGTTTTGTTTGAGATGATCTCTAATTGAATACAAATAAAATATCCATGTTACATACACTTGCCCCACTCATATTTTCAATGACCAGTGAAGAACTCAAGTAAGTAATGAAAAAATTAATTCTAAAATACTTCAACAGGAATTTAACAAGTTCACATTTGCAAAACTGTTTCTCTCTAGCTGTTAAAGAGGTGCCTACAGGCAAGTACAACAGAAAGCTAAAATATAATCTGTTCTCCATAAACAATTATCATTGGCATTATGACAATAGGTTTACACTTTTACCATTTTTAGTTCTCTTTGTAGTGCAAATGATTCAAGAGTGAGTATGCCTTTTTTCCTGTTATGTGCAATAGCATTGTTTGTTTTGCCTAAATAAAAGAGAAAAAAGAAAAGCTTTTAATCCCTACTGTAGGACACTGCCAGGTGAGCCATTGACTGATGTAGCTGTATTTCAGTATTTTCATTAGAAATTCCAGAGCTTGAAGAAAAACATTTGAAAAATGAGTTTGAAAAAATAACTTCTAAGATCCCTGCAAGGGAGAAAATTAAGCAGTCATAATAAGAAAGTAAATAATTAATCTTAAATTTCAGCATAACAGGTTTCTGTTGAAGAGAAAGAAGGAACAGATATAGTGGAAAGATTTCACAAGCAAGTCAACTACTGATATTAAAATAATGATGTCTCCATATTCAAAATTGTATTTGAACCTCTCTGAGGCTGGAACTTGGCAATTTCACATGTGAGAAAAAAACCAGTGCAAATAACTAACACTTTTCTAAAGGAGATAATAATATATTTTCTATTTTCTTGCTGTTAATTTTGTGTAAAGACACATCCAGAGCAGAACTCAAACCTTGCAATGAATTAATTAATTAATCTCCAGCAAACAAGCTTTATGGCTCCTGAAACACTGTGAATATGCTGTAGTTGATAGCCTCAGTCAACTGGAAATAGCAAAAGACTTCAAAGAAGAACTTGAAATAATTTGAACTTGATGCTGCAAAAAAAAAGAATTATGTAAAAGCTATACAAACTGCAGACAGCATAAAATCTTTCTGAAGTCTTAGTATGAAAATGGTGTTTTAATCATGCATGATTTTTCCCTTTCTAAAGGAAATATCAGTATGACAATCCATTTAATCAGAAGAGCGTAATCAAGATTTAAAAGTATGAAAATTAAAAAACAGTAATAGAAGAATTATATTATGGCAACTGTATTAATATCTAGTGGTGACATTTCAATAACTTTAGCTATTCCTGGATGGTATTTCATGAACATGTTTTAGCACACATGGGTTGATTCATAGAATCATAGAATGGTTTTAGTTGGAAGGAACCTTAAATATCATCTAATTCCAGCCACCCTGTCATGAGTAGGGGTGCCACTCGATAGATCATCTGGCTCATCCAATCTGCCTTGAATACTTCCAGGGATGGGGCATCCACAGCTTCTTGGGCCAACCTTTTCCAGTGCCTCCCTACCCTCTGAGTAAAGAATTTTTTCCTCAATCTAATCTAAAGCTCTTCTCTTTTAATATAAAACTATTCTCCCTGGTCCTATCAATAGCTGTCCACGTAAAAAGTTCCTCTCCAGCTTTCTTATAGGTCCCTTTAGATGTCAAAAGGCTGCTGTAAGGTCACCCTGGAGTCTGCTTTTCTCCAGGATGAACAATCCCAGGTTTCTCAGCCTGTCTTCAGAGGAGATAATTTTCTTTGATAGTTAATAAACTAAGAGATAGATCTAGTTTCAGCAAAGTCCTTTGGAACAAAACTGTGTCTGCTGCTCAGAAGACGACGTGTTTCCTAACTTGAAATTTGTACAGATTCAATAAAATCAATGCATCTCAAAATTTTTAAACTTGGTTTTAGGCAGAACACTATTTTATTTGTGTGTTTTAAATTCACTTAATGTAAGAGTAGTTATGCAGGAACAGAAGATTTAATTAATTTAAATTTTAATCCTATAGTAATTCATTAAAGCAATTAAAAGAGAAATAAATTTAATTAATGAGTGATCCTTTCCAACAGCATACTGAATCCTGAGGGTGTACTAATCTTAATTGGAAGACCTGTTTTCCTTGATGTTGTGCTGCATCTTCTTCTATGCAGCAATTCATTTAGCTGTTTTGTGGTTACTCTCCTCCTAAAGTGAAAGGTAGAAGCAAAATGCATTTCTAAAATTGAGAAACACAGCAGAAAATAAGGAAAATTCATGGTTCCATTCAGCCCAAGAAAACTGAGAAGACAAACTAGTAGTCTTAACCAATTTCCATAATTTCAGATATGTCATTTCAGAACTGAATGAGGGCAGATGTGCAGCTTGATTATTCTGGCTTTTCTCCTGGTGGCAACTTGAAAAGCATCAGCAACTGAATCTCAGAGTGTTACATGAATATGTACCAGAACATTATTCCATAGAATGGTTTTGTTATCTTACTCTAACACTACTAACTGTAAGGCTAACCTCTGTCTATGTTGGAGGGAGAAAAGCTTAAAAATTACTGAGTTATCATGGATTTTTTTCTTCATAAATTGCAAATATTATAGTTATAGACCCACTTACCACAAATCACTTTACCAAAGGGGAAATGTGGAGAATGTCTTCCTGTATTACTGCTTAACTCCTCCTATGCTGTATAAAGTATCTCACATCTAAATAGGGTAGCTCCAGTAAGAAAGAGAGTAACATAGATGTTCTCTTAGTTCCTGATCCAAGAATCCATTGGATAAGGTGAATAAGTAAGGGCATATTGCTTTTCTATTTTTGACTTTTTTTTTCCCTATTGGAGACAGTTATAGAAAATTTAATTCTACCATCAGAAAACCAAGTTTAAAACAATAGAACTTTACTGCTGGCATCCAAGAAATGCCTTATTCAGACTCCTTCATCAAATCTTTCAAGACTTCTTCATGTAGACATTGCCTTTGTTACTAAAAAGAGATAATTAAGGAGGCTGAATAATTTAATAAAAACATTAGCACTCAATTTCTAATATATATGTTTTCTATAACGTTATTATGCAAAAATAAAAAGGTTCTGCAGAGTAATAAATGTTACTCTAAAATAGCATCTTTTTTGAGGGTTTGAATGGGAGGTTGGTTAATCTGGATTATAGGACTTTAGAGAAAAGAAGTAAGAGAAAGGACCATAGAGGAGTTCCTGGATCATGTCTAACTGTTCACTAATATTTCATAGTTTTTCTACTTGATTGAATTATGACATATGTAAACAACACAAAAGCTGTTATTGTCTCTCTAGTAAATAACTCCATTTTCACATAGATTTCTTTCTAAACCATGTAAAATTAATATTCTGTTTAAGATATCTAAGGAAATACAGTTTCAAACATCATACATAGAAATAGAAGATAAATGTGAAGAATGTCATCACACAAGTGTATAGAAATGAGTGAGAAGTAAAATGCATCAGAAAAGACAAGAAACAAAAGGGAAAGGTTTAGATGGAATTCAGTAGAACACTTACTCTTTCGAACAGAATATTAGCTTGGCTGAAGAATGTCACAGTAAATTAATTACCTAAATATAGGAAAGGAAAAAAATAGATAATTAAAGATACACAAATTACTATATTAGTCTTAGAACCTATTTCTACCCACATTGTTGTCTAAATAACAAGCGAATAATATATTATATAACTAATAAATGATACAATATATATATTATATAATTAATGATATTGTATATAATATATATAATACAATTAATATAGTAACTCAAATATAAGTTTACTAAAATAGTAAATGAACAAGAAGAAAATTATTCATAAAATTGTGATGACATAGTCAGATACAATATAAGACTTTTCCAGAAGAATATAAACAGTGGGACTACCAAAGGGGAAAAAATGACATGCAGTTACATGCAGGAGCACACAAATTATAGAAAAAGAAGGACCAAGATAATCTGAAAGAATTACAAGCAAGTAGAAGACCATCCCAAATACACACAATGACTGCCAAAATTGAGACAAATGTTAATAGTATTAGGGAAAGACCAGAATTCCTTTTTCTTGGGAGTGGGTAAAGAAGATCAAGAAAGAAGAGAAAATATGGAGAAGAAAGAAGTCTACTGCTGTTCTGACTTCTTTTTTGGGGAGCTCTCAAGCCCGGCCATGTTAATATCATTGACTAAGACTAATCAGGAACTGCAGTCATCAGTACTAACTCTATGGCATGAATTCCATAGCACTGCTCACCCACTACCAATGTAGCTTTTTAAGGACTGATACTTTTTAATGCATAGTAAATACTGATATAGTGGGTAATTATCCTATATGAATACGCAGCAACGTGATCTAGTGGAAGGTATCCGTGCCCATGGCAGGAGAATTGGAACAGATGATCTTTAAGACCCAGACCTTTCTATGATTCTATGATCCTATGATTCCATGATTCTAGATTGAAGGAAGGTGGTACATAGAGACCATTTTCACATGCTCGAGCTGTGACTGACAAGAGGCTTTTTCTCTGACATCCTAATGCCCAGGTATTTTTAAATTTGAATATACATTTATTCTTCTAGCTGCCATATTTTCTGAAGGGGAAAAGCATAAAAAGACACAGGAGTAGAGAAGACAGGGTAAAGAGAGTGGAACAAGTCCGGATTTCTGTATCATTAATCAGAACTTTAGTTATCTTTTAGTCTTTTATCCAAAAAAAACAAAAAAAACCCCAAAACCCTTTACATTCCTAAGGCGTGTAAAAGGTAGAATCTCAGCTATAATTTCTATGACACTCTTACACAATGTCTTTCCTCTCTTTTTCAATTTTTCTAGTTAACTTTTATTCAGACATTCTGCATTTCCCCTACCAAAGACAATACTCCTTCCAGTTCTCATTCCCATGTATTTTGAAATACAGGTGATCACTTAACATCCAAACATTTTTGACACATGCATTTCTTTTCACAAGGCTCCCTATCTTTATTTCTGTTATCTCTACAGCTGCTTTTTTCATCTTCTCCTTTTACTTATACTGTTGTTGAAGTTAGAGTTTTAAATAAAATTTATTTCCCAAACTGGCCATCACTCCTGGCCCAGTACTTTTAAAGTTTCAATGGGCATAAAAGGAGAATCGAAGAGAAGAGAAGAGAAGAGAAGAGAAGAGAAGAGAAGAGAAGAGAAGAGAAGAGAAGAGAAGAGAAGAGAAGAGAAGAGAAGAGAAGAGAAGGAGGTATTACACCTCTTTCTTCCATTTTGGAATTTATATTACTTATAAAACCTCCTTTCACATATTCTGTATAATGTATACATTTAATAGAAGACAAAAAATGGAGAGCATGGAAAACAATTTCATTAGCTGATTTTTCTCTTTAAAAAACAGGCCAGTCTTCTCCTCTACACAGAAAAAAGTGACCTTGCTAAATGGATGATAGCATATACGTACTTAATATGTCTATTGTTCTTAGTAGAATAATATTTATAAAGCATGACATGACTGTCTTTAGCTTGTCGATAAATGGAGTAATTTATTCTGGTTTTATAGTCTAAAAGTCTTCAACTCCCCAGCTTAGCAAGTTTCACTTCTGATAAGAACACTATCTTTAATATAGTACTTTCCAACTCTGATAAAAATGTTATTACAATATTTTACAGTATTTTGAAAGATACGATCCTTAATTCTAACTCAGTTTTACTCTCGTCCTTATCAGACAGAGAAAACTAGTAATTAGAAAGGCAAAGGTGAGAGATAGGCATACTCACAGTCATAATTTGGAAGTCTTTTTATAGCTTTTCAGAAATTACAGTATCAGTGAAACAACCACAACAACAAAGAAATTGTTTTTGACCTTATAAAGTGACCAGAGAAAAAGCCAGAAAAAGAATTAGTGAATTTATATCTGGTTTACATTGCCAAAAAAAAAGTGCTTTTATACCAGGCATACACTACCAAAACAATATGTGCACTTCTGCTCCAGAATGCAGACACGTACATGGAATTGTCTTTTAACAACTGAACAGCTACTAGAGTATTTATTCACCTGCCTACACAGAGATGTAATATGCAATTTGAGATTCTGTAAGGTATCTCAGACATGTACATGGGGCTAATATGTGACAAAGGACCTGTAGAAAACTTTGGATTTTTGAACTGCTTCAGGCTGTGAGAGTTTTTCTCTAACGTCCTGAATACCCTTGGATGCCATGCTGAGACAACGAACTCAATGTGTCTGTTTCAGGTGACAGATTTCTGTACTGACTACATTTCCACTGACTACAGTGACATCCTGGATTCTTACTCTTCATGTAGATCCTTGCACGAAGATGACTGCACACATGTGTTAAAAATCTGAAACTCAACTATGAGCATAAATTCAATTAATTTCACCTAATTTTAACTAACTTACAGCTAGGTATCTAACCTACTGGAGTGATTTATGGATTTAATAATGTACTTATATATATTCAATATAATTTGATTTGCTACAGCATCGCTGAAATACCCAGAGGGGACCAGCAGATAAAAAATTTGTTAAAAAATCACATTCCTCTAAAGTGGCAGTTGGATCTCAGTCAGAATATCCTAACAAATCTCAGGTAACAAATATCCAAAATTTAGGATCCAAAATATATCAAGCTGCTATGGCTCCTTCATGATGAATCTGCTGTGATGGTCACATCTATATGGTGATGTATCCCTTCCCAAAACAACTGGTAATGAAGAAAGGGTGTAATTAGGTAATCCTTCTTAGGTAATTCCTTGAAAATAAAGAAAGCAAGTGGTGCTTCAGAAGAGTCATTGACTAGAGAGAGGGAATCTAGAATAAGGATGATTGCTGCTTACTGGCTACAGTTTGGTAAGTACATCACACTTTAAAATTTTGAAACATGAGTGCACCAACTCTACTCTAGCATATGAAAGGTGTAGAAAAAGTAAGGTGGAATCCTATAGGATGGACAGTCACCCACACTTGTCTATCTATCTATGAAAAGACCATCCATGACTGGAAGAACACTCATCTTCTATCCTGTCTTTCAGTTAGGTATATGCACATAAAAGGTAAAATAAAGGGTAGAAAGGAAAAATGGAACAGGACAGATGGCGTGACCAATGTAGAAATTTTGGTGACACTACCTAAGTAGTTAGTTACAGAGGAAAGGAATTCTGAGTTCATGCAGACATTCTTGGAGGTTTTGTTTATTTGTGTTGTTTGCAAATATGGAATATTAAAAGATGGATTGAATTATTCTTTTTGAATTAATTACTTCAAAATGCCAAGAAGTTAACATTTCTCTTATTACATTTGCTGTAAATATTATATGGATGCCTGATAGCACTGATCTCAAAATGAAATTTAAACAATGTTGCTTCAGGGTGAATCCACTTTTCTAACAATTTTCATTACTAACAATGCTGTATTTACTATTGTATTGAATAACCCTAACCAATAACTAAGCTGGAGCAAAAAATAAATTCCCAAAGGATATATGAGATTACTTTCTGGGTTGTGGTTTTCAGAGGAGATTTCAATTGCTTGTGTATCAAATTTTAAGGAATTTCAAATATCAAAATTTAAGGAATTTCAAATATCACTTCTGTAGTGAATCATCACTTAGAGAATATTCACTTTGCTTCATGATTGCCTTCAGAAATATGGGTATCTAATCGGAACTATTTAAAGGATCCTTCTATGTTCACTCACTCCTTGATGGTTTTCAGTGGACTTACCCTATTCTCAGTTAGCTGTGAATTATACCTTGAGTATGCAGCATGTCTTGTCAAAAAATTCACAAATAAAGCTTTCACTCCCAATCTCAACCACCAAAGAAAGGATCTTGTGAGGAATTCTGAGACTGGTGTTGGTCATAACAGTAAGAGAAAGACTGGAAACATGAGATGAAAACATATGGGAAGAAAGATTGCAGAGTATATTGCATTGCTGGATTTTTAACATTTAAAAAAATCTGTTCATATCTGTTGTGAGGAAAATATTTCTTTAAACATTGATTCCTTAGGATAGCCACAACCACGGAAAAGTCAGTGCAAGAAATTTAATTCTATTATAAACATTTGTCTTCCTCCTGAGCAATTCCTATTAGCCATGCTTTACTTTAGTATTTATGAATTCAACCCATCTAGATATTAATCTGCTTGACATTGCTAATAACATTTTGTAAAATCTTGTTTGTGTGCTCTATAACCTGTTATCAAACAAATCCTTATTGTCAGAAGGGAAAATAGTGATACAGATTCAAAGACTATGACAACAGAAGACTGTGATGATCATTTACTCTTATACCCTGTAGAACACAGATGATAACATAAAGTTAATTAATTTCCACTTCAAGTACCATGCTTTCTATAATTTATTTTTTAAAACAAACAAACATTTTTTCTAAATGCATAGTGTGCACTAGTGGAGAAACTAATCATTACCCTTGATGACTTGGTCCAATGGCAATTTGCTCTTACTCTGCTTCAGCATCTATAAATTTTTTCCCTGTTTTAGCTAGTTAATCAATGCAAGCTTGCTTCGCTTTCCTTAATTACAATTAGAATTTTTTTTTTCCCTTTCGTTTCTGTCCATAAGCTTTGTGCCATATTCATCTTTTATCCACTTGGTTTTGCAAACAGCGTGTTATACCACACAAAGTCCAGGGAATTACAGTATTTTAAGTACAAATCAGTCAAATTTCTTTCATTTTTCTCTAGTTTAATTTCTGAAGGAAAAAAGCATTTGGGGACAGGCTTTGAAATCACATAGCATTAAATGTAGTTAAGGAATCACGCTTTCCATAACTAACTGTAACAAAAGGGAAAAATATGACTTATATTATAACCAGCTGTGCTTGACCCTCTCATCCACCTGAGCTAATATCTATTTGATAGAAAGCAATTTTTACTACAAATACAGATCAATGATAAAAGTCATACTTCTAAATCTCAGGTCATACTTTACTTATTTACTGAAAAATAAAACTCGTGTCATTGTCAGTCTTCATTGATATTTTGAAGTTTTTCCTTTGTTTCATATACTGGCATTATCTCCACCTGTGTTGTTATATTTGTCTGGGTTTGAGGTTGTTTGAAGTTTGTATATTACAATTAAAATGTTCATATTTGGTACTCAGGTGAGGATTTGACTACACCAATTTAATAGATATGAGGCAAAGCTGACAAAAGTCAATAACCCCTTTTAGGTGCTTATGATTAAAAGGGATGGGTGAATAGAGAGAGAAACAAGGACTTTAAAGGAGGGGAAAGGATTATGGACCCAAACTCTCTTCACTGTTAGGTTATTTGATTCTCCAGAAAACTGGAATCATTAAAAAAACATCATTCAGTCATGCACTGATGTCTTGTAATAGAGAGGCAAAAGTAATCAAGAGATAACTAGTCACAGTCAGAAAAAAATTGGAGTTTTCTTAATGACATAGCTTGGGTAGCACTTTCTTGGAATGGGCAAGGGGCAGGGGGAGTGAAGTAGCCGTTTTGGATGGATACAGAATAATTTCTTGCACAAATTCAGAATGATGAGGAGCAACACCCACTGGCATGGTTCCGTGTGGCCATTAGATTGAAAAAGACAGGATTATATGATGTGCTGGTGAACCCTATACTTTGGGAAAAGAGATGCAAAGTACCAAGGCACCTGAATCGTTACCTAATGGGCTGTCCCTGTAGGACAACAGACTTTGATGTACTCTCTTTGTGTACTACATGAAGATATCACAGATATTTTATTTGATGCCATCCCCCAGAATTATTCCTACAGTATGTGTCCTTGAAATTAAAAAAAAAGGAAAGAGTATTTTATATATTAGTGTAAGTTCCAAGAAAAGTATTATTTCTTCAATAATAACAGTGAAAATTCAAAGAAAAAATATCAATTTCAATTAACACCTGAATGATGAGCAGCTTACTGGGGAGGGTTTTATTTCATCCCTCTACACACCAATAATGATAGTAATTAAGGATTTACACATTTATTCTCCATTTATTTGTTGTCTTGAAGTGGGCATCTTTTAACACTTTTAACACTTACATATTGTGTCAGAACATTAATTCATGAGATTTCAAGACAATTTATTTCAGAATTGGTGTAAATTGGAATTACCTAATGCTATTTTTATACCTAATTCCACAGACGATTCCTGCTTGCTCTTTCCTTTATAAATTGGTTTTAGCATGGGCTATTTTTTTTCCTAGTGCTATAGCGGAAATTAAACAGTTTTGAAAAATTAGAAAAATCATATAGAATACCATTTGCCAGTGTGAGAGACAGTTATAATTTTTAAATCTAACCTAGAACATAATAGAATATGAAATGTCATATTACTATATATGAACATTATAATAGAAACATTAAGTGCTTTCTCTCTCACCTCTTCAAAAAATCACATGGAGAGGGAGAAAATTAATTGCATTTCAATAGACTAAGATGAATAGTTTTTCCCAAATTAATTTAAAAGAAAGATTCTCTTTTTTCACTTATTTAAAAAAATATACTTTGATGGCCTCCAATGACATTTTATTTGGCATCTAAGCTATTTTTAACAATTATAATAATCAAAAATAGTTTCTTTTGAGAAGGTAGATATGGGAATTAGTTATTTTTTTATTATCATGTAACTTGAAATAATGTTTTTCTTTACCTACTGGCAAACAAACATAAATAACCTATTATTTTAACACTTATTATTAATACAAAATTTGTGAGAAATAAGCTGCTTCCGTGAAAAATTAATAAAAAATAAAATCTTATAACCTGACGTTCTAAAAAGACAAAATATTATGAACGCAATTACACAAGAAAGTTAATCTCTAACACCTAAATATCTAAGAATTTATGCAATAATAACATTGGCCACAGAAAATTATCTATTTGTCTCTGAGAGGTCAGTGTCTCATTCAATTCAGTATATCTGTGCTAGGATCTACTGGATACTAAGTTGTCCTTTTGACATCCATTTTCTCAGAGAGATGTGCTATCAGAATTGAAATAGATAAGAAACTCATAGGTTAAGTATTGTTTAAAAAATCTCTTGACAATAATCAATTCTGTATTTGACCTTCAATTTCCCCAAGACAAAAATCTGTGAAATGAAATTTAGATGTATTACTAGACTGTATTGATTGAACAGCAACAGTTTAAATGACAAGAACATGTCAGTGCCCTAACAAACCATTTAATTCTGAATAAGTTGTTGGTAGAAAAGATTTGGTGCTGACAAAATTTGGTGCTATAAAAATTATAAAATAAAGACCACAATGGAATTGTTACATCCATATATTGGTTAATTTTTAATTAATAATTACCTTAAAATAATAATGTCATTCCTAAATCTGGCTGTAATATGGAATCTTTTGAAGTATTCAGTCAGATTTTTTTTCAGAGTTCTTTATACTACCTGTGGGGTCTATTATCTTTTTTTTTTTTTTTTTTTTAGTGTATTTTCCCTGGAAATAGCTTCTTTTCTGTTTAATTAAATAAACACTTACAATGAAGTAATCTCACTTCTAGCATTGTTGAACCTCAAGAGATTATGCACTGAGGGGGGTCCATTGCCATCTTTTACTGCCTTTACTCAATTAAAAATGAAAGATGGCTGAACTCATTTTTTCATTAGGGAGCAACAGGCATTATTATGGTGTTCTGCTTTCCCATGCACAAACAAAATTAAGTAGTATTAAAAATTGCAATCAGGTAGAAAAAATCCCAGGAATTTATAACACACACACACCTTTGCAAACAGGAAATTTTGTTTTTTCCTTTGCTCCAAGTACAAATTACTTTTTCCTCCAAGTAATTTTGGGTATTCCTTGTTATTTTGACATTATATTGTGATTTGCAGTGGTATCACTGTCCAAGATTTATTTTTGCTTTTGTATTCAGGCTGTGATGATTGATGGAAGATATCCTATTAAGAGCCACGGAAGACATCCTACAAGAATGTGGTATCATTCCAAGATAATTTCAGATGTTCTAAGTAACATTAAAATAATTAAGATTAAAAAAGTAATATCTCAAAATATTATACTTAATTATTAATTATTTTTAAAATCCTGGTTTTTATTTTGAGAATAATGAGAATTATTAAAGCAAAAATTATAAAACTATAAGCCAAATCCAGAATTGTAGAAAATGGCTTTTAAGTACAGGGAAAAATGTTCATGATGAGAAGAGTAATCCTTTGAAAGTTGTACCTCTCTTTGCATTTGCTGCAAGTATTATTTGAAATGTTATCTATCTTCAACCATCTTATTCATAACTGCAAAATTTAGTTCTCTCACCTACCAATTACAGAAGTGATTTTTTTTTTTCCAAGTTCTAACCTTCAGAGACAGAAAAACATGTGGCTGCAAATGTTTAAGACAGTGACATACTGAATATAATTAAATTTTAAAATTTCTAAAGACATTAAGGGGGATTTTCCTGGGAAAATGAATTCTGTGTCAATGCTGATGAAAATCAGGAATAATAGCAAAACTGTTTTCATAATACTACACAGTGCACAAAACTCACCCACTTTCAAAAGGAGTTACTATGTATGGATAAATATCTGTAGTGAAATCCATTTATCCAAATGTAGGAATGTAAAACATTAAAAGCCTTGTTCTAAAACTTAGATGAGTTCTTTATTTATTCAAGTAGGTTGAGTTAATTTAAGGATGAGGCATGTGAGATGACTTGAGCTTGTCTTAGCATCTGCAGATATCTACATTTTTCTTGTATTAGATGGGACTCTTACTGCTCAGATTTCTAATTCTTTGATATTATGAAATTTATTTACCAAAACAAACAACAAACAAACACAAACCAACATTTAAAAATTACTTTAAAAAATTTATGTTTCAAATCAGTGTTATTTCAGTGCAAATAATTTGATCTCTTACAGTGAAATATTTTCTATCGAGATTAATATATGGAACAAAATGTTCAATTTCATGACAGCTGAATGCTCACTGCTTCAATTTCCTTTTCTCTTCATTGTGGGCTATTCACTAAATTATTCATTTTATTATGCAAATCTTTGGGTTTAGACTTTAATAGCAAGCCTTTTAATATGGTTTTCAGGTTCAAAAGAATAACAACTTTTCAACAGGTTCCTCTTAAGAATGATCTTGATTATATTTTGCTGGTATATTTTGATTATATATTTCCATTCAGCATTCACCACCACCAATTTAGGTATTTTCTATACAATTATTTTCCATATCTGTGTTTTCTCTTATTCCATCTCCTCAGTGTCTTACTTTGTCTGTAAAAGTGACTTGATTTTCAATTCACATTCTACTTCACCTCTGACATCTTGTTCTCACCTTCTCACCAGAAGATTCTTCTAGTATTAATCAACCCCTACATTATTATTATTCTGGGATAAGGTCTTAAACTTCTGGTTAATCGTACATTGTAAATTACTCTAATTATCATAAAGTATTTAAGAATTTTGAAGACATGCCTGCTAATCACACTGCTCTAATACACTCTTATTCTTTTCTTGCCTCCTACTTCACTGCATGTCACTGAATTTAATTCTTTTGTAGCTATCATTTCTTTATTGTATATTAAGAATATTACAGCACTTCCCTAATTCTATGTATGGTCTTCTATCTTTCTGCTATAAATATTAATGCAACCATTGAGGAAAAACCCAGACAGAAATGTGGACTATAATATAATAGTCTAAAACCAGTCATATAACAAAAGCAATCTAAGAAACTTGCGTAGGTTCCAGCTATAAGCAATACAAAAAGATTAATATCTTCAAGGAGTGTCAATTTCCCTACTGCTGTTGCCTGGATTTTCTGCGTGGAATGCCCTAGACCTCCCATCAACCCAGGTAAATGTTTACTGCATTTTCTTTTTAAAATCAATATTTTTAATCTTTAGCAGTATGTTTACTTCATGAATTTAATTTTTGAGCAGTAAATAGCCTACATTCTTTGTCCTTGTAAAAATGTATGTGGTCCATGTACATATAGTTTACATAATACAAACCAAAAAAATCAGTTTTGAAAGAAGGTGGTGGTGGGGGGCGTGTTACTCATTGCAGGGATATTCCATTCTTCACATTTCAATTAGATTAATTTTCTGGATCTCTAAACCATCTTGTGATGAGATCCAAATTACTCTGCCAATAGAAAGACCTATAACTGCAAGATTATTATGATCTGTTAATGAATCAATAAAGAAAAAGAATATCAACAGAATGTAAAAATAATACTTTTTCACATGTAATTATCAGAACGCTGTGTTAAAGTTTCCAAATCAAAGAGCTCTACTTACAGGTTGAGAGAATTGTTCAAAGGATTTGTAGCCTAGGCATTATATAGTGGTTCAGAAACACAGTTATTGTAAACTGGTCAGCAGATGTGAACATCAGTCATTGCCTAAGGAAGGAATGAAGAATGAACTAAGACCAGTTTTACTGTATTATCCTTGTCAGGAAAAATAATGCCTTCTAAACCTCTGTGCAATAAACTCACTTTTTTCCTAAGACAGATTTTCAGGAAAACCTTGTCTTTTCTAAGATAGTTCAGAGCAACAAGGCTGCTGAAGGGTCTGGAACACATGGTCCTGTGAGGAGCAGCTGAGGGAGTTGGGGTTATTAAGCCTGGAGGACAGGAGGCTCAGGGGGCAACTTTGTCACTCTCTACAACTGCCTGAAAGGAGGGTGTAGCCAGGTGGCGGTTGGTCTCCTCTCCCAGGCTACCGGCAACAGGAAAGAACACAGCCTGAAATTGTGTCAGGGCTGGACGTTAAGAAGAAGTTCTTCACAGGAAGGGTTTAGGCGGGTGCTTCTCTTGTCTGTTTCTCTTTCTACAAGATTGAAACTGGACTAATTATTGTTTGACCTTTTTTGCCCCTCATTTTTAATGGTAAGAAATATAAACTTGATCACAACATAAGTAACAGTCCAGATCAGTGGTCTTCCAAACTGTTTCATCATCCACCATTTTCAGTGAAACCCTTCTGATTGTATAACCTCAATGTAAGTGTATTTATTTACAAATTATATATGTACTATGTACTACTGAAGTTTTAATATTTTCTCCTAAACCACAATGAATCAGGCTTTCTGCACCCTAGATTGGAGCCCACTTGTCTAGATGGGGGTGAAGGAAACAAAATTTCTTCAGTGAATTTAGATTTAATTTTTTTCAGAACAAGGGAGGAATAAAACAACAAAACAGCTTTTAAAAAAGTAGGTTTTTAAAATAATTTTATTGTTTGTTTCTTCAAAAACAAATCCAATGGATTTAAATTCATTTAACATAATTAAGTGTTCAAATTCTGTGTGAGAAGAAAGTCAAAATAAATACCTTTGAATACTTTCTCAATCAAAATAACAATATAGATAACATCAATTAGATCTGGAAAATATACACTTACTGTAGCCTCTCTATCATATTCCCACAACAGGAATTTAATTGACAAATATTATCAGATCTACTGAAGACACAATCTTCATGCCTTTCATCCAGAAACACGATTGCTGTCCTTTCTTATACACAAAATATTTAACGTGTTTCTGTACATCTTCAGAAAGGTAATTTTAAAGTTAAAATTATTTTCTGCATTGGCATCCTACTAAAAGTGGTAGTTTATATTTCTAAGATTATCAAGAATTCATTGGTAGAAACAGTTGTGTCAGCTTCCGTTCCTCAAACTCCATGCAGTCTCAGCAGAAGAGAGGGCTACTGTTTACATCAGTACTCCTATTTTGTTAAGTCAGATATTTTAGTTCATTCCAATATATATGGTTTAGTTCAGAACTACAGATTTAATAATCAGGAGAGGAAAATTATCACTATACCATAAAGAGCTAAAATAAAGCATTAGGTTAAATAAAATAAAATATAAAAAAACCCCAAGAAAACAACAAACCCCCCCCCCCCCAACTTAGTAGATGAAGCTACAGTTAGGGTACTATAATTGTTCATTAAAGTCTGCTTATTGCAAATATTATATTGCATGAAAATTACAGTGGCCACCCCTCATATATATTTAGTTAGATAATCACAAGTTTGTTCTTTGTGAGGTTTCACAGAATTCAGAATCTGAAAATATTTAGAGATGTATTAGTTTCAATCGATATGTTATCACAAATTTGGCTGATAGCATGACAGGCTTTGCTAAGTCTTTTCAGACTATCAGACAAAAATCAAAATTAGTACTCAAATACTTTGTAGCATCAGTGATGTTGAAGGAGGTGATAGATAATCTGTTTCTGAATGTATTTGGCAACAATGAAGCAAATGCCTCTTAATCCAAAGTAAATATTAACAAAAGATAAGAAAGCATATTTTAAAATAGTTTTTTTCTGTATGTTACTCTGGATTTTTTTTCTTAATTTTGCTCTTCAACCAAGATCTCTGTCTGCAGGAGTATCCAGTACTGACAATCTTCATATTATACTTATGTTCTTAAGAATTTACGTGACCTTAAAATATCCCTCTGAATTACACTGTTTCTGCTTGACAGTGACTTTTTTTTCAAATTTCACTCTAGTTCTAGCAAATCACCCAGTTTTCATATTTTTCTATTTGATTCGGAGTTACTTTCTTGTTAAGCTCAAATTCAGCCACAAATGAGAACTTTATAACACCAGATTGTTGTCTTCATGAATAGAATTGCTAATTTAAGTTTATATATTGCACATTAATAAGTTTAATGGTATATTATTAAATTTATGAATTTATAAAACAAAGAAATATAAATGTATAGAAATTTAGAAAACAATTTCATCTAAGAGTATTTCATGAACATGAAGCAGCACACCTGTGTGTCTAAGTATTCGGTAGTTATTTTGCAATATTAAGCTCCAGAAAAAAAATTCACAAAACCAAATGAAAGGGGAAATCATATAAAAGAAGAACAAAATTCCAGGGAAATTTTTTGCATTTCATATTCTCTAAATTCACTGTGTAACTCCTTCCTGCATATCTCATTGGCAAATTTTATGTGCCTCACTAGGAGACATTAAAATGGAATTGCAGGTATCCACACCTAAGAGACTGTCTTGAAAACAGCTACTTGAATGTGCAGTCATTATCTAGCCTCAAAATCTTGATATTCTGAAAACACCTATGATTTTGATTGGTATTTTTCTCAGGGATCGAAATGTTCATTTACTTCACATACCACACAGCAAAAGATTCTGGAAAGAGACTCAAGCCTCAAATGTATTCAGAAATAAGACTTTTCTTTAGGCACATCATGCACTTAATCTGGCAGACATTCTCAGAATATGCTTAACAAACAGAGCTTTAGATAAAATACTGTTGTGTTTAAATGTAATTTTTTTTTTTTTTTTAAATTGAGGAGTCAAAGTACTTATCTGAAAGTAGATAGTGGTTTGACGCCTGCTTCTGACTGAATGAGAAATATTGTGTCCCTGTATTTCTTTAGATCCATTTGTCATTTGTACAGTACACTGTGGAAGTTCCAACCAAGAGTGCTCAATTCTCTTCTTGAATCCTATGGGAGGTTAGAAACACAACTTATGATTTCATCTTTCACTTATAGGATTACTGCATAAAACAGGCATGCTGTGTTTACAACTGCAACACCTCTGTCTTTGGAACTGGCTCTTCACTTTCTTTCCCTTCCCCTTCCAAAATTAATGAGCATATCATATTGCAGTTTTTGGTTTTGTATAACTTTTCACATTGAATAGTTAAGTTTAAAATAATTATCCCGATTCCCATTACACTAAAAAGAAGTGAAGAGGTACATGGGGAATGTAAATTATCTAATGATTTAGGGAGGACAAATTGCTGCATGCTGATCTCACTTCCTTCCATAAATTATAAAATGAAACTAGATCACTATCAAGACAGAAAACTGCTAGATTTTAACCTAGCAACATGAATCCTACCTCTTCTCTTCAAAAATAAAAATATTCTTTTGATATGTATTGTGAACATTTATCACTAATTGATATGTGAAATTTTGGGTTTACACTGGCAGGTAATAAGCCTCACAAAGCCATTTGCTCACTCTCCCACAGTTGGATGAGGGAGAAAATCAGAAGGGTGAAAATGAGAAAACAAAAAATTCATTCATTCATCATTTTCATGGGCAGGCAGGTGTTCAGCCATCTCCAGAAGAGTAGGCTCCATCACACATAACTGTTACTCGTGAAGATAAATGTCATAAGTCACACACACACAAAAAAATAATTAAAAAAAAAATGTATATATACAATTTGGATTCCTATCCATAGATTGCAAGTTTGTCAAGATTATAATTGTTTGAAAGTAATAACTTCTTATGCCATTTCTGACCATTTTTTTGTTATTCTTTATATATACTTTTCCTGTTGGGTTGACCTTGTCTGGCTGCCAGATCCCCATCCAGCTGCTCTCTCACTCAACAAGACAGGGAGGAAAAAATAAGATGAAAAACTTATTGGTCAAGAAAAAGACATTAAGACCACTTGCAAAGAATACTCTGGGGTAAAACAGACTTGCCTTGGAAAGAAAAATAGAATTTAATGCCAATTAAATTAGACTTGGATGGTGAGAGATAATGAAACTACAACAGCTTTCCCTCAACTTTACTCATCTTCATCCACCTCCCCTGCTTTGAGAGGCCCAGAGGAGATGGGAAGGGATAGCTGTTGTCAGTTCATAACTGTTGCTCTTTGCAACTCCTTCCTTCTCACATCTTTATCCTTCTCCAATGAAGGGTCCCTTCCATAAGCAGCAATTCTGCAGGATAAACCTGAGGAATAAGTCTCTATTGGCTGTAGTTCCTGCCAGAAGTATTCATTCCTTTGTGGTTTTGCATGGGCTGCAGCTTACTTCAAGGAATATTTACATGACCCACCGTGGTCTTCTCTATGAGAGTTAGGGGAACCTTTGACCCAGAACCTGGAGCATGTCCTGCTTATCCTTCTCTGACCTTGGTGTTCACGTGGTTGCTCCTAACTTTTTTTTTCTTCATGCCTCACTGCTTATGCAACATTTTCTCCACTCCTAAATAAGTCTTCCCACCCAGACCTGTGGCTGCAGGACTCAGCCATTCCCTGTGGTCAGTCTGCTGGAACCAATTGAAACTGTCTGTGTCCAGCACAGGGCAGCCCCAACCTCTTCTCACAGAAGCCACCCTTGCTACCAAAACTTTGCAACATACACCCAATTCAATTGCACATCAGTATACTTAGATAATTAGATCAGTTCTGAGAGCAAGAGCAAAAGTTCAATGGCCATTCTGATCAGAGGAGTTATTTTCCCAGGCAGAGGTAATTTGCAATATGTAGAGTAAATAAGAACACCACACACAGAAATATTTGAAGGCTTACAGATGTGAGAGATTGTGATTTGTTTTAAAGGACACAATGGAGTTTTCAATCAGCATTTTCCCAGCCTTTCCAATCCATTTAATAGAAATGACAGAAATAAAGCAGGATAAGGTTCAAATGAAAAAATCCTGCCTTGATATAGTGAAAACAGTTTTCAAGTAATTTCCTTTGCGCAATGGAAATCCTTTTCCTTCTTTAGAAATTGTATAAAGTGGACGATGACTTATTCATTTCTCTGAGTGGTACCTTACTCTCACATCCTCTGTGATAGATGCTAATCAAAACAATATCCAAAAGACACCCATTAGGATAGCAGCAGAAAGAGCCAGTATTCTTTAGAAATAACAAGCGTAAGATGCTTGTAGATGGTACGATAAGAAAAATAACAGTGACCAAAAACAGGTGGAAGAAGAGATATGTGCTAAACAATCAAGTGCTAATGCTAAACAGATGGTCTTGTTTTGTGTGTCTAGTGACACACACATCCACAATCTAGTGCCATCACTATCAAAGGGTACCTGAGTGACATTGGCAGATATGGCACAGAATTTAAGAGACATTAATATGCTTATTTAGGAGCAGCATCTGGTAGTTGAGCAAGATATCCCAGGACATTACAAATGGCACAAGACCCCAATGTATAAATAACTGAACTGGGCATATTCACTCAGTAAGTACATGTTCAGGAAATGATGTGCTTGCTAAAATAAATACTACTGCTTGTGGAAAAATGTTCTGCATTTTGTGGAAAATGTGTCATTTTGTTCAATCCTGTTGCAGGATGAGCCTAAATCAGAGTTTTCCATACCGCTGTGATGCCTAAAAGACAGGCTACCTGAAACAGAGGCCAAGACAAATTAGGAGTATAGAAAGCAGAAAAATTTATTCAAGGCCTGCAAAGGCCTTGAAGGTACATTCGGACAAGCAAAGTCCCCTACCAGGGACTACACCCAAAATGGACTATGGGTCACGGGCCCTTCACCTTTTGTAAGTTCAGTCCCATCAGCACATTGGCCCTTAATTCTGCAATCACACCCTTAGGTGATGACGTTAACCACCCCATGTGCAATTCCCCCATACCACAGTAGTTTACATATTTTTGGGCTCTAGGGCAACAAATATGTCCTTGAATCTGTATTTGGAGAGCCTTGTTTTGGCTAAAGGTGCTGGGAACACAGGACTAGCGCTTTGTATGAAGCACAGAACTACAGCAAGTTACAGATACATGAAGAGTAAAAAACTAGAAATAATGAAGGCATCACCTTTATTGTTAAAAGAGTAGCTGAGTCCAGTCTTCAGAGATGTGGGAGGCATGAGCAGGACCTCTGTTTTCAGTAATTTCTTCACTTCTGGGTTATACGATGCCCCTAAGCATGGGGAGGCAGGAAGAGAACAAGGGAAGAGTAGACTATTTTGAGATTAATTGTTGGAAGTTGTTCGGTATTGAAGGGTGTTCAGAAAAGTGTAAGTCTTTGTTATTATTTTTAAGTGTCTAAGATTGTATTTTATTTATTAGGTTACTGATACTAATCGTGGTGTATGGTTCATTGATTGCCAGCTAATTTTATGTCATGGTGGAGAGGTGAATAAGCTTCATCTGTCCTAATTTGAGTTAAAACAGGTGACCTGAGATGCCTTTCCCTGCAATAAACATGGTAGCAATAGACTTGGTAGCCCTAACTCAGGTAAAATGATTTAATTAAATTTAATTAATTCAAATAGAAGGACGGTTATGTATTTTGGATTAGAATTATTTTAATACAATCTTTACACTTTCAGAAGAAGAAAACCAGGACAAATAATTACATTTAAGTAGAGGTATTGGGTAAGGTCTGTTCCCAGGGCTGTTGAAATTGGTAGAAATAATCACACTGTTTTCATAGTCATTTTGTTTAAACCATAAATGCATATATTGAGATCCTTTTTTTTAACCTTATTTCATGCCTGGGTGGAGGCTATAAAAGAATAATGACCTTAAGACACTGTGAAGTAAAACCACTGGATTTTCTACAGACAAATACGATATGCAGAGTCTACACAAGAGCAATTTCTTAATGATAATTTTGAATTTTCTTTAATGTGCTACAATTCAGTTTTATCTTACATAAATCTTCTCATTACATTTTTCTGATGTTACTCAGTCCTTTTAATACTATTTGCAATTGACACTAAAATTAAGATTAAAGAAAAAACAAACTAACTAAATCCACAACAGAAAAAAAAAAGCAACAAAAAAATCAATTCCTGTGGTTTTCTTCAAGTTGAATATTACCATTTTTGCTTTACTACTTAAATGCCAAGTAGGCAAGTAAATTCTTCATCAATCTGAGAGTGGCATTTATGTAATTTTAATTCTTCTATTGATGTGTCATCTACAGATCTACTCTTTCACACTCTCCCTCTCTCACAAAACCCAAAATTTGAAATGTAATGCTTCCCTAAAGGTAAAAAAAAACAAAACAAAACAAAAAAGACCCAAAAAGCCTTTGTATTTCTAGGCTATGTGTTTTTGAAGATATGTTCCCAAAAAGAAACCGAAGAGAGAGAGATCAATTTAAACCTTAATCCTAATATTTATCATTTTTGCTAGGACAACTCTTGGAAAAAGTCATATGTTTCACTTTCAAACAGGCAATCAGGAATCTTTTAATTTGTTTGGGGTTTTTTTTGGGTGTTTGTTTTTTTTTTTGTTAATATTTATGGGGCAGATATTCACGTTACAAATCCTACTTACGTTGATCAGTGTTTGAGAAGCATTGCTGTGGTTTTATAAGAAATGTTATTTTTCTGGATATTACTTTTACTCTAAGTAGCAATGAAATTTAAACAGCTGAATTTATGTTTCATAGTTCTTTTATCCCTTTCCACTCAGACATTTAACAACTTTTCTTATTTGAGTTCTTTATATACCTTGTAGAGCTTTCAAGATTACTTAAGCACTTCACAATATATATCTGCAGCAGTTGTCAATTTTGCCCAAGGATTTACCAATTCAATATGAATATTTTCAAAGAAAATATTCTGAAAAAATTCTCTTTAAAACCAGTCATCATATAAACCTGCATTTCACCCCCAACAGCTGAGGGGTTAATCAAACATCTTGGAAAATATAACTTAATTTTCTGAAAAAACTGAAATACAGTAGCAAGGCTAATTATGTTTAAGTGAAAGCTATCTTCTATCAGTTTTTCCCTTTAATTAGATACTTCTGCTTCACAAGCAAAGATATCATGGACTGTATCCCAGTTCTCGGTTATGTGAAACTGTGGGGGGGGAAAGATGATTTGTTGTGATCAGTGCAATTGGACTGACAATAGGTACTTGTTTTCTATAAAGATTCTCCATAGCAGGTTTTCTGAAGCTGCCCTAGTAAAAGATGGGAGGATAGGAGATGAGAGAGGAGGGGAGAGAAGGGGTGTGTGAGCATGCTGGGCAGTGGGTAAGCATGTAGGACACTGTTGGGAGCCTTGGATGTAACATTCCAGAGGGCCTGGAATGTCCAGAGCTGCAGCTGGTGATGGCACAGATGAGACCCTCTGGGCAAGGATTGAGGGACAAACAAGTGAAGTGTGTGTCACCATGGGAATTTCCTATTGGCCACCCAGCCAGCATGCCACCAAATTGTTTTTTAAGGAACCAAGGGACACCTCTGAATTAACCACCCTTGTGCTTTTGGGGGAATTCGGCTTGACAGGTTGTCTTGGGGTGATGATATGATGATCCTGTATTCCCTATCGTTTGTATGCCTAGAAATGTGGTCCTGTCGCTTTAACTGCACCCAGCAGCCAGGAGCAGCTCTGTCAGGTGCAGTTGTTTTGAAAATCTCCCCCAGGCTTCTGGGCCGAGGAGCGAGAGGGAGGAAGGGACACTCTTGCTCTCGCTGCTGCTGCCGCTGCCGCCGCTGCTGCCGCTGCTAGGTTTTTTTCCCTGGGATTGCTTCTTCATCATCTCCTTTTCGGGACTTTTGTTTTCCTTGACTTGCTTTCTCGCCCGAGAAGCCAAGAAGCCCCAGAGGACAGTAGACAGGGATCCTCCAGGGAGCCACCGGAGCAACTCCACCCCCCTGCCCCCCCCAACGCCCCGGGGACGCCCGGAGAGGGGAAGCTACACCTGAGGAAAAGGACACTAAAGTTCATCAGCTGTTTACTCAGGTTTAATAATTCCTTTTCCCCTTTCCCCTTCCCTTGTGCCTTACAGGGCACCCTGCGTGTTTTGTTAAATAAATAGTTTTTTCCACTCTCATCCAAGAAATTCT
>VZTX01025380.1:264030-278559 GCA_013400915.1 Pardalotus punctatus
AATCTGGCACATCACATTTTGAGAATGTTCAGTTTCCCCTGAATGTTAAAGAGACCACTGTCCTGGTATTCATGGTGCTTTACCTGGTAGGTTTCTTCTATATAGTGGTCAGCTTGTCCAGAATGAGGGCTGAGATGTCCAGAGGGGCTGAGCAGGAGCAGACACCTGACCCAGATGCGGGAAAATTTAGTGGTGTGGAGTGTGGGAGACCCAATCTGCTCTCTCTATGAAAATCAATGAGATCATTTGGGCAGACTTTCCCCCTCTGGACAGTGAGTCAGAGGGAAAGGGAGAGGGTGAGGCTGGGGAATTCTTCACACTTCCCACCCTTTGAATTGTCCATCAAGGCTTTGGTTACACCCCTTTCTCCTCCCAGCTATTTCCCTATGCATGAGGTTGTTTTAGTATGCATTAAGTGCTGGAAAGTTCTGTGTTCTCTGTATCCTCATTGGTTTGTTTGAATGTACTCTTCTCGTGTTTCAGTTCATTGGGCATTTGCAGTTATGCAATCTTTCCGTATTGGACCTTCCCTGTTGGATCCTCCCCCTTCTGTCTCCCTTAAAACCCCCTCACCAACCGTCAATGCTTGCTCTTCTGTAGCCTCTGCCTTGTCCGCGAGTTCCCCCGTCCCTTAGAACATGGACTAAAGACAGAAATTGCAGGAACATTTGAGCCCCTCTCTCCTTTGCTTCCGCTGTGCTCGCTCTGGTAACGTCATCTGCTGCTAGCCCCAGGTGGGGTCTTGGGCAAACCGAACACCTGGATTTTAAGGACACAAGCGGCCTTGCCTACCCAAGTACACGTGTCTTGATGCCTGCAGCCGACCAGGCAGTCCAGCAGACAGTATCAGTCAGCTTTTCTGTTAGACGAAATGTTCCTTTCTGCTTCAATGCTGTTGATCCAATAAATGTACTGGATCCAAGCAGCATCCTCATGATGGTGAGGAATTAGTCTTATAAGAGCCATGTGGGGAGAAAGAATGGAGTGACCACAGGGGCCACTTCTGCCTGAAATCACAGAAGCCACATTCCTGAACAGTTAGCAGAAATAAGTTAAATCACTGATCTACGTATATCTGCAACAACCAGCTTGTTACTTTAAAAATGCGGCCAACAGGACAAGCATAGATCTTTCCAAATATTTCATGTTTCTTATGCAGAGCTACATTATTCCCACTTTACTGCTGGCTCTGCATTTGTGCAACAGCCCTGCTGATATCCCAGAGGACACAAAAGAAGGAGCTGTAATCTGCTAGTATTTTGGCAGCTGATAGTAACAGCATGTTCAAATGCCGTAATAAATTCCCATTCCTTTTATAAAATTGCTTATTCAAGGGGGCAATAGTGGGTACAAGGCTGCTGATTTGTGTAGGTGTATCATAGTAATTTATTTTTTATTCTTACTTTGAGGAGTCAAGAACTTTCAGTTGACAGAGGCAATAAATCAGACATGACAGATCAATGCGTTGGGCAAATCCTGTGCTTATTTTTTAGGTACTCTCTGCCAAATTCTAAGAATTGTTGAGTCATCTGTGATTATGATTAAGTGTATTGTTAATAAAAAACCTGATCAATGGCTACATTCCTCTTTTGCTGTACCTTATTAAGCCAGTGTTCAGAGCTGTTTCTTTGGACAGTGCAGAACCTGTGAAAATTATAAGATATAGGCCAGAATACAAAGCGAACCTTAAAGGTCTTAAAGGTCATAGTGGTTATTTTGTTATTATAAAAATGCAATAAAAGTTTATTTGGTTGATTTACTTTGTGTAAGATGCTTTCCACAAAATTGCAAAACTTGCCACTTTAGACCTTTTTCAAAAAAATTTCTTCTGGGTTCTGCATCATGGTGACATTTCCTCTCACCCAGTCAGTTTGTCACAGATTCAAGATCTTATGTTTTCTGGGGTTTGTAGAGCTGCAGAGACTACAGACACAGTTTGCTCTCTGGAATCCTTTATGACTGGAAAGATATTTGTGATTTGATGGCAAAGCACAAAATTTAATTGCTTACCAGTGTGTACAAATGAACAATCAAAATTTATTAATAATACATTATCAGTACTTAGTACCTATTCCTAATAGTGACTTTTTTCCAACTGCCTGTATCAAAATTAACTTAGGTCTGCTGTAAGATTTCTAAGGGATTTCTAGGCAAAATCCTTTCCCATCCAAATCCATTGAGAAAAGAATTTGAATAATCTCTCTTACTCTCCTGTAACCACTTGATTTTCTCTACAAATTTGTATAGAAACTTGGGGGACTCTTATGCCTGAGTCATACTTATATTGGTGACATTTAACACAAATCTGACAAGTCAGTTATACAACATTTACTTCTTAAAGTAAATTTGATATAATTATTTTGTAATTTTGGTAATATCAATATTAATTTAGTTAAATTATTGTTATTTAGTATAACTTAAATCATAGTTCCATAGTTCTAGTTTTTACCACTAGTACAGCTACTACAAAAGGCCTACAGGGTAATAAATTAAAACATACATTTAGTATATGGTTTGTATTCATAGTATGCTTGTAAATACATTCATATACACATTTAGATGTGCATAAATACATAAAAATATTTTCCACCCCTTTGTCAGAGTTCAATTTTATCCATAGTATTAAAACTCAACTTGTTTCATTTCCAAACTCATTCTGGTTTGATTCCCAAAATTCTGTGTAGAAATTCTGTCCACAGTGATAAAGACATAGGTAAGAAGCACATTTTTTTCCTGTTGTTTCTTCTTGTTTATTCAATTTTCACAGTACTTTGAAGAGTACCATCACCGTAAGATGTCACACTTCTGTCTTTCAGAATCAGTTATAATACTTGAAACATAGCTGGATGATGTGATTGAGAGCTTGTGTTCTCCTCCATGTTATTTACAGTGCCCTTGTACCCCTTGATATGCTGTGTTTAGCAGCAAGCAGAAACCAACCATAACAAAGATTCACTTGTTACTGATAGATTTTTTTTTTTTAAATTACTAAAATGTCAAGACTTTCAAGCTTTTCACTCTTTCAAGCTTTCTGACACTTTTGTACTCTCAGAACAACAACACAGGAAAGCTATTGTTATTTGTTGTAATCCTTTGTTATAGCAAGTGCAGCAGTTACAAAGCTCCATGTCTCACAGAGAAAGGATTTCAGAATATTTTCATCTTTTTACTACTTTTCATTAACTGCTGCTATGACATTACCATTTTTTTAAGCATAAAATCAAGTAATACAACAGTAATTCCTAATATTTTTTCCATTTAATTTTGTGGTTGTTCTTATATTTGCTGGTGTATCCAAAAATTATCACACCTAACAAGGAGATAGGTCTTCCTTTCAGGGGTGAAAACTGATTTTCAGTAATTTTTTTACTTAATTTAATATTTTATAAGCATGAATGATGGACATGGTGCACTCACTCTCCAGATGGTCTGTTAAGGTATTACTTTAAACAGTCAGCCAGAAGGTAGTGTGGCTGGAACACAGTTGGCAGTCTTTTCTACTCATCAAATAAGTCATATGAATATTTATGTGGTACAAACTAAGTATATGCACATATATATGTATGTATATATCAGTATAAAAACTTATTTAAGTTGACAGAAACCTTAAGTTCATCTTCTAGTTCCTTCTTTGCTGTGTCTTATGTTTGAGTTCCCTATGTAGAAATGCCGACATGTTAAACAAAAACTGCTTTTCACAGCATATACTCTCACCAGCAAGATATTTTCTTATGCACCTAAGAATTCTCTTAACATTCCTATACAATTTTTATGAAGCATTGATTAGGTATATATAATGAAATTACTAGCACTGATAATTTCAGCATTAATTTAAAAGTGGTCTTGATTTCTGAATTCCCAAGGATATTATCTGTAACAGATTATTTGATTTGATTAGCTGCATCTTACTTCTTTTAAATTATGTAAATATTAAGTAGATGAAAACAACCTAACTCCCTAGTCATATGTTTTTTCTCTTCTTTTATGGCAACCAAGTGCTTGGTATAGAATCCAGAAAAATTCTTGGCAGAGGAGTTTGCCAAACATCACCATGGAACTCCTGCACTGGCTGGCCCATCTCCTAGCTGGACTGCCTTATTCTTTTCGAGTTTTACAGTAGGTGAGTAGAGGTGAGGAAAGGGGCAGTCATGTAAGGGGATCAGACTTGCCATTTTTCAAGATAAAGACAACAATTTACGTACTTTCTTAAGATGTGAGGCAATTGATAGCAATGAGAATAATTTAATTGATTGAGAAGGATAGGCATGGACCTAAATTTTTGATTTGATGGCAATGGACTCCTCTTTAAACAGGTCAGCTTGTTTTTCTTCCTCATTGTGTACATAGTTTCCTCCTCATCTGTACAATAGTTTCAATAGATTTAGAAGTTAAATTTCAAAGGCAGCTTTATTCCTAACATTTATTTAAAATTCAAGTTTCTATTTTACATGGTAGGAATTCTATCTATAATCCTCTGAATTTCTTAGCTTTAAGAACTGCTACAATATCATCCTCCAGAGTTTAATATCAATAAGATGTTATGGGATTTCAGGCTCTTAATTAGATTAGATTTAATTTAGCCATCTATGGCTAAGGGAGATGAAAGCAGTGCTTGGAAAGCATACTGAAGAAAATTGCTCTAACTCATTCACCTGATGAAAGATGAACAGCATGTTGAAGTTCTGGACATAACAGAGAATTAAAATTGCCAATATTTAGGTCAAGCAGTGTGCAGGTTAAACAGGCAGTGTATAACTAAAATTGACACTTCACAGAATAATCAGTCAAATTGTGGAGCTATGTATACTGGGGCTACCAAGAAAGCAGATATTTCTTAACCTATCTGAATAATTTTAAAAAACCAAAACCCACAATAAATCCACAGCTCAAAATAAAATGAAATAAACAAACAAACAAAAAACCCCAACAAACCCCCAACTCCAAAATGCCAAAACCCCACACAATTAAAAAAAAAAATAATAAAACAACCATTATGTTATAATCACAATACAATGTGCACAGTGGCCATTTTAATGCTACTCCATTACATAGTGAAATAAAATATTCCCAGGTGCTAGAAGTTAATCAACTCTGCTGCTAGTTGTTAAAATGGCTCCAAGTATGCTTTTGGCCTTTGACAACAATCAGTCTCTCCAAAAATTCCTAGGCATGGTCCATGAATTATGATCATGGCCAGGCATCATTCCCAGCAGACAATTTATATCTGCCTACCTGATTTAAAGAGTAAAAGTGTTTGTATTGCTACAGCTTTGGGCTGTTCCATGTCATCCATCAAGTTATGTATTTAATTTATTTTTAGAGACATATTTAGTACGAAAAAAAATAAGAGTAAAACTATATACTTAAACCTTAGATGATAAACATCACTATACAATGCAGCAATATGGGTAAAAAGAAAAAGGGCATATACTCCCTTTCAAAGCTGGACATAGATAAATGAGACACTGTCATAGAAGAAGCACATATGCAAAGACTAGATGAAATGTTACATAGATAGAGGGAAAATAGATGAAATTTGGCACTAAAAGTAATGAAAAAATCAGGGAGTTTGTGAAGAAATTTCATAGTGAAATGAAAAATTGAAAAGCATAGAGTTTACAAAAATACCACAAGAATGATTAAAGGCAAAACACCCAGTCATAATAGGCATAAAAAATTGTCAAGAATTTCATGTGATCAACAGAACTCACTAATTGGATATATGCGAAAATAGAGGCACTAATTGTAGTTGCTAGGAGAAAAAACAAACATCAGAAAGAATTTGCGAATGTCTCTCAGGCTGAAAGAAAACTCAGAAACAAGACTCAGCCCTCCAAAAGTTCATTTATTCAATAGTTAATTCTACAAGTACAGCCCTGCTTTTGCTAAGGCAGAATTGACTTGAGGAGCAGACTAGCATTACCATTTTTGAAGCCTTTGATCAGGCAAGAGATTCAACAGAGGACAGATTTACTGACACTTCTAGCAGATAGGAGAAGGAAATAAAAAACAAGCAATCTCTCCTTACATAGCAAAAGAATAAAGGATAAAAAAAGGGTAAAGTAAACTTTCCATTAAGATATAGGAAAGGAAAGGGTAGGGGAGATGTGTCCACAAGTTCAAATAGCTTTCAAAAGAAGAGCTTTGGTTTAAGGCTAAAGTAAAACAACAAACTAAAATCTGTCTAAAATCTAAGATAAAAGGGAAAAGACATTGATGACTAAAATACTAATACAGAGAATAGTAGAGCAAATTAATGCAAATAAAGATAGGTCATACTAAAATGGAAGTTAGAATTCATATGTTCCTTTATCTGCCAAGAAAAATCTTTTACAGTATTAGGGAATGCATGCCTTACCCTGACATTTGAATTGTTTAAGGAGCAGTGTTCTTGTATATACAGTTCCTTGTATAAGGAGCAGTGTTCTTAAGCCAGAAGTCTAATAAACTTTTCTTTTTCTCTCATTCTATCTTCTGCATGCAAAGATTTAAAAATAGTAAATAGGATGACAAAGTCCACATGTGATTTTATGTACATCATCTCAACAATAAAACCAAACAAGACAAGCACATCAGTATCAATGCCATATCACAAGATAAAAAACAGACTTTCAGTTCTAGACCCCAGACAGAAAAAAAATAATTAAAATTAATTAGAGTGGTTTGTGTAGAATGCTCTCAGCTGCTAGCAATTTAAATAGGAACTTTCCATAAAATAGGTACTTCTAATAAAATACATGTATAAATATTGTACAAAATTTTATCATATAATTTTTTTCTCTGAATAGATTTTAAAGACCTCAACAAATTATTTCAAATTTAAATTAAAGACATGAACACAGGTGGTTTAAGCTTACCTCAGTAGATAATGACATTGAGAATGTGTTGACACATACCAAAGCAAAGGTGAAGAAAAATCGTCCTTCATTATAATTACAGGTAGTAATTAGAAATAGTAGGCAAAAATTCCCTGATATAAATTATGTATTTTTCCTAAAATAACATTTTTATTCTCTTGAATACAAGAGAAGAAAAACTTGTTACAAGAAGATAGCCAAGCTAGGGAAAAGTAGCTTTACAATATTTCTTGATTTTTTTCTTATTCATATTAGATTTCAGAACATGGGGATTTTGTATGATGTGTAAATTTTCCTTGTCAGAACTGTAGGTCATAATGAACTTCACATGGGCACCATTAAATAAAACACTTTATGGTCTAATCTTTAGCCCAGAGAGAAGACAGCACAGTACAGCTCCCATGCACATGAATTCACTCCTTTTCTTTCCTTCTCTGTGGTTACATTCATGCTGCCCTCTGGAATGGTCCTGCACCTTTGTTAACACCAGTGTGAGCACTGCCTCAGAGAATGCCTATACCTAGGAATATTTAAGTATTTAAACATGAAAAATGACAGCATAAACAAGATGGTCCCATGAGCTAGTCTTGGCCAGACTTGAGTTTCAGCTCTTCACTCGTTTCTGTTTTGGGCTGCTTCAGCTGCCTCCTTTCAAAATCTGCCTGCAGAGGGAGCTGAGCATTATCAATATGGAAATTGTTGCCATTGGGTATCAGGGACACCAAGTCTTTTATTGCTCATCTTATCTGCTGAAATGCATGACCACCTACAGAAGTGGTCACTGGTTTCATCCAGGCTATTTCTATTCACACAGTACTTAGGTACCCTATGAAGCACCTTCCTGATTTGGTACCAGGTGGAACTGTGCTCTTACTATCCCTAGATTTCCTGAAGCTAGTCTGGCAGAAGTCTTCCCTGAAAAACTACATAGGTATGGTAACTGTAGAGAAACACAGAATATAAACCTCTAGAATATGTACCAGTTAACAAGAAAACTTCATTCTTGCAAGTTGAGGACACAGTAATAGGTATATGAGATATATAAGGAAGTTTAGCCATGCTACAGATTTAAATCTGAAACAAACAAAAATCACAAAAGGTGAGCTAATAAGCAAATAAGACAATGTGCAAAGAAAAGTGCTTTCTCATTAGATTCAAGTGATTAGCTTTTGATTTTTGTTCCTTTCATCTTGGCAGAGTTCCAGGTTAAATTACAATCTATGGAAGTAGCAAAATGCAATATTTTTTTTCAGCATTATCTCCGGATAGAAACTGCTTGAATTCAAAGTCATATTTCATAACTGAGAATTGTTTTCCAGAACATAAACCATTAAGTACAAAGAGATAGTAAATAATCACAGATCACAGGTTTCTTAAGCACAGAGAAGTAACAGAAAAATCACTGGTTTAGTATGTTTCCTAGGAATAAAACTAGTTTTGGGACAACCATTTGGGAATGTAATAAGGGTTGCTGGACACTAACTGTGAAATGGTTTAATAAAAGTGGGTAATTCTCTTTATCACTGAAAAAAAACCCCAAAACCAAAAACAAAACTTCATAAAATATTCCATTCCTTAATGTGTTAAATCAGTTGTGGAGAGACACTCCAAAAGTGTACAACAATTCTTAGTAAACAAAAAAGACAACAAAATTTCTTGGGTATTTTTTTTTCCCACTCCAAAACTTTTTCAGATCAGCATAACTGAACATGCCTGGGAAGTTATAAAAGATGACCTCAAGATAAAGGTTTTAGAAAAGAAATATATATATATACACTCATACACACACACAGAGTGGTAAAAATGCTAGCTCTTATAAGTGGGGCCTAGAGTCATTGGTGGCAGCTCTCTGAAATCATTGGCTCAATGTGAAATATCTGCCATAAAAGAAACTGACAAAATGTTTTGGATCATCAGGAAAGGCAATGTGAATGCAATAGAGGTCATCATCTTGCTGCTGTATAAAACCTTGTTGTGTTGACATCTTAAAAATTGCACAGTTCTACTCTGAGCCTCAGGGAGGATACGATAGAGTAAGAAAAGGTACAGAGAATAAAAACCAGAATGATATAGGAGATGGAGCATCGGCTTTGAGAATGAAACATGAAAACACTTTAGAGAGGGGACAGACAAAGAAGTTAGTTAAGTTTTAAAAATCCATAGATGTGGCAAATAAAATCACAAGACATTTCCAATATTTAAAAAGGAACACAGGTAATGAACTTCTGTGAGACAAATGTCATAGGAAACACTACCAGTAGGTTTGAAATGGGATTAAACAGATTAATTAACAACAGGATATCAGCAAATACCAGAGAACAGCAAGGGATGCACCATCTTAGAACCCTAGTAAAACTACAGTAGACTCTGGGAGATGGTAAGGATCTGCAGGAATAGCCAAGCTCTTTTGCCTTCCTTTCATGGTCTGTCCAATTGCTATTCCTGTAGACAAAATATTGGGCTAACTGAATTGCTACTTCCCTCCTGACTGGCTTTGAAGGTCCCAAGCACCCAGGAGAGGGAAGCATAACAGCACACAGACCACTATCCATAAAATCAAGCAGTTACAAGTCCTAAACGGGACCGGGACCAGAACTGTTGCTGGATGGCAAAATCCATGATTCTACCAGTGATCAAGGACCCCTCAGCAATCATTTGTTTCCTCTGAGCATTGACTGACTCATGTTCTATTTTGTGTTTTGAGTCTCTTAAAA
This sequence comes from Pardalotus punctatus, assembly GCA_013400915.1. Taxonomy (NCBI): domain Eukaryota; kingdom Metazoa; phylum Chordata; class Aves; order Passeriformes; family Pardalotidae; genus Pardalotus; species Pardalotus punctatus. The sequence continues at coordinate 273,602 of VZTX01025380.1, forward strand.
GATTGTTACAGTGATACAGCAGGCCAAGTATTAAGGTTTGACCTGATCTGTGGAAAGTCCAGGTGACTAGGAACTGTAAGCTAAGGTGCACTGTAAAATTTTGTGCTATGCTACTTATAAAATTAGGCTACACTGATTCTGTTTATAAAAACCTGTGCTATTCTGATCAAAAGATTCCATTCTATGCTAATCAGAAAAATCTGTTAAAAAAATTAACTGAAACTTGGCACTGTCATCATTCTGCCAAGGATCCCCAAAAGAATTTATCTGTCCCCATAGTGTTGAGTGACAAGTCTGTTTTTAACACAAATGATCTTAATCTTGCCTTCAGGAGTTAGAGAAGTAATTGAAGTGGAATTAAATAAATTAGTGCAACCATGGAAAACTGTCATATATTTCTTTTCAACATCCAAAGTTATTTGTATGTGTGATAAGTATTTTGGATGGAAAATAAACAGATGATAAAATGTATCTATTTGAAAACCCTTTAACAGGTCCTTACGGAGTTGTGTTGAATATTTTCTTTTAAGAAAACAAGGAAACTATGTAAAAAAATATAGAACTGTTGTCATTGATTGCAAAAATAAGAGAAAAAAATAAGGACCACAAAGCAGGATGGCAAAAATATGGCAATCACACATAAAGCATACTGTAGATTGGCTTTTATTATTTATGGAATGTATTATTGATTCAGAAAAAAAAAAATTCTGCAAATTTTAACAGAATCACATGATCTGTGAAAAGTCTGTGGTTCTGTGATGTTTGAATCAATACAAACAATTTAGATTATTTAAATCTAAACTTAAATCTAAAGATAACTTTACAAAACTCAGGAAGTACAACTACACTACTTTAGCACAGAAACTGATACCAAAACTTCAGTTACAGAGGAATAGATACTGTAGATGACACCAAGCTGGGTGGTGCACTTAATGTGCTTGAGGAAAGGGGTGCCACCCAGAGGGACTTTGGGACAAGCTTGAGAAATGGGCCCATGAAAAGTCAATGAAGTTTCAACTGAAAGGTAGGAGACATTCTTAATCACAATTAGGTATGGGATATCAACCACCTCTTCTAGGAAGCATGTTCCAGAGTTTGGCTATCTTTTCAGTAAAGAAATATTTCCTAATATTGTCTTAACCTTCTGTGTTGCAACATTGAGCCATTCCCGCACATCTTCTCACTGTATCCCAGTGAGAAGACCTCAGAGCACCTCCCTCTTCACTTTGCCTCCTCTGGAATCTGTGGAAAGCAATGAGATCACCTCTCAGTTTGTTGCTTCTTTCCCGGGGCAGAATTTTTACTTGTCCTTTTTGAATTTCATGAGATTCCAGCTGGCCCATTCCTCTAGCCTGTTAAAGTCACTTTGAATGGCTTCCCCATGTTCCAGCATAACTGCTGCTTGTCTCACAATTTGGTGCCCCCTATGAACTTGATGACAGTTCAGTGTCACCTCTTCCAGATCACTGGTCAAGATGTTAAACAGGACATGTCCCAGTACAGACCCCTGCAGTTCTCTTCTTGATACCAGCCTCCAGGCATGGAATGACCCATTACCCACAACCTGTCTAGTTTTCTGCCTATCCAGTCTGTAATGTATCAACTTAAACATAAGAAGCACAGGGAAAAGGCTCACTAAGTTCAAAATAAAATGACATTCCCTACTCCCCCTTTATACACTATTTTTGTGCCTGAGGGCAATGAGGCTGGATTTTTATATTCTCCTACAAACTAGTGCTGTGTAAATCCAAAGCAAAGTAATCAAGAGATGTTTTCAAAATAAATTTCAGATTTTCATAATGTTTCATTTAAAAATGTGTAGAATTGGAACTTGCTAAGTGCATCTTGAAAGGAATATATAATAAAATGAAACTGACTACACTTAGCAAAGCAGTGCAGAAGAAAAAAATAATTAATAGTAATACAAAACTCATTGCAGAGGGTTTTTTTTGCAAATGACTAAGGATGCAAATCCAATTAGCCATCAAGGTTGCCTCCACACAAAATATACTGTGCTCATTTATTTTGACAAGTGAGTTTTTACTTTAATTACTTACAATATAATTGTAAATTGTGCTAATAAATCAGGGATGTGTATCTTACTAAAGCAAAACTTCAAAGTAGTATGAGCTCTCACTGCAGCTTTCTTCTATTAAATCTGCTCTGCAAAAAGCAATAAACAACTGGAATTACAGACACATAAAATGAGACTTCACTTTTACTCCAGAGAAGAAAGGTCACAATCAGAAGTTTTGTATGATTTCAAAGTGAGGGAAATAAATGACCAAATGATTATTTATTTTAAATAAATAAATATATAGAATGCGTTCTAAGCAGGTAAAAAGGGTAAACAGACAGTGAGAACAGCCTGATAGACCCTGGGGTAGAGGCAGAACCACAGCCCTTTGTGTCACAGGTGATAGGGGCACACCTGCTGCCCTTCCCTATTGGACTCCCAAAAGAAATGGGTGGGGCAGGGCAGGTGACATTTTATCACATGACACAGCTCATTGTTCTGACCAGGTCACCTCTCTGCCTACCTGGACATCCTTTATGGAAAAAAAAGTCCACCAGAGGTCAAATCTGAGGCCTGCCAAATCTTTCCTAAAATATTTATTTGGATCCAGCTTGGCCATAGAGCTAATGCCAGGCATTGGGAAAGGGCTCAAGGTAGACCACAAAAAATGTGGCTTCAGTCCACCTTTCCTTTCACAACCCTCCATGTCCTAGACACATTTTAAATGAGAGTTCCATAGAATCATAAAATCACTGAATGGTAAGGGGTGGCAATGGGCCTTGAACATCATCTCTTTGCAACCCACCTTGTCATGGGCAGGGACACCTCCCAATAGACCAGGTTGATCAAGGCATTATCCACCTTGGCTTTGAACACTTCCAGGCTAGGGGCATCCACAACCTGCTTGGGCAATCTGTTCTGGGGTCTCACCACCCTCACTGTAAAGAATTTCTTCCTCATATCTAATCTAAACCCACTTTCAGTTTGAAAACCTTCCCCCTTGTCCTGTCACCACATGATCTTTAAAAAAAGTCCATCTCCAGACTTCTTGTAGGCCACTTCAGGTACTGGAAGGCTGCTCTAAGATCACTTCAAAGCCTTTTCTTCTCCAGCCAGAACAACCCCCACCCCTCTCAGCCTTTCCTAATAGGAGAGGTGCTTGCTCCAGCCCTGTGATCAGCTTAGGGACTATCCTCTGAGCTCATTCTAACAGGTCCACATTTTTCTTGTGTAGGGGTCCCCAGATTTGGGCACAATACTTCAAGCGGGGTCTTGCAAAAACAGATTAGAGAGGGAAAATCATCTCCCTTGACCTGGTGATCACACCTTTTTGATGCAGCCCAGGATGTGGCTGGCTTCAAGGGCTGCTTGTGTGCATTGTTGAGTGATGTTCAGCTCCTCATCCATGAATGACTTCAAGTCTTTCTCCCCAGGGCTGTTCTCAATCCATTCTCTGCTCAATCTGTGTTTGTGCATGGGATTGCCCCAACCCAGGTATGGTACCTTGCACTTGGCCTTGTTGAAATTCATGAGGTTTACACAGGCCCATTCCTCAAACCTTTCAAGATCCCTCTGGAACTTTTTTAGTTTAGCTTACAAATGTCCATTTTTTATTAGATTACTTCAATTGAATTAGGTGAATTAATATAGGTATGACAGTCATGCTAAGCAAAAAGAAAAAATCCAGTTCATTTGACCCATAATCTTCACAAAATCATAATTCATACCTAGTAGAGCTCATTTCTGAAGTGTTCCCCCTTTTCACATCATAAGCAATAAATAATTAGTAACCATGATGGGAGCTGCTAATAAACTGGATACTTCTTTTTTTTATTTTGTTCTTCTCACATTTAATTTATCTCATCCGGATCTAAAACACATTAGAGCAGCAGAACTGCAAAGGAACATTCTGTGAATGGCAGATACTTCTCAAAGTCAAACTTTTATAGACAAGTATGGAAAAAAGTATCCCCAACCTGTGCTGGGAAGAAGGCAGACACAGAAAAGCCTCTGTAGAGACCTTAGCATTTAACTAAGGCAACCAAAGGGAAAAGACACTGAAAAGCATACAATTGCTGATGCATTGGTCTCAGAAACATTGAATAATAACAGTAATTTCATTTACAAAGAGGAGTTGCTACAGAGGAAAGCAAATGGTGTGCAGGAAAAAAAAAATGTAAGAAAAAGGGGGTTGCTGTGGTGGTTATTGCAATAATTGAGTATGGATTTTCTGCTACAAATAAAACAAAAGTGAAAATAGTACCCCCAGCGCAATGTAAAAGTAAGTAGTTCTGGCTGTGGAAGCTTGTTGCCTTAAAAGAACTGATGGAATTGGTGAATAAGCCCTGGATAAACATTTGTTTTTTGCCTTATGTTTCTCTGAACTTTTCACAAAGTCCAGCATAGGAGTTGGCAAGCATGTGTTTACCACTATAAAAATGAGACTAAGGAATGAGCCCAACACATGTAATTATTTGCAGTGCTCAACTGGTAGCTTAATCCCTAGTTCTGTTTTGAACCAGATGTTACCATGTAAAATTTGGCAGGACTGGGTCTAAATGCAAGTATCATTTATGTAAGCCAACCAAATAAAATACTGCTTGATCTAGGGGATAGAAATTGACAAACTTGGGTCTTGGATTCGGTAGAGTAGTAGAACAAACACAGCCATTATGTTTTTACATGAAATCTGAAATATTTAATATGTAAGAGATCCAGGGTTTATAATCTCAAAAAGTAAATCCTAATTCAAGATCAAATGCTCTCTTTTAGTTATTGAGCTCTCTACAAGACTAAGGCTCCATATTTGACTGCTGTGAATACAGACATTAGCATATAATCATGACATAACTGGTGACAGTATATGAATATTTTGTAATATTTATGATATCTTAGCACCATTAATGACCACAGACAAAGCTAGGACTGGACAAAAGAACTT
>VZTX01025380.1:278612-327371 GCA_013400915.1 Pardalotus punctatus
AAAAAAAAAAAAAAAAAAAAAAAAAAGAAATCTTGAAGAGCAGGTAATGATCCCCAAAGTAGTATACCAAGACCAGATGAGATAATTTCCTTCTCTTTGCAGGTAGGGACAGAAGCATTGGCACTGAGATAGGAAAGATGGGTAATAAAGGATTCATCCCAGCTTCTGATCCATTTTCCCTGTCCAAGAGCACAATCACCTCATTCTTCATTACTAAGAATGATCATGGAACACAGCCATCAGTGTTAACAAAAAAATTAGTTCCATGGGGATGCCATGATGATTTTTTGCCTTTTTCTTTTTATATACCTTTTATATATTCTCTGTATTCTTAGCATACATATTTGTAATTTTTTAGCTTAGTCCCAGTATTCTGCTAAGCAGGAAGACCAAACATCCTAAAGGCCTCTCAGTTGGAGGCTGGAAGCCTCTATGTTATCTTGGTTCTCTATAGAAACCAAGGTTTCAATCAAGGTTAAAACCTTCTCTCCGAGACATATTTTGTAAACAGGGTTCAAACCTCATCTGAGGAAGCAGACTTTAGAATAGACGGGACACTACTTCATTTTTTAAGCTTCTTATTGGGGAATCCTTGTCAGATATTCTAATTTTCAAGGTCTATAAAAACTGTATGTGCATTACACAATGTGTGCATCTTCAGTGCTTTCCACTTTGACAAGTTGTGCACCATAGGAACCTACAAAATACTGAAGTAAAACTCTTTTATTCTTTTAACTATGTCTAGCTCACAGTTCTAGGACTAGAGAAAACAGCATCAATGGTACTATATACTTATAGCTAGTTTAGGACAAATTTGCTAAGTAATAACTGTTCTGCCTATGTGCTCATAACATTTGTTAGTGAATAAGTAGCAAATTGTATATTGTTAATGACTATCAGTCTAGCAAAAGATTGCTTTCAAGTTGGAAACAGCTTGATTTATCAACCCTTTAATCTCTGCCCTCAGAACAATTTTCAGTTCCCTAACTGATGTATAAATCTATAAACTGAGCTGCAACAAACTCTATTGGCCTTTGTTTTAACTTTAACTATGTGCTCTAATGGTCAGTGGGAGAGAATTTATGGTTACTATGCAACCTTTGCTAAGACAGCACATAGCAATGAGGTTTCTGATCCATTCATCATCAGTATGCGATTGTCTCACAAATAGCCTGTAAACTGCTTGATGATTACACTTAGTAAACTATCCAGTGTCATAGTGTAATTTTGATTGCTTAGAATATTATGCATTTTAAAGAGCAATCCATAATCTCATGAGGATATATATTTTCACACAGACTGGATGAATTTTGTAAAGACTGTACTTTAGCATGGGTGTCCTTACTTTGGCCGAGATAGATTCAATTTTCTTCCTAGTCACTGGTATGGTGCTGTGTTTTGGATTTTGTATGAGAATAATATTGATAACACACTGACGCTTTGTTGTTGCTGAGTAGGGCCTACTGTAAGTCAAGGACTTTCCAGGTTACTGTGCTGTGCAAGTGAGCAGGTGCACAAGAAGCCATGAGGGAACACAGCCAGGACAACTGATGTGAACAGGCCAAAGGGATATTCTATACTGTACAACAGCTTGCCCAGTATATAAACTGGGGGTGAGATGGTTGGGAGGCACCAGTTGCTGCTCAGAGACTGACTGGGCATTGGTCAGCTGGCAGTGAGCCACGTTATTGTGAACAGCTCATTTCTCTTGGGATTTGTTTCTGTCTCTCCTCTTTTCATTACTCCTGCTCCTCATACTTTAATATGATTACTATTACTCTTACTATTGCTATTATAATTATAATTGTTACTACAATTTACTTTATTTTAATTATTAAACTGTTCTTGCGTTAATACACAGGTTTTACCTTTTCCTTATTCTCCTCCCCATCCCACCAAGGAGTGGGGAGTGAAAGTGCAGCTGTGTGGTATTTAATTGCTGGCTTTGGTTAAACCATGATAATGGGAGGCATAGGGTGACACAGGTGTATGCTGTGAGCTGGTTCTTCTAGTTCTTCATCTAGAAGGAAAGTAGTGTAATACAGATATCTCAGTACTATCTTGATTTTCTGGTAGTGATTTTAACATGTTTCAATCCAAATCACCTTTTTATTAGGCAGTTTCTATGCTGAGAGGTTAACCACAGTACATTCTTTGCTCTAAAGAGTACCTGAGAAGCAATTATTATCTTTCATTTAGAATGCATTTCAGTGTGTCACTTTACTGCTTTGTCAAGGGTTAAACAAAATAAAATATTTTAATAATGTTATTGGGTATAAAATAAATATTTCTACAAATGTGAAGATCCGTTAAGATTATATTGGTTGGGATTTTTGTATCTACTGACCTTGAACCATGGGGCTCAAGACCAGGTTGGATGGGGCTTTGAACAACCTAGCCTGGTAGAAGAAGGTGTCCCTGCCCATGGCAGAGGGGTGGAACTAGATGATCTTTAATGTCCCTTCCAACCCAAACCATTCTATGATCTTATGACCTTTGTTGTTCAAACAAGATAACTAATCCCTCTCACCCATGTATTTTTTCTGGGAAAAGGAAAAGAAACATGAAATAAATTTGATATGATAGTATTACAAACAGACTGGAATTTAATTGCTATAAGAGCTTTCTTCTACTCACAGAAATATTATTAGAACATAAATGTATATCTGCCAGAGCATTATGTTCCTTCACTTGGAGCTAAAATGTTATTTTATAGTTAGAAGTAGTGTTCAGAACATTTGATTTGTGCTTTTGGCGATTATCGTATGAAAATGAAAATCATGACAGCAAGGACACTAAATTTTTGCTGAACTTTATGAAGGAAATATGAAACTTCATAAGATTTGTCAATGTAAGAACTATTGCTTTGACTGAATAATACTTAAAAAACCTCAAACCAAACACCTCCTAAAATTAATTTTAATAAAGATGATATATGACAAGTCTTTTTCCTTGGCCTTGTTGGAGACTGAAATGCTATCGTTTATGACTTAATCTTCATGAAGGACTTTTGCCTACTATAGCAAAGCTATTACGAAAGCTGTGGAGAAGACCACTATGCCCTGAATTGGCCTTCTGACTAAGGCTCTGGACTACTCACTGATGGAGATAAGACAAAGTGACTCAAAGAAAAGAATACATTCACAGAGGGACCATGCTCAGCACCTTTGGGGTGGAAATCACAGCCCCAGGGCTATCAGCTGCCAGGTCAGCACAGATCCTGACACCAAAGGGTGGTGAGGGGAGAGGCTTTGGGTGTGTAGTAGAAAAGCCTCTGGTCAGAGGCAGTGAATGCCCAGAGGAGCCCAGCTGAAGAAGCCCCTACACCCCGGGAAAAGCTTATCCACAGCCGAGGGGGTGTCATGATGTATCAAAGACCCCCCAAAGGGGTCCCCAGACTCTACACCAGAGATGATGCAACAGATCCACAGTGTTGCAAGGGACAGTGTCAGACTTAGCTCCCCCAGGAGACACATGGGCATTCCCACCCAGCCCAAAACATATGTCAATCCGCTGGATTCCATACTCTGGCGTGGCAGTGGCAGCAGGGACCCTCACCACACAGAAGACCAGATGGAGGGGAACAAGGTGTCACTGGGACCCCAGGAAGGGTGCTATGTTTCCATCTAACCCATCACCCTCTCCCTGTCTCCCCCACCCCCTACATACACAATTACTTTTCTATTTCTTTATTTTTCTTTGCCTCTTTTACTATCAAATAAAATATATAAATTTTTGGCACCACATCTAACCGAATTTGGATTTTATCACATTTTTTGGGTACATTTCAAACCTTTCTGGGTTTGATCCATTTTATTCAGAGGCTTAGCTTTCTTTGCTCTTCTGTATTTAAACCAGATCATAACAGGCCTTTCTTTTGCATTTACTCTGTTATATTCTGGCACCTCTTAATTGAGCTGGACTCCTGACTGCCTGTTAGGGAATTATTAAATCAAAAGTATTGGCTGGCCAGAAGGCCTGTGTGATGTGCAGAGGGGAAAAGCAGAACTTTAAAGGCAACTAAGAAGTGAACTCAGCCTTTATTGCAGAGATACTTCATATTTTGAAACTGATAGAAAGGTTAGTTGTTTATGTTAGACAAAACTAAGCATTGCCAGGCTATTTCAGAGCTGTTGTTCACTCTAGTCACTTATTTGTTGTGATGTTGGGATACCAGATTTGTGTGGTGAAAAAAATAGCCAGAAGAAAACCCTAGTCTCTTGAAGATCTGCTGTTTTCAAATCAGCAACTGCAGGCCCCAGCAAATATATAATAAATACAAAAGGAATTAAATATTCATTTTCACTGGAGATATTCAAGAACCATCTGGATGCAACCCTGTGCAATCTGCTTTAGGGTGATCCCGCTTTACCAGGGAGTTTGGACCAGATAACCGACTGCAGTCCCTTCCAGCCTGACCCATTCTGTGATTTTCCTTTTTTTTCCACATTCAATCACCCAGGAAATAATTTTTTCCAATTTAAATACCTTAATTTTTTTCTGAATCTACAAATTTTTTTGTGGGTAATTTTTCAAACCACCCATAAAGAAAGTGCCTTATATAAAATTACCAGTAATAGTTGTTGAGTCCAATTGGAACCTTTTTCTCACAATTTTATGCCCTGTGACAACTTTCTTTCCTAATCCTCTTTAAGTTGAACAAAGTCCCATCTTGTTTTGCTTTCTTTTCTTCCTCTGTAAGCTTCTCTCTTCAATCAAAAAATTGGTTCAATCCCACTGATAGATGTTTAATAAATGAGTAAATGATCCTTACAGTCTTCTATAGACACTATGTAGTCTGGGACAACATTACACTATCTAAACCATCAAAACTGAAATTGTATAAAGACTGCAAATCACTTAGAACTAAATGGCACACTGATAACACAGGCATTTGTTTAGAAATAATTTGCTCACAGTGACAAGAACGAAGCTTAAAAAAAATGGAAAAGTCAGCTGGGATTTCCTATAAAGTTATATAACTTTTTAAAAGAGGGCAAAAAAATTGTTTTATTATAAGCTTGCACAATTGCAAATTTAAAAGGAAATTATTAAGTTCCATAATGATTATGCTGTATCTGCCTGATCTGCCATACCTATCAGGTATTTACATCTACTACTCAAAAATGCTGATTCAAAATGTTTTTTATAGTCACATATATCTATTTATATTACATTTGCAAACACTAGAGCCAAAATGACCTGAAGAACTCATTCTGTGTTAAAGTCATTAATAAAAATAAAGAAAAACACTGTGTCTACTTAAAAAATTGCATAAACTTTAGAGCTGAGAACCATACTGTGTCTTTCTTAAAACTTTTTTTAACTTTAAAAATTGCATGAACTTGAAAGCTGACATTGACATCTAGTTGCCATTAAAACAAAAATGACTTGAATATCTGCTCTAAAGAAAGGGGAAGAGAGCAGTGGCTTTGGGAGAAAAAAATCTTTAATAACACAAGTGATATTATTAAGTCTTAGAAGTCTCAACCCTAATAAGCAATTCTGAGGAAATTATCATATGCAAATGGGTCATATTTTCTCCCAAGGCCAGATACACTACCTTGATTTTGAAACCTGTAACAAATATGGTTTTTGTCCTTGTCTCTGTGCATGACCTAAAGTAATTATTTTTAACCAATTAACTCCTCACAGGTCTGTGGGTTAAATGGAAACAGAAGCCAAGTGTCAATGTAGTGTCCTTTTGTTCTTGTAGAGAAATGTCCTTCAGGATGTCTCAGCACCAACTGCTATATTTACAAGGAAATAAAATTAGTTTTTTCTTGGGGTAATAAACATTCCACATCTCATTTAATATCAAATGAGATGTCACAAATGAGGGAGCAAAAAGTAAACCAGTACTCACACTATTTGGCATTTAAATGACATGGCTAATTTAATTCCCATCTTTTACTTGGAGATTCTTAAACAGCTTCCTTTTATAGAAGAAAAGGAAAGACTTTTAAAGACCAACTGTATTTATTTTTTCCTTTCCTTATCAAGGATATAGAGTCTGCATTCTATGATCCTCTGGGCATAACTGACTAGTTACTTCAAAACTAGCTTTTAAAATATTAGCTTAATGTTGACCTTTGGAAGAATATACATTTTATTTTATATAAAATATTTTGGTGGCATAGTACAACAAATGCCATGTAAATGACCAAAATTGTTTCTAATTAGTGAGATTTCATTTCTGTCCTTATATACTGACAAGACTCAATTTTTTGAATACTCTCACCTTGACCTCCCAGAACTCTTCAATGTAAAAATCTTAAAAAAAAAAAATAATCAAAAAATGGTAAAAAACATCAGTAGGAGTACCAAGTAGAAAAGATGAAAATAAAGAGTTTATAACAGTAAGAAGTAGGATTCAATGCTTGAAAAAAAATGGAAAGACAGCAAAGGAGCACAGAAGGAAAGCTGCTGTAGGATAGCTTTTGTTGGGAGAGAGTTCTTAAAAATAAGAACTGGAATAATATCCTATATCTAACATTACTCCATTGCTAGATATATATAACAACATAGTCAATACAAATGCACAGCCCCAGAAAACTCACTCAATGACACTCTTTACAGGGCTTACAGCTGTTCATGTACTCTGAGTTAGATAAACAGGAGAAATACCATCAAGATAGTCTCAAGAGGTCAAAACAACAAAAAACTTTACCAACAGGTTCAGAAAATCAGAGATGTTTGGCAAAAGTTCAGAGCAGCTTTCAATCAACAAAAAACACTTCTCAAACATTAACAGCCCATTCAACTTAGCAAGCTCCAGGCCTGTTTAATTTTAAGTTACTCAAAATTAAACTTAAAGAAAGAGAGAACTTAGAAGAAAGAAAAAAAGATAGAAAAGGTATAAAAAAGAAAAACTATAGCTACTACTTCATTGCAGCAGTGTTCAGTTGACAAAAATTCCCGTAGGAGGTTGGCTCAAGACTTGTACTTGCCTCGAGTCTCTGGTTAAATACCCTTTGGCTTTCCTGGGCCAGGTGGGACTCATTCAGCTGCTCAGGAGCTGGTGTGGGGCTCCAGGGGCAAGTGTGGAGCATTATCTCAGGTTTGCCAGGGATTAACAGCCACTGCAGGGATGGGATACAGCCTGAGGGTGTGGGGTGTGCATGGCATGGCATGGCATGGCATGGCATGGCATGGCATGGCATGACCTCACCAAGGCAAGATCTGACCTGTCCCTACCCTCATACTCACACCCAAAATGTTTCAAGCCAGTAATCCTTCCAGTCATAACAGTAATCCTTCTAGTAATAACAAAAAAAGGGCTTATGTGTGTTAGAACAAAAGGAAAAAAAACATAAGCAGAGTGTTGACCAATATGGAGATGACCTGCAAAAATATAGACTGAATATAGAAGTTGATTAAAAAAATAAAAGAAGGGGGACTGAAACAATAAATTGTACTGTGAGACAGTACAAATAATAAAAATCAAAATTAGACTAAGGAAAGTGGATCTACTGAAGTAATTGAATACTTTCTTTTAAAACAACATATCTTGTTGATAAATTTAGTAATGTTAATATAATATATTTACATCACTGTTATACGTTCTGCTCCATATTGTAATGTATTTCAGTTAAGAGACTTACATAATGTAATATCAAATGGTAAACATCTGGTAGACTTATAACTGTGAAGTCTGAAAATACATCTGAAAATAAAACATTGCAATTGAATTAATTACAATTTTAGTCTAATTAGGTTTTGGCCTCTTGGGGCTTTTCATTTGTTGGTTTTTTTAATTTTCAGACTCCTGAAAGAATATAATTGACAGGGTCTGTAGATGATCTGTAATTAAAAAAAAAAGCAAAAAACAACAAAAACATGAAAATTATTGGCTGCTTTGATAAGTATTTTGTAGGGATCAAATGAAATGATGCTTTCATGAAAGTTGGATATAGGCCGTATTTTCTTTATGGAGGGCTTTATGTTCAGAATTCATGAAATCACTTCTCTGTATGATATTGCCACCTTAAAATAGTTGTACTGGAAAGCAGAAGTCAGCTGTCTATTTGGGTTAATGTAGCTTCACAGTATCAGTATTTACATCCCATGGTAGTCCATCTCTATTTTAGCTGTAATTTCAGAAGAGATGCCCATTTATTGTGTCTTATCTACCAATCCATCACAGATGCTTTTTACTTCTAATGGTTTCAAACAGCATTACATATTTTGGTTGAGGTTACTAATTTCTTCTCAGTTTCTTAAGGCAATATTAATTGTATTGACTGGGCTTATATGGGATATAATGGTTGCTTAAACACCTGGACAATGCAATATAAAATAAAGTAAAAATATAGAGCAAAAATGCAAGAAAACAGTAGTTACCACATATGTTCTCAATACCTTAACTCAGGCTGAGAAAACATGGGATGACAAGCAGTCCAACTGAACTGAGTGGTAATACTCAAAGAGTGTCATGAGTAAGAATTGAAGATTTCCTCCTTATAAAAGAAAATCTGTATATTACTACTGCTTTGAAACCGAGAACATAAACTGAAAATAACCATTCTGGTAAACTAATGGGGTTATGTCCAGTACAATTCTACAGGCCACAGTTAATCAGAAGTGACTGCCAAAACTGAAGTTAATGTCAGAAGGACAGAATCTGTAATAAACTCAGAATCCAGTGGCAAAACATTTTCACCTAAGAAAAGGCTAAGCTAGATCATAATCACTGCTGACAAGTGTGAAATTCAAATTACACCTTTTTTGAAATGTTAGTTATAAAGGCATGAAATTGCATCCTTGTTTTGCAGTCATCTCAATGCTGTATAGGAAGAGTCTAATTCATCACACTATTTTTTTTTTTTTTTGCATAACTGCCCTTTTATAGATTGTTTCAAATTTATTCTTTTGTAACTTGAACCAGCATCTGGAAACAAAATTGAAAAAATAATGACTAATTTATAATAGGTTCTGATTTTTTTCCCCTTTTGCATTTGCAAATTATGGTACGAGTACACAGACACTGATTTTGCCATCTGTCATTGTGCTAGAACACTCCAGTTTCCACTCAGTGGAGAAAAATATGGATCCTGGTTTAAATTTATTTTGAAAATGAAATATTTATTCTTGCTTGGAAGTTAGAAATACTCAAGTGGCTAATACACAAAATGGAGATCAGGGAGTTATGGACTCTGCAGCAGGTAAATTTCATTTTGTTCTTCAGTTCAAACAAGCCCCGAGCTCGCCCAAAAAAGGAGGAGCAAATTAGAGCTTTTCTCACAGAGACACACCCAGGTAGACATGTATACACATGCATGTATATGTCTAATCTATGTATCTATAAACATATGTATATATATATACACACATATATAAAATAAACATCTATAAACATAGAATTAATATATAAACTGGGTTTGAATAAAGTACAACAGGGTTGAAACATCTCACAACTAATGGCATATAAGGACTCAGTACTGCAAGAGTAAATGGATTCTAGTTAATATAATTTGAATAGTGTATAGGAAGGAGTTTTGACCATCTTAGCTAGTTTCCCCAGGACTGTTATTTACTCTTAGCATGGCAGTCAATAACTAGGTATTGGTCTGTCCCGGGTTAGAGACAAATTTTCCAGGTGGGAGGCACTCTGAATAAAAGCCTCCCCAAGCAAAGGCCTCCGACACCCCCTCCCCCACCACAACAGAAGCTCTTGGATGAAAGTGGAAAAAAACAAACCAACTGTTTATTTAATAACACATGCAGGGTGCCCTGCAAGGCACAAGGGAAGGGGAAAGGGNACGGAGAGTGGCAACGGCCAGACTAAGCAATGTCCCTTCCCCCTCGCTCCTCCGCCGAGAAGCCTGGGGGAGTTTTTCAAAACAACCCGCGCCCGGCAGTTTCTCTCGGCTGCTGGATGCAATTAAAGCTACAGGACCACATTTCTAAGCACATATGCAAACGATAGGGAATACAAGTATCATAACATCACCCCAAGACATGATCATTTGTGACACAATTCTCATTTCTCTGTGTTGTTGAAAACACATGTTCATAAAACATTTTCAACAGGATAAGTTCGAAATCCTTGACTGTCTTTGGATAACTATAATAAACTTTATTTCTCTTAATTGAAATTCAAGAATTACTACCATTTCTTTTGTTCAGTTAAAAGAATAATTGTTTAAGAAACTAAGTAGTTCAAACTGAACATGCACCTTGAATTCCCTATTGTAAGTAACCACCTCTACATTAGTAGCTGTCACATAGTGTAAAATTGATGCACCTTTAGATGACAGAGCTCAGCACCAATAAAAATATGATTACAAGCATATCTTTTCAAGGTGTCTTAAGAGAAAAAATATAAGTTAGCTAAGACCTCAAAAATTATTAAGGTTTGTGCAAATTAGAGTGGTTTGGATCTATCTGTTATATGAGATGTTTTTAAGCTTTTATAAAGGAACCTGCCAGATCTTCATACAGTACTTGAAACACTGCTATAGATGCCAAAAAATACTTTAAAAGGCTTTCAAACCTTGCCAAAGCTTGTGTTCTTTTTTCAGTAACATTGATAAGAAAATTTACTCATTTGGATCTTTTTTTAAACTATGGCTTTCTGGTTTTCTTTCTGATTTCTTTCAACTTATTAAACAGTTCTGTAAGTATTTAAGCATTGGACATGTTACTTTTTAACTAAGTTAATGGATTGTTTATTTATTTTTTTCTTTCAGTGAAAAGACACGAAAAGAAATGTTCAGAAATACATTCTTTTTCTTCCTCATTATTTTTGTTATTGAGAGACTGCTTTTATCCTCAGATTTGTAACAGTTCACTTATTTCAGTGGAGTATATGTAATCTTCAATGTCTTAAGGGAAAGGACATTGCAGAGATTGTTGAGATTGAGAAACTGTGCTTAGATATTGGAAATTAACATTGAGCTAAGCCTTCATTGATAAAGGTTCTGCATCTGTCTGAGGATATTTGTTACAACAAATCCTAGGAATCATCTCATGGCCAGCAGGAAGAGATTGGTACTTTTCAGGTTGAAAAATTCTTACTAAGTGCTTTCACCTGCGCTTTCTGCATGTTGCTTTAGCCCATCAAGCACCACAAAAAGTATATTTATACTCACAATTAAGTGTGGTGGGCTGACCTTCGCCAGCTGCTGGATGTCTACCTGGATTGTCTCATTCCCCTTCTCAATAGTCCAAGGGAAGAAAATGAGATAAAAAAGCTTCTGGTTTGAGATAAAGACACTGAGGTTGCTTACCAACTGCTGACACAGGCAAAACAGGTTTGACCTTGGAAAAATAAATTTCATTTTTTGCCAACAAATAAACATTTGGATAGAGAGAAAAGAAATCAACAGAAAGCAAGATACCTTCCCCACATATCTCAATCCCCTTTTTCCCATTTCCTTCAATCCTTTATATCCAACTCATCTGTCTATCCCCTGGAAATGAAGGTTTGTGGACAGCAAAACTTCCTCTTTGCCACTCCTTTCTCCTTGCAGTTTTCCCTTGCTCCAGTGTGGGTCATCCCCACAGTCTATAGTCTTGCAGCATGCAGATGTTCCATGATATCACCTCCCCCACCTGTTATCTTTATCTTGACTCACAAGATCTTTCACTTTATTATCTCCCTGTCCTGTTGAGGAGGGGGCTTGAAAGAGCATCATGGTGTCTATCTGCCAGCCAAAGTCAACCTACTACTGAACACAGTATTTTGCATTTCATTATGTTAACATATATTTTGTTTTCAATGAGTCATTCACAAAAATTGAAATAATTTGTAGTAGAACAATAGAATATGCTGAGTTGTGAGTCACACACAAAGATTATTGAAGTCCGGCTCCTGGCCCTACATGGGACCTCCCCAAGAATCACACCATGTGCCTGAAAAGAAAATGTGCCTGTAAAATAGCTGTCCTTTGACACAGCTGTTTTTACAATGAAAATTTATGGTAAAGCAAGCAAATAATGTTCACTAGTCATTGTCCTGCATTAAAGTTAATTTCTGGAAACTTAACCTCATTAGTTACTGTTAATCAACACTATGGCAAACACAAATTTTATTTCCTCTAGATTATGGACTGTAAAACTTCAAATGATTGGGACAGTTAAGCATCACCTATTTCTATGTAAAATGGTAGTATCCAAAAGTCTTCACTTATAAACCTAAATAATCTGTGCAATGGCAAATCTTGACAGCTTCATTTTGAGTGTTTACATCAACTTCAAAACATTGTACTGAATGGAGAAAGGAGTAATTTAATTAGATTATGTAGCTGAATATCCAAAATAATAAAAAAGGTGCTGGTTTAATATTTGCATTCTTTTTGTCAGAAAATTCCAAATTATATTATCTTCAAACTTTGTAGTCAGGTAACTAGCTTTTGTTCAATTTAGAATATAGAGAGACATTAAGAATATTTAAAACCCCACAATATTAATTTAAAAAAATGTTGCGATCAGATTAAACATCAGATCAATTATTTTTAAAATAAAAACAATCAGCACAGTATATTCAACATGGGCAACTAAACACAAGCAACTAAATACTTTGTGCTGTATGTACCCAAACACAGGTGCATGATACTTGAAAAGTGATGAACTAGTCATTAAAAAAGGGTCAAGCTTTATCTGTATAGGGAATGCAATGACGTAGACATTACTGAAGACTTTCACAGATAATCCCAGGCTTGTATTAAGACCAACACTGAAAAATTGTCAGGTCCTGCATTTGGACACAACCCCATGCAGTGCTGCAGGCTTGAGGATGAGTGGCTGGAAACATGCCAAGAGGAAAAACGACTTGGTGATATTTACTGACAGCCACTAAACATGAGCCAGTGTGTGCCCAGGTGCCTGACAAGGACAATGGCATCGGTCTGTATCAGAAATAGTGTGACCAGCAGGACCAAGGCAGTGATTGTCCCTCTGTATTCATCCCTGGTGAGACTGCACTTCAAACCCTGTGTTCAGTTTTGGGCCCCTCAATTCAGGGAAGACTTTGAGGTGCTGGAGTGAGTCCAGAGAAGGGCAACAAGGCTGGTGAAGGGTCTGGAGCCCAAGTTTTATGAGGAGCAGCTGAGGGAGGTGGGAGTGTTTAGCCTGGAAAAAAGGAGGCTCACAGGACACCTTATACTCTCTACAACTCCCTGAGAGTGTAGCGAGGTGGGGGTTCAAGCAGTGCTAGGGAAAGTTTAGATTAGCTATTAGGGGGAAAAAAAGTCATGGAAGGGGTTGTAAAGAATTGGAACAGACTGCACAGGTTGGAGTTAACATCCCTGGAAATGTTCAAAAACCATGTGGATATGGCACTTGAGGACATGGTTTAATGGTGAACATGGTGGTGGTATTAGGTTGATGGTTGGACTTGATCCTAAAAGTCTTTACCAGCCTTAGTCATTCTGTGATTGCACTATAGTTACAGGTTAGATGTGAAACTCTGAGCTGATCACTTTAAGATACCCTTGATAATATAGATGAAAAAAGATATAGCTTTAGGGTTTTTGATCTGAGTAACACTAGATGTTTATTTTGGGATCATATGAATTGCATTCTGTAAGTGCTTCATTTAGAAAAGGAAGACTTTAGAATGTCACATCTTGACATCTGTGACTCAAAAAGCAACTGATCCATTGGGGGAAAAAAAAAGAAAAAAGTTTTATTCATTAAAAAGTTTCACAAAAACATTATCAGCAAGACATATACTGAAATTTCTAGCAGCCTATATTTTTAAGTTTACAACATGTTTAGTCTTGGTTATCATACACAAACTGTATGAAAACTGTGTTGTGTCATCAGCACAAGTTATTTGACTATTTAAAATCCAGATGGAAAAAATAGTAACACCTATGTTGCTTAAACACCAGAGTGAACATCTGTGTAGAAAAAAATCAGTCAATTCTAACTTTAGCACTTGTCGATGATCAAGGAGCATAGTAGTTATATTAAAGTCATAGAAACAATAAAAGGTGCCAGTTTCTCAGAGAATAATACAGTAATCATGAAATGCACCTGATTTTAATGCATTCTTTGCAAATATTTTTATTATACACATGAATCTTCAGTACTACTTTGATCTATCTAGCTTGTTTTCAACAAGACAAAGCATTTAAATCTGTCATTCAACGTATTAAGAAAATATTCCCAAGTGAGAGGACAGAAAACCCTTTAGTGCTTTATTTTTTTTTTTTTTTTGGTAAGTTAAACCTGTTGATGAGTGTAGTGGACTATTTTTTAAAAGATTTTTCTCTGTTGTTATTTGTATATAAAAATAAATAAAAATATCATTTCTCTCTCAATCATAGGAGAAATTACCAAGTGTATTTACAAAACATCCATGTTGCAAATGAGTCTGTTCTAACTGGGCTCATAGTGACACTAAAACCTTGAATTGCTTGACATAGGCTCACATAGGCTGTGTATGAAGTGCTTTTCAGATGTCCTTATGTGAAGTACCAGAGTAAGTACTATTCGACTGTCAGATGATAGATACTCAAATTGGGGGTTTTGAACACTTTAATTGTAAAGTTCAGAAAATATTTTTAAGGACATAAATATAACTACCCAGACATGGAGTGGTTCCTTTCCTCTTCAAGAACCAGTTCCTGGGCAAGCTGGTAAAAAATGCAGGATTTGTGTCACCTGCATTTATGTCCTCTTAGTTAGGTTACAGTCTTAATATCTACCCATTTTATAAGTAGTTCCCCCTGATAAGGCCATCCAAAATTAGGCAGTAGTCTAAATTTTCTTCAAATTTATTTAGAAAAAAATGTAAAGTTTATATTAAGTAAGATGTTTTCAATGTTTTTCAAGTTATGCTATGTAGGCAATGACAATCTTTCCCCCAAGAAACCAGATTCACATTCTTTACACCGCAAGTTTTGACAAACTAGTAAAATATCACAACCTATCTAAGCTCGTAGACATCCATTTTCCAGTCAAGATAATTAGGGCTGTCAAACAGTCTGGTACCAAGGGACTCAAGTCTAGAGGATTATTTGTGTCTATTTCAGTCTTTCATCTTAAGCTGTCAATATACAGAACTCATCAATGTCACTGTCAGAATCTAGAACCAATATATGTGGAAAGCCAAACACCTGTCGTTATGTCAACTTTTTCACACTCTTGCAGTTTTGAGATTGCTTCTAAAGTAACACTGAAAATACAAAGACAGCCTGAATATATATCATATTCAAAGGAAAATGTTTATTACGTACCATGTCATTATCTTTTACAAATTTCATATATCTGTGGCATCTTTTTGTTATTAAAGTAATTCACTGGGAAAAAACAAAAAAAAAGAATCTGTCTTGAATTAAGTCTTTTGACATAATAAAACTAAGAACTGAAGAATGCTGAAGAAAAGTTATTCAGATAAAATGATCCATAAACAAGTGACAGGATGTTTGTTGCAATGCCATGGAAATTTTCTCCACAAAGGACTCTATAGAATATTATCAGTTTTGGTCCACCTAGCATTCATATTTGCTTCATTTGGGGTTACAAGAAGTATTTTGTGAAATCTGTCAAAAACCACTACTCTGTAAAAAAATCTATGATTTCATCTGTCCGTATTGAAATTTAAGAAAAACCTAAATAAATTTATTTGTACTAGTTATTTGGAATAATCCGTTGGAAAAATGAGGGAAGAATTTCTATGCCTACCTCTAGGTACTTCCTCTAGGAAGGACTCCCTGAAGCCTTGCTTATGCATGCCATGAATTGGAGTACTCCTTTATTTCTCTGTCAATTTTTGTTTGGTGCTTGATCAAAAATAAAACCATGGGAAAACATATAGGGACATTTAGAACACATCAGATCCTTTCCTAACTAGTCTCATTTAGTAAAGAAACTACGTTGTGAAACATCATGCTCTATTTTTGTCTCTTCCCATTTGAAGGACATTTTTGTGCTTTCTCTTTTCCCCAACTCCATGTGAGGAAAACAGCATAAGACAGAAACAAAACTATAATATGCATTTACTATCGCAGATAACATTGTTTACAGAAGCTAAAGAGTACAGCATTGAGTGACCTTACCTGTATTTTCCTACAGATTAACATGTCCAGGATTAAACTAACTAGAGTAGTTAATTGCTCACAGGAATCTATGCTCACAAATACAGACTATATGTATGTTCAATGCAATAATTTATTTTGCTTACATAGAGATTGATACTCTCAGCTAGACCAGCATCTCATTCTCTGCTCCGTGCGGAGGAAATAGCCCGAATGTGCAAGTGAAATTGATTGCCAATGTGTTTCAATTTGCAGCATTGAATACCTGCTGGCAAAGAGAGTACAAGGAATGTTAAAAGGCAGAGCACAGGAATGCTCATTTGGGGGGATGAGAAGATATAAACTGGTCACATATTCCTAGTAATGTCTATAAAAACACTCTGTTAAATGTATAAACAGACTATATCTTTGGAGAGCATGGACAGAGATTTTGTTCATAGTCCAATTTGAATGTTTACAAATTTATGAAAAAAAAAATTCCCCTTTCTGATTCCCTGCTGCTGGTGATAAGCATTCACATAAATCTGTACAAAATGCCTCAAATGATGGTTTTCTTAAGCCAAAGTGTAGAATTACATAGATTTTTAGGCCAAAAGTGAAGGATTTTCTAGTCGTTAATGAACTTAATCTAATGTTTAGCAAAATTGGATTTGACTCCCAACTCTGCTGTAAACTCCTTTTATTACACAGGCCTAGATACCTAAAGCTAATTTTTCAAAGCTAATTGAGCATTTAAAGACACAGATAAATACAATAGGGGTTTTTATAAATGTCCAATATATTTGTACCACCAGCTTACTGAGTGTTTCAGACAGCAATGTATCTAAAGATCTGAGCCCTAACCACCTCCTCCACTGCTGTGGTCTCAGTTTAGCTGCCTGAGAGGCTGTACAATAAAACACAGATGTTTCACAAAGAGGTAGAAGAATAAATGCATTAAGAATTTGAAAATGGTCAATATACAACATTGGGACCTATATAGGTTACCTTGCATGACTGATTTTAGGCATAGACCACCTCAGAAGGTTTCATACAGAACTTATAGTTTGTTTGCAACCACAAAATGTCATCAGTCAGGAGAAGGAAGCCTGAGCAATATGATGCTGTCTTTGACACCAATATGCTTGAGGGACTGGCCTTTCCTTCCAGGCATTTCAGATACTTTTATTGTGCACATTAATAACTAATTGAATTTATTTTAGTGAAGAAAATAAGTCTCTAGTGAACAAGAATGGGAAGTGTTTGTACTGTGAGGGAATCTGCAAGTATCTAGAGAGGTTACATCACCTGTTATGCTCACTCCTTTTTTACCTATTCTATCTCTTTTTTTACTATAGTTGCTCTAAGTACTCAGTCTTTTTCTCATCCCATTAAAAACTCCAAAACCAAATCAAACCAAACCCCAAACAGAAAATTATCATTGTACTTAGGACTAAATATGGTCATCTTTTGTCCTTGGACTTTTTTTGGCATAGTGTTTCTGGGGTGAGTGGCATATTGGATATTGTGGAAGAAGTGTAGTATTTCCAGTAGTCAGATTGAGACATTGAATAATATACAAAGACCATGGGGAAGATATATATGGGCATATGCACACATATATAAAAAAGTACTTCCTATAATCTGTGCATCCAAAATTTCTGTACAATGTTTGTTCATGTGAGACCCCAACTTTTCAGGAGTTGAAAAAAATATCAAAACAAGATTGATTCTAATTATTTACTCTTTATTGAAATAATTTAATACAATATGCAACATCTCTTACACTATATGATAGAAAATACAGTGCCTTTAATTTTCCTTCAGTTATGACAAAATCAGAAAGTGTCCACCACTAACTGAATGAAAAAAGATAACAGTGGTTAAGAATGATATGGTCTTTACACAGCTAAGAGACACACTGTGCTTTCCATTTTTAAGCAGGACTCCCCACTGGCTGTGGAGACAAAAGTTCCTTGGACATGGACACTACAATAAACCTGTGGGAAATATGTTAAAAACCTTCACTTTAAGATAACAGTATCCCTTCTCTAATTGTAATGTGCTTAACTGGAATTTGAAATTATTACAATACATACCTTCATAATAAAATACAAAATATGCATAAAATACATTACATTATATGAAATTATATAAATAAATATATGTATATTTCTGCTATTTATTTTTTAAAAAACCCAAAAACAACCCAATAAAAAATAAGATGGAAGAAAATCCACTCCCCTACACTGATAAACCACAAGCTACATTGGCAAGCTGATATGAAAAGTTCAATGGATATTTTTTTATTTATTAATGGAAATATTTTCTGCAACAGGTGCATAGTATAATATTTAAATAATTGATAACCCTCTTCTCTAAATGTTCTTCAAGATATTATCCTGTGTCAAAAGGTTATATTCATGCCCAACATTTAATACTCTAAATTATGTCACTATGGCCTTTTTCCAGTTTCGCATTCCTCCCTAGAGTATGACGTTTCTGCCGAATAGCTTGTTCAGAATTTCAATAGTGTATGTGTACGTATATTTTAAAATACAGTTACAAATAGAGTAACTTCTTAAGAATGTTCTGAACCAATTTCAGCAATACTATGACATGGTTCATGAATGCTTGATTCCTTTCACAGCCTCACTTCATTCATGCAGACAGACAGGTGCAATACAAGCTGCCAGAGAGTCTCCATGCCGTGTGCTTGGCTTCCATAATGGCATGGATTATCGAACAGTGTATGTACCGTAAAATGCCTGCAAATTCCCTGAGGATGTCTCAGATGCCCTCAGTATGCCAAATGATACTGAATATTTGGTTGGCACAATTAAATTGAGCCCAGAGTATCTGTTCCCAGTGAAAGCACCATAGGAGTTTGTAGACATTTTACCTTTGACAGTACATCCACATCTGCATACAAATTTAAGTAGGGCACTTTACTGACTTCTCAGTGTCTTGTTCTGTGTTCGTCTCATATCACCCACATAAAAGTTACAGGCCTATTACTCTTTGACTGCCTAGGCTTTATAGTCTCTCTATTGTTAATGGAAAAAGACAGGCACATCTTCACTAATTTAGAGATATTTATTTAGATTGAACAAATTACATTGTGAAGGTATCTACAACTCCAAACAAATGACAAATGCACTATAGATTCAAAAGCTAGCTCACAACTACCTTTTAGGTAAATGAAGCTCAATGTTATTAGTTGAACCACTGATGCATGAAACAAAAACTTTCAGAAGAAAGAGTAATAAATATGGGAAGGAATATGAAGGATCAGAATCATGTTTCATTTTTTAACTTGTAAATCTTCTCAAAGGTCTGATTTTTGGACATCTGCTCACATAGACATATCTCCAACTTTACATTAAAGTTGCAACAGTAAATTACCCAATCAATAGGGAAAAAAAAAAAAGATTAATCTTCTTCTCTGAAAATTTATTATTTTTAGTGCAGAGGGGTTTCACAGAATGACAAAATCATTGAAGTTGGGAGGAAACTGTGGATATTGTCTAGTTCAACCCGTCTGCTGAAAGCATAGTGAGCCAGGGTGAGTTGCCCTAGTCTGGGTCAAGTTAGGGATTGAGTATCTGGTGGAATGCATATCCTTAACCTCTCTAGTCAACATGCTCCAGAACTTAGTAACCTTCATAGTAAAAATATTATTTTATGATATTTAAGTGGTATTTCCTGCATTTCAATTTGTTCCCATTTCTTGTCGTCTCTTAACTGGACACCAATGAGAAGGGTCTGACTGTTTTCTTTACTCCCCACCCCCAGGCATTTAAACACAGTGATAAATGATAACAAACGCTCTGTTTTTCCTCACATGAAAGATGCTCCAAGACCTAAATCATGTTCCTGACCCTTGGCTGAACTCACTCCACTATATCCAGGTCTCCCTTGTACTGGGGAGCCAAGACCTTCCTGCAAGAGTTCACATGTGGCCTCAACAGTGCTGGGCAGAAAGGAAAGATGATCTTCCTTGACCTACTGATGAATTTTTTATTAGTCCAGCCCAGAATACTGTTGGCTGCCTTTGCTGCAACTGTGAAGTGATCTACTTGTTAGCAGTGGGGTAATCCACTTGGAATATTTTGCTTTTGGATCCAGAGTAAAATTATGAATTATGGAGTTTTGGTTTTGGTTTTTCTTTTCTATTTTACTGAAGTATGATTTTTCAGAAAATTAAATAACTAACTTGCTTTAAAAATAAAATTTTAAATTGTCATTTAGGATAAATCATCCATTAGATTAATAGTTAATTGATCAAAAAATATCTATTAGTAATGCTTTACAGAAAACAATGCAATTGAAAAGTACCATACAAACAATTTTTGATGTCTTTCATTTAACCCAGGATGTAAATTAGTAGTTCAGAAAATTTACTTTACTTGCACTGATTATTGGTTCTTTAGCATCAATATCCTGTCTTTGGCAGTGTTGAATGTTGATTCACAAAAACACTTCACCCAGCAACTTTCCAAATTTATCTAAGCAGCTGTGCTAGGCTTTTCGTGAACAGAAAACTGCTTTATGCTATATATAGAGATGAGTTAATGTCTTTCTATACAATGCTTGATCCTCATCTTTTAGAGCAAATTCCAATAGTTCATGCAATTAGTCAAAAATATCATGCAGTAAGCTACAGCCCCATATCTATATTCTTGGAAATATATATTAAACTGTATTAAGCAGATTCAAAAAATAACGAGAAGCAATGTTGAATGTTAATAAATAGGTTTTATTGTAAAAGATTCTGGGAATATTCTTTATCTTACTGTGGATTAGAACAATTAGAGGAGAATGGATTGTCTTAATTAGGTAGAACAGGATCCTTTTAATACCACTATCCTATATGGCATGAAAATCAAGGTCTTGAAGTTTAAGTTTAGGCTATGGAAAAAATTCTACCTCTTTTAACAAGGCAAGCCATAAATCAAAAACCGCTTCATAATATGTACTTAGTACTAGGTATTAATAAAATAAAGAGCCATTAACTTTTTTAACAGATAATTGTCATTTAACTATTAGTAGAGGAAGCAATATAATAGCAGAGGAGTGTTCTATTGCCTGTTATCAGTAAAAAATAAGCAAAAGAAATCAAACAAAACTCCACAGAAGAGAGGACTAAAACAAACTTCAGACTTTTTTCTTTAGTTAAGGCTTTGATCTTAAGAAACTGTGTTTCTTAAATGCTGAATGATCTTCTTCCACTGAAACCAAGAAAAATCAAAATCTCCATGTGGAAAATCAAATTGTTTGATTCCAGTCACAGTTATGGATCATGTACAACACAAAGTACCTAGAATAAAGGGTCATGTGATTGTTTTCTTGCAACTTAATTGTTAACATTATTGGCACTGGTACTGAGCTTACATCATTAAACAGTATTTTAGATTTTCAATACATCAGCTTATTTTCCATGCATCTTGTTGGCTGCTTATTACTATCTCTCTTTTATTATTTATTCATATTAGAGTGTAAAAGTATGTTTGTAACAATATTTTAAACTAAAAATTCCAGAAACTAGTGGAGAAATTACATAATCCCTTGTGAAGTTCATGTTCCCGAAATAACTGAGAAAGTGCATTTCAGATACATATAGTAAGCTTGCAATGATTGCCAAGGAGATATTGTCTGAGCTAAAATTATTGAATTCAGATATCTTAGATGACATTTGGCTTTTTCAAACTTTAATCCCTTCCATTTAATTTATTTTCTGTAACATTAGTGAGGTAATTAAATATAGTTACAGGAATGTCTCTCTTAGCATTTTAATTACCAATCTGCCGCTCTGTTTCTTTTACTGCGTTGGCCTTTCAATAGTGAACAAAAATAATAGTTCAACAGCTAATTGAATGTTAATTCATAGATCATTCAGTGTTTGGCAGGCTTTTCATCTGCTTAAATAGAGTGCACATTTGCCATAAAATTTAATTTCCTCGCTTTAAAATTTTTCAGGTACTACAATTTGCTGTTTTATTAAAAGTAGAGAGAATAATGCACCCCACAAAAATAAATAAAAAAAAATCTCATGAAACTTTGCATTGTTGGGATTGAACAAAGAAGAAGTAGGACAAGTAGTATGGATATCTCTTAAGAAACTAGACACAGGTCATATAGTAGAGATATGGAACTACTAGTAATTAAAATAATTCAACTTTTGACTTCTATTGAATTATAGTTAATGAAACAATGTAACAGATTAAAATTCTGATAGAAGAAAAACAGGTATTTAAAAGAATAGTATGTGGCAAGTTTTAGAGATAAAAATGAAATCAGAAATATAATCAAAAGAAGAAAAAAATGAAAACAAAATGATAGAAAAATATAAATATAATCAAAAATGAAACTGATTTAAAGGATGTATTATATTTTGATTATTTTTTTCCACTTATTATTATGGGACTTACAGTCTAGGACTAATTTGCTAACACTAATGAATTTAGATTTTTAACATTCCAGCAAAACAGTGTCTAAGACCTTTACTGTGCTGGTTCCACAGAACACAAATAGTTCTTTATTTTCAAATATTTTCTGTTTTACTGAAAAAAAATACATGTATCTCTTCTCTTATCAGTATGTATAATGTTCTACAAAAGAGTTAAGCTGTATCAAAACAGTGATGGATGCAAAAAATATGTTGGGTTTCTTTTTCTTAAGCATTCCTCTATTTTCCCTTTAATATTTTAATTTAAAATTGAAGAAGCAGTTGCACATTTATATTTTATTAATTGAATCCAGTATGAATTTTACTTGACTAATGCATGAAAGTTGTACGTCTTTTGAACATTTTTCATTTGATTCATCCTCAGCCTGTTCTAAATGAAGAAAAAGACGCTCTGTTTTTACCTTGCAAAATGAAGGTCAAAAGACAGAGTAGCTACTGAAGGAGACAAAAACTAATCTCTGTACTTATTAAAAGAAATCCAATGCTAACAACCAATAAATGTATTAAATATGAATAACATATTTTTTCCTGTCAATAATAAATTGTAATACCATACATAATAACATTAACTTTCTTAAATAATTGCTTGCTAACTAGTTTAGTTTATCTTGCAAATAGTTGCTGTTAGATTTAATTTAAATTTTCTTTTTAATTAAAACTCATATTTTCAAATACAGTTCTGCACATTTGTTTGTTTGTCACGTGGTGCCTAAATGTTGATATTTATGCTAGGTTTAAAGCAATTGTCTGAGGCACTGAGTCAGCACACACCTGAGATTAAGCTAACTAAACAAGACAGGAGAAACTGGTAGACGTAAGATGAGAAATTGCTGGAGGTCATAAATAAAAGAGTGAGAAGTAAACTAGAGTTACAGATAGCACTCTGAGGTACTGAGTGGTGGCTAAGGGAAAGGATTGAGAAAAAATGGCCAAACATCACAGGGATCTGAATGGGAGCACTGGACTTTTGGAAGAGCCGCAAGGCAAGCAGTGCCTCAGTAACCACATCTGTAATACTGCATGAGGAAGGGGTGGTTTAGGTACCAGCACTACATAAACCAAATTTGGACATGGACATAGCAAGGGTGGAATCAATGGGTTGCTTATTTGGGAATAGACACAGACAAAGAAAGAGAGATATTAAGGAATAGAAGGTAAGGTCGAGACGGGAAAAGGGATGGTAAGATATGGTTGTGGTTTAACACCAGCCAGTAACTAAGTATCAAACAGCTGCTCTTGGTCTTCTACCTGCAGAGTGGGGGAGAGAATACAGGAATTAAAGGTAGAAAACACATAGGTTGAGATAAAGACAATTTAACAGGGAATGCAAAAGCTGCACACACAAGAAAAGTAGCAGGGCCCTGTCATGTGCAATGGTTACTTGGGAAGACAAAAACCATCACTCCAAACATCCCCCTTATGGTCCTTCTCCCTCCCAGTTTATATGCTGAGCATGAGGTCATATGGTATGGAATATCCCTTTGGAGTCACTTTTCCCAGATGTGTTTCCTCCCAGCCTCCCGAGCACTGCCAACTTCATTGCCCGGATGGCAGTATGAAAAGTAGAAAAGGCCTTGGCTCTGTGTAAGCCGTGATCAGCAATAACAGAAACATCTCTGTATTATCAACCCTGTGTTTAGCACAAGTCCAAAACACAGACCTATGCAACCACTGTGAAGAAAATTGACTCTACCCCAGCCAAAACCAACATAATGCAAATCAGGTGACTGGGGCTACTTGGGCATCCCTGCCAAACATTCCTGTCTTACAATAGATCACTGCAATCTAAATCAGAATAATAACCCAAAATTGTGGCTCTGACCATACAATATTTTTCAAATCATCTTCCAGGACCAGGGTGATTCAATGTACTTTCTCTAGCTAACAGGGGAACACCAGGACCAGACAGACTGAGCATCCTGATAGTACTGTGTCAGTGTCTGATTTGGGCCAGATGCTATCAACATCTGCCCATCCCTTCTGGATATCTTACATGAAATATGCTGGGAAATAAAATCAACATTGAGATGCTTACACACAGTATGGTCATAAGAATAGTCTGTGCAACTAGCATAGCTTTAATATTTTAATCTCCCAAAGGAAATGATAATTGCAAATCCTATTTCAAATATTCACAATAAGATCAAGTACTGCTTTCTTATGATATTATCTTGTTAAATTATTATCTCTGGATTCATGCTATAAAATATACATAATATATAGCAATACTAACTGCTGCTAAATTGCCCCATGTGTAAACCATGAGATTCATTCCCCCTGAAAAAAATATTAGTGAGGGGTAGTTTCTTAGGACAAGGAAATAGCTGTATGTAAAGCCTTTTTAAAATTAAAAATCAGAAAAGTATATCAGTGTAACTAATAGTATGGTGTGTAAGAATTCTTTTTTCGTGAAAAAATGTGTGATATTCGACTGAAAGTGTTGAAATTGATAACTATCACTATATGCCTCATTTTTTATTTTTTTTTCTTATGAAGATCTAAAGGAAATTCTGCGCCACAGCTGTTTTCCCAGGTAAGACTGGCTTGTATTTCAGTATATTGACCCTAAGGGGTCTTAAGTTAGAAATAGTGCCCTTAAAAGCCCCCTTAATTTCCAGCAAAATTGACATCCTAAACAGTAATTAATCTTTTCTTGTAGTTTTTTTGTGTTTTGTTTCTTTATTTTATTGTTGTTGTAGGTTGGATTTTTTTTGTGGTTTTTCTTTTGTTTGTTTGTTTTGGGAGGTTTTTCTTGTTGGTTTGTTTGCTTTTTTTTTTTTCACAAGATTCTTCAGAAGGATCAGGAAATAGTATCTTATTAAACCTATTTTTTCCACTTGTAACTGCTGCTCAAGAGTGCATGTATCACCAGAGCAAAAGACTTTCATCATAATTCCTGTAGCACCTGTACAGGAAACATCAAATTGAAGCTTACATTTAAAATACATATATTTATTTTCACAATGTTTTGAAATGGGGACAGGAACTAAATTTTGTTTTGAGGATAGAGTATTACCTGTTCCTGTTTTATGTAAGGAGGAAATGTTCAGGAACTTGTGAAGACCCTCAAAAAAGAAAGTTGCTTTTATTAAATAAAATAATATTTATTTTAAAAAAATAACTGGGTAGACACAGAAAGTTTTTTTTTCAATTTTGGATCATAAAGAAAATAAGTTTTTCCCTTATTTTTATGCTTCATATCTGTGACATATAGTATGTAGCACACTGATACTCCACAGAGATCATTGTCTACACAAAGAAAGAATAGAAACAAAGAGTATGTTATAAGAAAACAAGGATGTAAAGAGGTTGTCCAAACAGTTTCTAAAACCTCTGTCTATATTTCTAAGAAAACTTTCTCTATATTTGCCTTGAAACAACAGGAATTCTCATCAAATTTTTATTCTTCCAATTACATACTTTGAAGAATATCTTCACCTGAATAATGGATGTAGTTATAAAAATATTTTTTTACCTATCCTAATACTTGAAAAGTGCACATTAACCCCATCCCTCTATATGATTTTTCTACTGTGAGTTAGCAAAAAACGGCTGCTTTTTTATACCCTAAATCAAGGAAAATTTTGAGTTGATCAGGTGTTGAATTTAAGCACTAATCACTCCTGAAACTCAGGGGATGCTAATGAATTCAGTTTTCCTGCTGAAAGAGATCTTATATTGCTACTAGTAGTAGTAGTAGTATGATTATGATTATTATTATTAATTTATTACAGAGCATTATGATCATATTTGTTAAGGGTAATAGAGTATTTAAGACTTTGTGTGCACTGCATAAGGATTGCTACAACTTAACTCAGTGTGTTTATGGGTGAAAGTGAACTATTGTTTACTGCATTTTGTCATGCACCATCTAAAAAGGAGATGGGAATGTAGAGATGATGCCAGATCTTCTCCCCCTACATTAGACAGAAAGAACTGGCTGTCTTCATGAGACTGTACTGTCTCTGTCTCTTCTGAAAGAATATAAAAAATTCTTGTGCTCAGAAACTCAACAGTGGGAAACTCTCTGAAACTGAGTGTCAGCAGTCAAATTCCCCCCATGTGCCTTCTGGGGTATTGTGCTCTGCATGAGCACTTGACAAAAGTCTTTGCCTTAAAGCACAGTAGTCCTTGTTCCATGTTTGCCTACCACCAGCAGCTATTTTTATGTTCTGAAAATCCTAAATAAGAAAAATTGATTGCAATGATTATAGGAGTTACTGCTCAAAAAAATAATTTAGCATTTGGAACATTAAATATAGAGGTGTTCACCCAGGGAGTGCAGCTTACCACTCTTAGGCTAACATTTTGGTATAAATGTCAAACTATTGAGCTCTATATATTTGTGAAAGCAAGAGATAGGAGAAAACCTGACTGATAGAAGGTGCATGGGAATGAGAAATGGATTTTGAGGGGTGGCGGTAGAGAAATTTAGCATTGAATCAACTATTCTTTTCCAAATTACTCCAAACTGTAGAGATCCATCAAATGATGGGGATGTTGTGATAGCACATTTATCTGTGCCTTCAGTTTCAAACCATTTTCAAAAGAACAGATGGAAATATAGTCTAAAAGGAGGTGAGTATACATTTTTGGATTTTAAAGCTTGGATTCAAAAAAAATAGAAATATGAAGATGATTTAAATATGCTCAAAAACCAATAGAATCTCTGATGAACAACTGAATTTATTTAGAAATTAAAGATATCCCTATTTTTTAACTTGTAAATTAGAAAAAGAAATATTGATACACTTTGTCCTGGCGACTGAGTTGGACTATCTCTATAGGATTAAATCAAGTTATTAGAAGAATGAGGAAAATGTTTTCTGTCTTGAAAGCAAAAATCATTCTTTTGCAAAGCCTAGGAGCATTAAGATTGAGATTATATGATCACAGTTATGAGTACAATCACAGACTAAGTACTAGCCAGAGAAAAAATAAGATAGTATAAAACAAAACAGTTGGAATCATTTCCCCAGCAATCTTTCCATTGAATTGCAGAGATATGAATTTGTTGGATGGACTATCGGATTATCTGGAGCACAGGTCTAGTGACCAGTATCTGTGAGGGAGCTGGGGGTGTTTAGCCTGGGCAAAAGGAGGCTCAGGAGAGACCTTATCCCTCTCTACTACCTACCTGAAAGGAGGCTGCAGTGAGCTGGGGGTCCATCCCTTCTATTAGGCAACAAACGACAGGACAAGAGGAGATGGTCTCAAATTGCCCCCGGAGAGGTTTAGATTGGATATTAGGAAACATTTCTTCACTGAAAGGGTGGTCAGGCATGGGAACCATTTGCCCAGGGAAGTGGTGGAATCACTATCTCTGGAAGTGTTGTAAAAACCCATGTGGATGTAGAGCTTAAGGACACAGTTTTGTGGTGAACATGGTGGTATTAGGTTAATAGCTGAACTTAGAGGACTCAGAGGTCTTTTCCAATTTTAGTGGAGCTGTGATTCTATGTGCCATTACATGGCACACAGTGCTAAAAAACCCAATTTCAAATTACACTGAGGAATGGTTTTTTTGGGATTTCTTTAGATGCGTTCTACTTTACCATTTTATGTCAAGATATCTGTGAGAAAGCTACTTGTATATTAGAAAGCTAATACAGCATAGAATTCATGTATTAAAGATGTGACCCAAATAAACATCAGAAATTTGTTGCAAAAGAATCAGTGTGTGAGGAGATATTTTCAGTTTGGAGATATTTTTCTCCATTAACAGCCAGAGTACTTATTTTTTTCCTTTATTATCAGCATGGGCTGAAAATACTGCCCTTCCCTATATTAAGTTGCTTTGTGTGATTGATTTATAAGTCATAAGATGTAAAATTAAGGTTATTCAGAATTCAAACTTTATTTTTTTTATATTTGTTTTTATTTATAAATGTTTATGCTTAAATGCTTGGAAAAAAAACCCTTTTCACTAATAGCAAAAAAAGAAAATTAATATAAAAAAAAATCCTAAAAGAGGCTGAGTTTAAATTCTTGATACAAAATATATATGTCCATTATTTTGCTGGGTCATTTTCATGACAATGGTTTGGTGATTTTTAATATGTATAATTTCTTTTACACTTCTTCATTAGATATTCTCCATTGAGAAAGTTGTCAGAACGTAGCTGGCTTAGTACCCTGAAGAGTGTACTTAACAAAGAGAAAGTTTGTTTTTAGAGGACATTATTGACTAGATCAGCTTCAAGTTAGCTGATTGTCAGCTTCTTATTAGAGGTGCAACCATTAACCCTTGGCCTCAGGTATTCTATTTTGTGGTTATGGATTTTATGACTGCACTGGGTTGGTCAGGATTTATTTTTCTTCATAGCAGCTCATGGCTGTGTTTTAGATTTGTCACCAAAACAGTGTTGATAATACAGTGTTTTAGCTATTGCTCAGCAATGCTTACAGAGCATCAAGGCCTTTACTGTTTCCCAGTCTGTCCCACCAATGAGGAGGCTTGGGGTGAGAAAAGACTGGGTGGAGACACAGATGGGACAGCCAATGCCAACTGACGAAAAGGATATTCCATACCCTATGGCATCATACTCAGCAAGAAAAGCTGCAAGGAGCGAGTTTTTTAAACACTGCCATTGCTCAGGGCCTTACTGGATATCAGTCTGCTTGGGGGAGGTGGTGAGTGATTGCATTAGCACTACTTGGGATTTTGTTATGGGTTGGTGTGTTGGGCTTTTTTTGCCCCTTCATTTATTAAACTGTCTCTATCTCAGCCTTACAGTTTCTCAGTTTTGCCCTTCCAGTTCTGTCTTCCATCCCACTGAGGCAGAGTGTGAAAGCATTTGGGTCAGGGATAACCTGCCAGTTGTGGTCAGCTCACCACAGTCACAAAGCAGTAACTGTCTGATGGAAATTTCCAAGCATCTGTTTAATAAAATTGCAAGTGTTTGCTCTTCTTAGATCACATTAGTAAGGCTCAGTGAGAGTCTGCATCTCCTATTTTTGGGAAAATACTACCCCTATCTCAATGTTGTTTCCACAGAGCTGCAGAAAACGGATCAAATCCAAAGTGAATGAGAAGCCTGTCACTGATCAGCATTGTGAGATGCTACTTACCTGTCTGTCTGCTTCTGTCAGAAACAAAGTGAGATAAGGAGACACAGGTGTTTTGGAATATTTCAGAACAGACAGATCATTTTCTCTTTTCATTGTAAGTGTCTTAGCTGTTTTGATTCTGCTGCCATTAAAGCAATGTTACCTAAATCTGGTGATGTCTGAAAATTTTGGGAGTTTTATTTGTCTTTTATAATTGAGTACAGCATACATTAATGGAGACCATGTCATTGACTGAAGAAAATGCCACATAAATGTAGTCTTCTCATGACAAAAGACATCACCTCCC
Source organism: Pardalotus punctatus (assembly GCA_013400915.1). NCBI lineage: Eukaryota > Metazoa > Chordata > Aves > Passeriformes > Pardalotidae > Pardalotus > Pardalotus punctatus. The sequence continues at coordinate 308,407 of VZTX01025380.1, forward strand.
ACAGCAGCATGACAAATAAAGAAAAAGGTTTTCTGGCAATCCATGTAATTCATGAGCAGCGGCATTATGCTTTCCACCTTTTTTTTTAGTACTATAGTTAGAAAACTGATTCTGATTTTGGTTAACTGTCACATTACAAAAGAATTCTAGAACTGTTCAGTTAAACCAATGGATTTGCTTTCTTCCTCTAGGATTCAAAATGTAAACCTAGGAATACATCACCTTTTTTTAATTTCTTTTTTTTTTTGTTTACTTGATTAGAGCCTGTGGCAGATTTATCTTTCTCTTAATTTTCCTTAGCATGTGCAATTTTTCGTTACAATTGCCTTTCTTTATGCTCTTTTTTCCCATTATTCTTTCACTTTCCTTCCATTAGCTGTGTAAATGATAGGATAAAAATAAAAATAAATGTTATAGAAGACAGAAAACAAACTGAATAATTCATTTTTAATTAAAAATACATGTTAAATATTTGGTAAGATATATTTTATATGTATGTATATAAGGATTTCAAAAATATATCTCATTTAAAAAAAAAAAACACCACATTTTCAAATATAAAATATTTCATTTCCAATCATGATCAAGACATTAGAAAAGTGTATATATATCACTGTATTTCCTTTGGCCCTCACTAAAAGTGGAAATAGGTAAAAAAGCACTTTAATGAGAAGAAAAAAACAAACAGTAAAAACAGTAAAATCTTCTTTCTCTTTTTTCTTAATTAACAACACTGTTTAAGATTTGCAACAAACCTCTCAGGTTGGAAAAGTGACTTGTCAGGTCAGTACAAGAGAATATTAACTTTTTTATTCAAATAGACAATAAAGTCAACTATCAGACAAAATTAATCCAACAGCAGAAGATTACTTCCACTCTGTTAATGTATATTCTTTCTTGAAATGGTCATTTGTAAATTACTCTGCTAAATTTGTATTCTGAGTGAGGAACTGAGTAGAATAAGTCTACTCCAGAACAAATTCATGGTCTTCTCAGATTGACATAACAAATTCAATTTGAACTAGTCTGTCTGTACTGCACCTACATACTGTGAGAAGTTTGCTCTGTGAGAAGCAATTAAAGAAATATACTTGGCTTCCAAATTTCAGTCCATGTTCTGATTGAAAAGTTTGAAATTAAAAGTGGTTCTGTTCCTTATTTAAGCACAGCAAATATTCTATTAATAGAAGTGATGGTAGAATAAATGATCTTTCCCTTGATCAACTGTACTGCCTGTTCTGCCTTTCTCTCACCAAATTAGCACATTACAGCATACAGGATTTGGTATAATCAAATTCAATTATAAATATGTCCTTTTAACTTAAATTTTCTGCATTTTTTTCTAAAGAAAATGATTTAACAGAAGTCCTACATTGATTGTAAAACATTTTGGTGACATACATTAATTTATTCATAAAAGACAAAAATCCAAATTAATGTGTTTTTTAAATCCAGTGACTAATATTAACTGGAGGAGAAACCAAGGGACAAGTTATTTAACAGGAGATTAATTTAATTTAATTTAATTTAATTTAATTTAATTCAATTTANAATTTAATTTAATTTAATTTAATTTAATTCAATTTATGTTTTTATTTTCTGTCAACCCTATTAAGTCCATTATTCCATACATTCTGAAGTACCAGTGTCTGGCTAAGCACAGTAAAATTCTTAGTCTAAGATTCTAGTTCTTTAAACATGGATTGATGAAAAAAAACCCAACTCTTTTTATATGTGGTTTATAAATTACCAGTGCTCAAATTCATCATTTCAGTGAAGATGTGGGCCCTAGCCCTGTCTGGAGGACTAGAGGGCTTCTTTCCTTCTATCTGTATGAGTGATGCCATTACAAAAATGGTCCCTTGTTTTCCCCATGAACGTGTCTAGCCCAGGAAAGCAGTAAAGCACGCAAACCTTCAATCTCTGCTCCCATCCTTGCCACACAGCAGATAAAACTTTGCCTTTTATTACATAAATCAATATTCCAACTGCAATTTTTAGTCTTGTTAGTAATCCTTCCATTGTACACAGAGTACCTAGCCTAAGACATTGGAAGCATGCACAGTCCTGGTCACCCAATCAGATATTTGCTCTTCATCTTTCCATGATTTTATTAAATTGTCATCTGTCTTAGGAAGCCTATGACTTTCTTCTGGGAATTTCAACCACTTATCTTAACATTGCTGTCAGTTTGCTTTTTATGGCAACAGTGTTAAGGCTGGAGTTTTAGGTGTCAAGGGAAAGGCAAACAGTGGTGAAAAGCAACGTGATCTGAGTGAAATATTCTTGCTTCTCCATGATGAGCCCTGGCAAGCAGTCCATGACTGACTATGATGGATAGACCACAAATGGAAGAAACTGCAGAGGTTGCACACCAAAAAGGTGCACAGGGATGGAGGGGGTTAGTGAGTGGGAAAGATAGCTCTAGCTCTAAGGAGGAGCTACCTGCTGGCAGCAACATCACAAAGCCTTCTTCTGGAAGTTTAGGAAGGTTTCAAGTTTAAGAACCTGCCAACTGATATCCAGTCTTTTTGAACTGAATCTTTTACAAATGCTGAATCTTCCAGGGAACTGCACAGTGCCATCCTACATTGTGGCTGAGATTGCATGGTCATGATGTAGAACTTTTTTTCTGGAATGGGTGAGCTTCAGCTACAGGATTCTTCAGTCCCGCAGGAAGCTGAAATCTTTGATCAAGTTTGAAGTTCTTGGTCAGGCTGTATGAAAGAATGCTATTCAACAAGGTTTTGTGGCTATATCTGGGATAAACCTGTCTGGGCTTGGTTGAATTTCCATTTCCTAGAACATCTTTCATGTTGGTTCTTCACTGAGTGGTCACTTCTTACCAACTGTCTTCTTACATCTGCTGCTCTTAACAAGCTCTGAATGGTGATCTCTCTAGAGTGATGTCAGTTCTGTTCAGTTCATTAATTTCTATATGGGAACAGAAGGTACCGAAATCCCCCTACAACTTACTTTTTCTTCCTGAAATTTTACTTATTTTGTGCAGTGAAAGGTTTATCAATATTAATATAAGAAGAATAATGTACCATATCAAAACTATTCTGGAGAGTCCTTTCTTGGGAAAGATCCTACCAAAAGTCAGTGAGTAGTTACTCCCATGCATTTTGGGACTCTTTGGCCATTGCACATCAGTAACAGGATACTGTCCCAGATCACCATCTATAATCATTTCATATAGAAATTTTTTGATTTGTTTATTGACACCCCTGAAGATCTAACCAGTACATTTGATATGGGACAGTGGTTATTGAAGAAATTTGCAGACATAATTGTTAATGGTACAAAATACCCATTAACATTTCAATGCCCATACTCCCTTGCCATGGTTTAACATCAGCTGGAAAACAAGCACAACACAGCCCCAGACAGCCCATTCTCCCAGGTGGAACAGAGGAGAGACTTACAAGGGTAAAAGTTTAAAAAAAAAACAACACATTGGTTCAGATAAAGACAGTTTAATATGTAAAGTAAAAGCTGGGTGCACAAGCAGAGCAGAATAAAGAATTAATCCACTACTTCCCATGAGCAGGTAGGTATTCAGTCATCTCCAGGAAAACAGGGCTCCACTACGCATGAGTGTGACTTGGGAAGAAAAAGCACCATCACTCCAAATATCCCCCCTGATCCTGCCTTTCTCCTTCTTCCTGCAGTTTCCTATGTGTGATGCCATATGGTATGGAATGCCTTTCAGGTCAGTCAGGGTGCACACCCAGCCTACTCACCAGCAGGGTGGTATGAGAAGCAAGAAAAAACTGGACTCTTTAAACACTGCTCAACCATAACAAAAATCTCTCCATATTGTCAATGTTGTTTTCAGCATTAATCAAAAACTCAGCCCTGCACCAGCTACTGTGAAGAAAATTAACTCTCCTGCAGCCAAAATCAGCACACCCTTTCTTAGACATTTCCAGATTTTTTTTTCATTAAAATTATCAACTTACTTTATTTAACAAAACACATTATTTACATTGAAACAAATATTTAGTGCCTGGTTTTTCAGCAGCTTCCACCGCATAAAACTTGGTCATGATTTCTGACTTGTAATTAACTTTTCATTAACATTGATCATGCAGTTAGTCTCAGGAAATTTTAAGTCTTTTATGATTGGAAAACGTTCAGAACTACTCAAGCAAGAAAGTATTTTGTCCACCCTTATCACAGTATGAAAAAGACACAGCAGTTAATTTTATGTTATTGAATTATCAGGCAGTGTTTCTAATACAAGAGTAGAAGAACAGTAGGGTGCATCAAGCTGGCTGATGAGAGCTTAAAATAAGGGTGAGTAGGAGCAGAGCACCAGAGATAGATAATCTTACAAGTGATTAAAAGCTCTTTACAAATCAATCAAATTTTGTTTTTCCTCTAATGTCTCTTTCTCATATTATTTCCTCTATGACTTCCCCAAAGTTTTTCTCCAGTTTGACAACTCAGAAAATTTTATTGGTCATTCTATTTCTATTATTGTTCCATTATTTTGAATCTCTCTTTTTTCCCCCTCAAATTATCCTTCCAGATGTATTCTGCTCCTTAATTTTTCATCAATATCTACTCTATGGATTTACTTTCTATTTGTAATATTTTTATTTATGAACATCAGATTTCTGACTCTCTCATTTAATCTAAAAACATTCTATATCAGAATATGTCACCAGCAAACAATGTTCACAATTACCTCTTGCACTGTGATTAAATTACTTCCAGTTCTTCAGAAGGAAAATAATGGATGTCATGCAAACAGCATAAAAAAAAAAGAAGCCACATAGAAAAAATCTGAACTAGGCAAGGCCCGGAAGAGACAAAGTATCTAATTACATTGTGTCTTTTTTGAAAGGACTACACACACCAGAGCTTATATATGTTACTTAAAATGTGATTTATACTGAAAAGACATTACAAATAATATCAGTAGTCAGCTTTATTCCACACAAGATTTTCACCAAAAATGGACAGTTTAGGCATATGAAAGCCTTCATAACATTGTAAAAACTATTCATGCATTTACACATCAAGATCTCTCCAGTTATTCTACACTTCTTTTTAATAATGAGATCTGTTGAGCTGTGTACCCAAGTTCCATATTAAAATGCAATTAGATGTTAAGATGAGACTAATTATGGTTTTATGTTTAATGAGTCAATCACAATTGCATTTGTATAACTGCAGTCTAAAATACCTCACTTGCATTTTGACAGATATTCATGGAATGAGATGAAAAAACAACATTAGAGAGATTGAGAAAATATTATGTAGCTTATCCATTGATCTCTGAAAGTTAAATAGAAATCATTCTGGCTTAAATATTTTTTTAAAGATTTTTTAAAAGTTATCTCAGTCTTTGCTATAAATAACCTCAATACTCATTTTTTTTGAAGATTATATGAAGATACCTGACTCTTGATCTTACCTTGATTTGATCTCTATTGATGGGACAGTCTATAATGATAGAGATTACAAAAAAGACAACGGCATATTTTCCTCTAAATGCAGGTAAGGGTTACTGAAACTATACACATCTGGATCAAATTCAGTACTGAAAATGGACAAATATATAAAGAGGAAATATTGAAACGGCCTTATCAAATAATTTTTTTAAAAGCTTTGCATCTTGAGCTTCCCAGTTTCTAAGATTTTTAAAAAGATGCTTATGATCTGTAAATAAGTTAGTTACTACGTTTCAGGTTGAGTGAAGTACTTTGTAGAACATAATTTTTTCTCAGATAATTTTCACCATCTCAGGAAAATATATTTTAGAATGTTCTAAAACTTTTACTAATTACTTTTTATTCAACTATAAAATCAAGGAAATACATTATCTGCACAATTTTCAATAAATATTCTTAAGTATGTAGGTAGGTAGATAGCTATATACCATATCAAACCATACCAACAGCTATCAATATAGGCTCAGAAGGACAATCCATGGCAGGTGTTTGTGCCTAACTTCCTTAAACTGAACATAGTAACAGCTACGTGCTTCAGAAAATATAACCAGGAATTGAAACAAAGAATATCAGCTCTGGCCTGTAGGGAAATACCAATGAGGCAAAACTGCCTTAAGCTCATATCCCCCAATTATTTAAGACTCCCACCATAAGAATCCTCATTAATCAAAATCTACCTCTATTGGCTTTAACTGAGGTAATTTTCTTCAAAGTATCTGTGTTCTGGGTTGACCTTGGCATGGGCTGATTCTTAAATCCAATGCTGCATTACGGTAGGGAAACAGAAGACAGAATTTAAAGTGTTAAAATACATGTAAGGTGTATTTGATACCCATAACTTTTAAATATCTTCTGTAATTGCAACACTCAGAAAAGAAAAAAGAAAAAAAAAAGGAAACTAAGAGTAATACCTTTTTCATTTCCAGTGAAAACTAGATTGTTTGGGATAAAATATGCCTTCTTAAATTTCTGTATATTTCTTTTAAATTGTGTTATTTGGGTGTAAGCAATAGTGAGATATGGGGTAATACTGTAAAATAAAATCTATTTTAGGCTTGACTCCATCTGGGATAATGAGTACAAAAAACCTATTTCTAATCAGCCTACTCTGACTATAATTTTTTTGGCTATTTTCCAAATGGTAAGAATAAATGAAAAAGAGAAAAAAACAAAACCAAACATAGTGGAAAATACCTAAATTATAGCAAAGAGCAGCTTTTGTTAGTAGTACAATTAAAAATTTTCATCCAGACAGGGGAATAGAAGATGAAGGAAGGCTTCAGACTGAGGGGAACATCCTAAGTAAAGATGACTTCATCAACGCCTGATTGCATACCTGTCTGAACTTTAATGCTCCTCTTAAATTAGCAGAAATTAAATTATTCCACTCAGTAGGTTTTTGGTTGGATTCAAATATGAAAGTTCATTAAGAAAAAAGAGTCATAAGCAAAATCAGTCTGGGAACAACTATGTAAGGTTCATTACCGTTAAAAGAGTATGAGATTGTGCTAGGTAATTCATACAACTTCAGTGAATACCACATCTAACCAACATGGAAAATATATTTGGCTGCACACATAAATATGTAAGATGTATTCATTACCTTTAAGGTGGAAAGTCATATATTTAACACCTTATTTAACAAGATTTGTACAAAGATATTTTTTTAAATAAATGCTGAAGCTGTACCTCTAGCATCCTTTTTTGTTACTTTGGGGTGTTTGTTCAGTGAAGATAGATTCTGCATATTATTGTTGCAGCTCAGTAAGGTTAATCTTGCATAGTGAACTGCTGTAGAGCAAGATTTCCAATGCAAAACGTGTCAGGTTTTGTCTCTGTCCCATATCTCTCTGCACCATCATGACATCATGGAAGATAAATCTTGTGGAAGCCTTATAAACATGGACAGTTACGTTGGTATTGTTAAATGTATTTGTTCCAGGAAATTGTCCATGAGTCCCAAAAAAAGAGCAAAGGAGCTCATTTATGCTGAAATCAGCTTAAACCGTAGGACAGCAGACTTGCCATGCCCGCACTTGGCCTCTAATCCCGCTGTCAATGACATAATGCCTCTCTAATCCTAAAACATAAATCATGTTTTCTGAGCAGGGGTGTTTATTCCCACATTTCAGATTATCTTGGAGAGTGAGGGATTTTTTTTACAGAATATGGGAGTGGTAATTTTCATACTACAAAACCGAGGTTACCTCCTGCAAGTCTGGAGTGTGGCTTGAGTATATAAAAGATTGTTTGAAAATGCTAAGGTGCCTGGGACAGGCAAAGAATCACATTTGGTACAGCTTCATTTATAACATCTCTCAGAAGTGATCCCTACAGTGAAATAGCCCCTGAGGCACATTTGGCCATTATCTTGGACAGATGATTGTTGGAACAGCCCAAGGCAGAGGCATGGAGTGAGCAGGAAGCAAATCATCAGGAAAGAATTCATCACTCAAACCTGCTTCCCCAGCCTTTCTTTATTTAGCAGACTAAACATGTTTACTCTATATTTTTAAAGGTCCTGTGCATAAAAGTGTTCAAAAAACATTGCATAGGATATTCTTAAACTCTGATATTTTTCTCATTTTTGTAGAAACAAAACAAAAGGCATCCAATGGAAAAATGAAAATTTAAGAGCATTTTTTTGAGAGCCACTGAGTCATTTCTTTTTTGCAGTTGGTGAAATATTACTGCACAGAAGGCTGTACATCTTATCCTGGAATAGTTTTCTGCTATGTATTCTGCAAACACTGTTCTGGCAGTTCTAATTTGAGTCCTTCAAAATAAACATCTCTGAATTTATAAAACAAACTAATAAAATAATTGTATAAATTACAATTTCAAAAAATTAAAAGTTTAGTTTTTAGTTTTAATTTTAATTTAGGTTTAGGTTTTAATTAAAAAATTAAAAGTTTAGAATTAGAAACAAAGCATTTTGAGAACACCAAAAATAATGCAGATATACAAATGAAACCTTTAGACTTAACCTGTAGTGAAATATCATTTGAGATCTTAATTTCTACTTTTTAATTAAGGATCTCTTGAATTAGGAGCCCAGTGAAGAAAAGACTGCTTCAGCTCCACATATCAAATAAGGAAGAAGGCTGAGTATGAATTCCCAATGGACATATGAAAAAATAGACATATACAACACAGACCTACAAAAACACACAGCTCGTCATACCAATCTCAGACAGAACACAGATAGTTCGTATGAGTAAAACACAAACAGCCCCTGTGTGACCCATCAGGATAAAGGCCAGTTAGTGCAAAATGTTCTTGTGTATTTACAGATTGTGCAACATGGATCCCTCTAGCTCAGACTCTTGTTCTGCCCAGCAGTTGCTTCTGCATCCCAGTCTCCCAGCTGCTGGAATGTGGACTATGCCCCTGTGCTGCAGGCCCACTCCAATTTCTGCTACAGACCCCCTTGTACACAGGCACTAACACACAATCGGACACAAACACACACACTTTGGACCTCTCCAGAACTGGGACCTCACACACAGATCTGGATCTTTGCTCTTCCACATTTGTCTCAGACAGAGATGGACAGACACACAGACACACAAGTTCATCTTAGCTGACCTCTGGGCCAGGACAGTGTTTGTCTCTCCAACTAAGTTATTTGGCTTCCTTGCTGTCCTGTACTGCTACACTCCACGGTGTGTAGGGGGATGATCTTTTTATTGTATAACCAAACATTTTTCTTGAATTGCTTTTTATAGCCACAAATCTTTCTCTTTTTCTTACTTTATATTAACAATATTAGTTATAAATGACATGTCAGTGTTTTGATGCAGTTAAAATAGCAGCCAATAATTTCTGCTAGAACATAGAGTCTATCTTGTTGGATTAGTTTGAACATTACTGATACTTAAATAAATAATGTCATGCTGTATTTCAAATTAAAGAGGACATTAATTTATGCAGCAGTAAAACAGAGAATTGCTGTATATGCAATTATTGCAAAAAAATTAATATGACTTTTAGGGAATTACAGGTTAATACTGAAGTTAAAGAAATTACTTACAACTATAAGTTATCAGACATCAGTCCTTGCAAAAATTGTATTAAGGAAGCTGGGTTTGTTTTGCACTCTGAATTAGACCATATTGTCTAGACAAGACCATCAAAAGAAAGATGATGCATACGAAGCCTCTACATGCTGGAAAGTTAAAAAAAAATACTGTTCTTTGAAATTAATTTCTCTGTAAAACAGAAGAAAAGTATTTTAATGAATATATGGATGATTCACTGTGGAATACCATGAAAAAGTTCAGAGAACAGCAGCCTAGTTAAGCCTCTTTTGTGCTGACTCATGGGGTATGCTACAGCTTTTGTTCCTGTAAAAAGGAAAAGAACAACCTACAGCATATAAAATGCAAGTAAATAGAAGTAGTCACTAAAGGAGGAAGGAATACACAGGACACTACTGCAAATGAAATGTGTGACAATAGAACAGATGTTGATGCATAGAGTGTCAGAAGACAAAAGAGGTGACACAATTTATGGTAAAAAGAACATTTGCATAATTCTGTGTCTTCCTAAAATGAAGCAGTATCACAACACTGATGTGAAATAAGTGTCACTGCAGTTTTATTATAGGGGGCAAATGGTGACTAACTTGGCAGAGAGGGCAGGCTATGGAATTCTTAAAATGGCAAATGGAGTATCTCTAGGATACTTCTCATGAAAGGAGAAGCCAGCCTGATGTTAAAACTTTTGCTCTTATTTCTCTACTGAGGCAGCCACTCTCATGGCACAAAATTTCAGCTCACATAGTTGGAATGAATGAAGAGTCTGCAGTCTCTTCAAGACTAACAAATTTATTTTTTTTCAGTCTCACATGGCTCTAGCCTATGAGAATACAAATTTATAAGTAACTGCTGGTTCACGGTAATTTCTCTAGAAAAAGTTTAGTCGTTGCAAGCATAGGTGGGTGTCCTCTTTTGTTTTTCATGAGGAGATATTGAGATAGCAAGCAGCTTTGACCTCAATAAATTCTGCTTCTATTCAAAAACATACACAAAAAAGAGAGAGTAATGTGGTTACAGTTTCCTCCAAATAAGAGTGACCAGCTCTGATTTGTCTCTTTGTCCATTGCCCTATTACCTCTCTCTCTGTCCCCGTCCATTCTCCTAAGAAATTATACATGCACTAATTGAGGTACGGTATCTTCCGTATCTTGCAGAGTACCAAAAATGCTAAAAGGAAAAGATGATGGTTACAAAGAATATCTGGAATGCAACTGGAGGTAGCTTACCAAGGGTGATTAGTCATGAACTCTCTAGGGCATGAACCATATGACAGTGGACTTGAATGGGTGATAATGTAGTCAACTAAGGTAATGAAGAAAAATCTTAACACTAAGAATTTCATTAAAAAATTGCTGTTTCAATTGAAAAATCTAGAGATATGGCATATTCAGTATATTTTCATAAGCCTGCCTCTCTGAACATCAGTTATCCCACAGTCTGTTTCACTGGCTAACGTTATCACTGGCATCAGGAAAAGAGCCAGTGTATGACACTGCATTCCAGCATAAGGCAGGCATTGAACGGCATCCACAGCAGCAGGCCCACTAAAGATGTAACTCCTGAGCAGCTATGTAGAAAAAGAAGCACCTGATAAGGGTATCAATAGGCAGAAAAGCCCATATGAGACACTTAAAATATATTCATTTCATTATTATATTTATATTAACAGTTTAGAACTGTATCTTCCTGTATGTGAGGTTTTTTTGTTCTTACTTTACTTAATATTATTTAAAGATAATTTTAAAAACTGCTTGGTTATTAAGCTCTCCATCTTGTGGACACACAGTTAGGTAGGCTCCTGTTCTTTTTTCCCTCTTTGCACCTTTTAGGATAAAAGCAGAGACAGTTGTTTGCTTCTTAACTGAATTTTTCTTTCAGCATGCTGCTTTAGTTCCACATTTGTACTGTTTGAATATAAACGCTTTCTGAGGTTTCAGAGTGTTTTTAATTGGCTCCAGAAAGAGAACCCTCTAGCTTTAAATTTCCCTGCATGACCAGCAGACATCCCTGAGAGAAGACAGGGCTTTTACTGTGGGGTGCTGATCCGGCTTGATGGCTACTAATAAACGTAAAACATAAACGTAAAACACCTGAACAATCTTGCAAGTAAATGTACCAGATACACAGTGATGCATAGCCAAGGTGATAGTCTAATTTATGTGATATGCTCTGTAGTGCTTAGGTGTAAGTTATACTGAACAAAAAGTTCAGCATTTTGAAATGTAACAGTGATTTTATTTTTTGCTTTCATACAAATTCTGCAGTGATGATTCTTCTTGCTCTATTTTGTCCTGCTACCTTTACAATGGTTACACCTAATTTCTTTTCCCAACTAATGTTCTTTGGGAAGTCCAGGTGCAATTCTTGTGGTCAGTGCTAGTATTGATGGTGCAGGAGCTTTGACAATGTGTTTCCAGCTGGGTCAAAAATTCCACACAAATCAGGCAAGTCAGGTACATTAAAAATATCAAAAATGCTGAAGTGGCATAGGTGCACTAATTACAAGGTTTTACATGAGCATGGTGTACTCCACATGTCGTACTTGATGGGATGTGGTGCCTTGGGTTTTCTTTCAAGACCGATTAAGATTTGAACATGAGTTTCCAGACCGAACACCCAGATCAGTGCTCCAGTTTAGACACAGCTTAGAAAAATCCTGCAAGGATACCCAAAATACATACTAATCTTCCTGTGGCCAGAATTAAAACCACCATTTAATAGGTTTTCTTGATTGTAGCCAATTTTTTTTTGTTTTGTCCCTTTTGTAATTAGACACCAAATCCATTAAAATGCAACATAAAATCTTACTCTCTTACCTTTCCAGTATCAGTGAACTACCTCAGGTAGTTACACCTCTGTGTTACATATGCTACAAATATTTCTTCAGTTTTATAAATTAGTAAATGTAATAAATGTATTGAGTATTATAATAAATACTTATGAATTCTGATTATAGATTCTGATTTATAAATATCGTAATTGTTCTGTCATATGAATCAATGTAACCATGCCAAATTTTATTTGTTTTTTTCAGTTAGTACTTAGTGATAAACTTCATCTATATCATCTGGTGTGAAACCTTAAGCACCAGGAATGGAAGCCAGGTGCTCCTCGCTCATCCAGGTGAATAATTATATTGTAATCTTGAAAGCACTTGAGATCTTAAAATTGGGGGTAAGACTGTTTTGGATACAGACTGAAATTAGGAAGAATATTATTATTCTGGTTTATGATTCTGGTTCCTCAGCAAAGACAGTAAAATAACTTTTAGACAAGTAAAATAAAAATAAATGCTTGTGTTTATGATTCTATAAAACTGTTTTAGGGAGTTTTAGCTTACTGATAAGGCTTTGAATCTGCTGAACTAATAAAGGTTTTTAAAATTCTGCAATTGAATGTGAATATATACATACATACAAATATATTTATAAATGTATATATATGTATATACCTAATAATATAAGAATGTCTCTACTCTTATCAGTTCCTGTTGTCGATAAGGAGCTTGAGAATTGAACAGAAAAAAAAAAAATTGAGGGAGCAGCCAAAGGAAAAAAGAGGGAAAAGTATTTTTATGTAAATTCATGGATGTAGGAAGGAAAATTGAGTTTGGTTATATTCAGTGAGTGAAAAAACCCAATCAAACAAACATGAAAGAAATAATGTGTTCTTTTATTGTATTCTCTCTGTAGCAGGCCATCTTTTAAGTATGCACTACATTGGGAACTAAGTTTCCTTTCTCATCTTTAGAATATTTACGTGATTCTACCAGTAATGTTCTATCTTCCCCCTCCCTAAATCAAAAATGTTTGTGATCAAATCAATTTCTTAAGAAATTTTGTGGTTGACAAACTTATTTTTATTCCAAATAATAAGAAAAAGAAGCTTGAAATGCCTCCCACTGAGAGCTTTTGAGAAATCTCACAGTTTATTTTCCTTTGTAGGCAAAATACTTTTGAGCAGACGAGTTTTGAAGTGTCAGGATATTGCAGAAATGTGATGAAGAATGGAGGAAAAAAGCTGCTCTGTGCTTCTGCTTTCTACTCTTATCTAATATGCCAGTATTTTGTTGTGTGCTGTTTAAAAAAATATGAGACAGAGGAAGTCTTCTGGAATATTGACTGCATGCTAAATAGTGATCACTGTGATTCTTCAGTCAGCTCCAGGTTTTGTAATGACATTTAAATAAAGTTATTTCAGGACAACGACGCGTGTCTGTGTTTGGGCCTAGGTACTTCAAGTGGGGTGCGAGTCTGTAACATAGTTATATTTGTTTACATGAAGTCTCAAACTTTGAGCATTTTTCAGTAGTCCTGCACCAGCTTTTCAGTTTAGTGATATGATCTCATTTTCCAATATGTTAATCACAAAAGCTGCACTAGGATTTACAGGATGAAAATTATGGCATTAGGGTCAAAAAGAGATGCCCATCCTCAAAGAAGTAGCCTAGAACTCCTGATTTTCCTAGTACAAAGATAGTGTTTTGTAGATGTATTTTTGTTTTTATTAATGATCTTGATGTATTTTAAGAAATTTTGCATTCTAACAGACTTTATCATTTAGAACTGCCTTTGCAGGAAAACCTCTACAGATTTCCTAATTAACAGACTAATGTAGCCAATAACTATGACTACATCAGTTTCTGAAAATCTTTTTGTACAAGTTCCCTCAAAGGATGTCAGCATCAAACATATGTGACTATATTTCTTTCAGCAGATGTCTTTTCATGTTATTTTTGTTTCCCCAGACATTTGAGAAATAAAAGACTATACGGTTTTACTGCATAGACATCCTCAGATAACACCTCACTTTAAGACATAAAAAACAAAAGGGAAATAAATTTGCAATAGTAACAATTATACCGGCAGGTCTAGAAAACCTTCAAGTATTTTGCATTCCATGTTCTTCCCACAGTAATTCCTGTTAGTATAATTTATGCTCATTTTTAAAGAAAAAAAAATAAGGAAAACTAAAAAGAGTAAAATGTGCAGATTAGAAGCAGAAGGTTTCTAGGGAATTTTACATGTTGATCTGATACATACTGGATTTGCTGTAATTTGAGGAATGATCTTAGGTGTTAGCTTGCATTTTTGCTCTAGGAGAATTTTGATTAGATATTGTAAGAAATTAATTAACTTTTATATAACTGACTCATCCAGCAGATTGTAATTTAAAATATGTACTTAGGACATGAACTAAGACAAAGATAAATTAACCTCATTATTTCACTTCCACTGGAGTCATCTGTGGGTCAAGGTGATAGAGTCTGATACTAAAATTAATTTTGAAGGCAAAAATAACAATAGATCTATTCAAATCACTGTCATTAATTGTAATTTGCCACCAGCCCTTGAACAGAGTTTTCTTCCACTTTTGGAGATGTAGTCGTGTCATTCACAGTTTGCTAATCTGGACAGTACCTTCTGATGTGAAAGTCTGAAACCTCTTCTTATCGTTTTTGAAAGGTGCCTCCTCTCCTTCATTCAGCACAAGAGGAGTACAGATATCATAGAAGTTTGGTACCTGCCTGGTAGTAGCAACGCTGTTCTTTCAAAAACCCTTCACTAGTCAGTGCAGAGGGATGCGAGTACCTGAGAGCATGGAGCCTGTAAGTTTTCAGGATGTCTCATGGAATACCATGAACCAGTCTGGGGAACACAATTGCTGTGGTTTAACCCTGGAAGGCAGTTCAGCCCCACACGGTCCACTGTCCCACAGTGGGATGGGGGAGAGAATTGTAAGGGTAAGGGAGAAATTTCATGGGTTGAGATCATAGACAGTTTAACAGAGATGAAATATACTGTTATCCTGGTTTCAGCCGGGATAGAGTAAATTTTCTTTTGAGTAGCTGGAACAGTGCTGTTTTTTTGGTTGAAGATGAGAATAATGTTGAAAACACATCAATGTTTAGTTGTTGCTGAGCAATGCTTCCACTAAATCAATGTCTCTTCAGCCGCTTATAGTGTCCTGGTCAGTGATGACACTGGAGGGAGAAGCGGTGCACAAGGAGCTGGGAGGGGACACAGACATAAGGCCCAAAGTGGCCAAAGGGATATTCCATGCCGTATGGCATCATGATCAGAATATATACTGAGGGTTAGTCTGGCCAGGGGATGTTGCTCAGGACCTGGCTAGGCTTCAGTCAGCTGTTGGTGAGCAATTGCATTGGACATCACTGTGAGGGAAAATTTCCTGTCTGACCATCCAGAAGCCATCATGGCAATCACACTGGCACCACCTGAGTCAGGGCCAAACACCCTTGGCAGCGAACAGCTCCAGTGAGCTGAGAGGTGCCCTGCTTAACTCCCTACACACACCACATGCACACTGTCTTCTCACCAGCTTGACCCCAAGTTTTACAGAGAAGAATCTCAGACGACTGGATCCTTGAAATAATTTAATGATCATTCCACAAGAGAATAACAGCTTGAGCTGGTGCCTTGAGGAGAGACCATAAAGAAAGGAGCTTTTATGCCCTCACAGTCTGTGTGTGGTGAAGTCTGGGGTCTTCCAGATGAGTCCTCAACTCCTGTTGTGTCTGCCTCTGAGTCTTCATCTCCACAAGTCCTCGTGCCCTTTGTAGTGCAAAGCGTTGGCAGCAGCTCACCACCTCATCTCAGCCTCCAGGCACAACCAGAGCTCACCCTGCAGTTTGCACACCTGATGCACACTGAGCTACCTGCACTGAATTAATTCCTCAACATTCAGTAGCTTTTTATATTCTAATTCTGTTATTATTGCTATGATTTTTCCTTTTCTGTCCCATTAAACTTTCTCTATTTCAACCTGTGAATTTTACTTTTTGTCCAATTCTCTCTCCCATCCCACAAATGGAGGGTAGTGAGCAAACATCTGTGTAGTGTTTAGGTGCCTGCTGGATAAAACCACAATCACAGATTAATTTTTAACTTTATCTCTACACACTATAAACCCGTATATTATTCAGATGAAATTTAACACTATTACAGTTAAGGAAGACAATGCTCAACTTCATCTAGGAATGCACTGCTTGCTTGTAGCATTGAAAGAAAATTAACGTGATTGCAATATATCAAACTCTTATCAAATTCCTATCAAAATTTCTTGCTGGTCTCGATTTATTTTCACGTTTATCAATATACATTGAGCATAATTTTCTCTTCATAGAATCATAGAATCATTTAGGTTGGAAAATACCTATAAGATCATTAAGTTCAGCTGCTAACCCAATACCACCAAATCCACTGATAAACACTACACTGCAGTCGCTAAGTACTGCAGCTATGCATCTTTTACGTGACTCCAGTGATACTGAGTCTACCACATTCCTGGGCAGCCTGGTCAATGCTTGACTACATTTTTATTGAAGAATTTTTTTCCTAATATCCAATCTAAATTTCCCCTAGTGCAGCTTGAGGACATTTCCTCTTGTTCTGTCAGTTGCTACCTTAGAGAAGAGCCCAACACCCACCTTGCTAAAACCTCCTTTCATGGAAGTGTAGGGAGGAATAAGATCTCCTCCCCCCCCCCCCACCCTGAGTCTCCTTTTCTCCAGGCTAAACACCCCCAGCTCCCTCAGCTGCTCCTCATCAGACTTGTGCTCCAGACCCTTCACCAGCTCTGTTGCCCTTCTCTGGACTCACTCCAGCATTTCAATGTCTTTCTTGTAGCAAGGTTCCCAAAACTAAACACAGTATTCAAGATGCAACCTCACCAGAGCCAAGAAAAAAGGGACAGTAACTTCCCTAGTCCTGCTCCCTTTTCTGTGTTCCTATGCAGTATTTCTAGTTCAACATCTCTCTTGGCAGAGATGCTTTGCATTCTGTCACACTATGGATTAAAAAAAAATTTTTTTTCTTTCTCTCTTTTTAGGTTTTGAATACTTAGCATAATTAAATTTTTTAATACTTCAGGTTTGACTTTTAAAATCTGTTCTTTTTTAGCCTAAGATTCCTTATGGCTAATGTCATGATTACAGCCTACAAATTTTAAATTGGATTGTCAGAACATGCTAATTTCAGAGTTATTTCAGAGTTTCTTCCACATGGAAATCTGTACTCTCCCACGTGACTTCTGCCAACCACAGTTAACTATGCTGTAATGCTATTTTAATGAAGACAGAGACTTTTAATTTGTTTCCCAAATGTGTCTGATTTTCACAAAATGGGTAATATTTTGACTGGTTTTGAAGATGTACTTGTGTAAGAGCAGCTGTAGGAAATGCAGACTGAATAATCTGAAAAGATTTTTTATGACACAAATTCTTCTAATAATATTGATTTTTTTTTGTAATTCTATCTTATTTAGACAAGCCAAACCAAATCCAAATTGATCAGCTACCTTCTCTATGGAATATTCTATCTCAATCAAGTTTACAGAATGTTTTAGGGTCTAAAAAAATCTCCAAAACCAAGAGGAATTCCCCCATACCGAGAAGAATTTTCTTCAAGATAGAGAAATTGATATAATGTCAGGGTTTACAAAAGAGTGGTAGATGATGCAAAATATTGTACTTGCAAATCTTCAAAAAGTGGTGATACATAGATGTAGCTAAATCATCTTATGTCTATGAATTTTTAGGCTTCTTACATATGACATCTATAGTTTATATATGTGTGACTTTCATACTGAAAAACTATAAGTTGCTTTTCTTGATATAATAGCATTGCTGTTGGTTTGATCATAAAGACATAAACCAGATTAAGTTATCACACAGAGGCAATAGTTTTTATTAGAGAATGAAAATAATTTATCATTAATAAGCAAGTTTGTGATATAACCATTATGTAAATAACTCATCTGATAGATGGTATTGGTTTTATAGATTAAAATGTTTGCTGTGCAAATGTGTAAGTGAAATGAGATGAATAATCTTAAAGTTTAAGGTTTACAAATTCTGACTAAAATAATTTATTTCTCAGCTTGTACATTCTTGAAGGAAAATGTTTTAATTAAAATACTGGAAGCCCCTGAATGCCATGATTTTTAAAAGCATAAACTACTTCTGTAATATCTCACACATTCCCAGAAAGACAGAAAGAATGTGAAATACTCATGTGGAGAATATAAACAGCTGTATATATATATTTCAAATATAACAATTAAGTGATAGACATCTATTTAACCACAGGTGACATGAAGTAGAAGATTACACATTATAATAACAACTTTCAACGTTAATAGTTTATCATTGGTTTGTACATGTTATAAAAGAAAATAAATTTCTAGGTGTCTAATTCCTAAGAAACTGTTTAGGCAAAACTCCAGGAAGTGACTTCAGCAAGTTTTAATGAGCTGTAAAAACAGAAACCCTGCTGCAACTAATTTTTAGGAAGGATTCTTTTAATGAAGTATATGAAATTTCTATTGCAATATCATTAAGAGGAGAATTTCACAACTGTTTAGTGAAAAATGTTGACATTGTATAACTAGAATTTTTAATGAAGAATTTTGTCATCAAAAACCAACTATATATATATAT
>VZTX01025381.1:0-54992 GCA_013400915.1 Pardalotus punctatus
AAAACCACCACAGTCTCCTACCTGATTACTCTCAAAGTGATCTTTAGGGTTGAGAGACCCTATTGAGAGAGTTTCATTTAAGGAGGTTATCTGTGGAGTGGAAGCACTTGACAAAGATAGTATTTGAAGTGAGCCTGGAAAAGCTTTTGCTACAATAGACAGAATTAACTATTTTCAAACTAGAAGAAAAGCGTGGTGCAATAAATCTGAAAGTACAGTGTGGTAACTTCGGAAGAGAGATAATGAGAGGCCATTCTTCGGTACATTACCTGTTTCCAAGGGGGCACCTGTAACCAAACAGGCTGTGGATGTTAAATGTGTTCTTAGGCCTAGCCTTTCAGCATACTTGGTTTAATGTGTATTCTTTTGTCTGTTTTTCAGAGGTTGTGTTCTAAATTCTGTACAGATAATCATTTATAGGGAGTTATGGTATATTCAGGATTTTCTAATATTTTTAGAAAAATCTTTTTTATAAGATACTTGATGGCATTCCATTTTATTAAAGCATACTATATATAGCATGTTTATGATTTTCTAAGGTTTAGTGTACTTCATTGTTTTTCATTGCTTTGTAACTCCTGTTTACTGTGCTCAATTCAGCTAATCAGTGTGTTGAGTTTTTAATGCAGAATTAATATAAAAGTACATTTCTGCTAAAGAGGTGTAAAAGTTCTGATAGGTTGATTATCTAGAAATTACTGAACTTTGACTTGAAATTAAAAATCTAATTTTTTTAATTATGTATTGAGAACTATGAATTACTATTTTTAATTTCTTAATACAGTAAATTTTTAATGGGTCCAGTTGTATGGTCCAATTGCATGCAGTACTGGTGAACTAGTGTATCTGGTAGATCAGTGTGGATGCAGAAGATGACTCTTACAACTTTAAATATTCACTGCCTGTAAGACACAAAATGAAATCTAGTGCAGATCACCTTATTCTCCTTTTTAAAAAGAAAAAACTTGCTAGAAAACTAAATACAATTTTCAAATCTGATTATGTTAGGGAGGTGTCTGGTATTTACTTGGGCAAGTTACTTTAGTATATTGTCTAACAAAATGTATCAGGATGTCATTAAAGTATCCTAATGTTTTGTACCTTAATGTGTTAGCTTTAGGAGGGGGCTTAAATAATGTCTAAGATGCTGTATCCATCCTCCAAAGCATTGCCAGATGGTCTGAGTAGTTTGTTTATGCTCTGCTGGCATGCTTTTTCTTTGCTGATTTTTAGGTTAGTTGAGGTGACTATTTTTTGCTTCCCACACAAAGGCAAGCTGAAAAAAACCCCAAAGAATAAGGGGGAAACTTAAAATGGAAGCAGTTTCACTTCTGGCTCAGGGAGCTGGAGGGTACCAGCATAGTCATCCACAAAGGAGGATCCCTGTAAATTCTGTCCAGGTGGTGTGGCTCAGCTCTTTGCTAGTACCCTTGTTGGAGAACCATAAGAAAGCCTGAGTTTAGAGCAATAGGATTTTTAAGTGCTTGAGTCAGATCTTTCAGTCTTGGAGATGAGAGGATGCCTTCAGATGTTCCTTTTGTGAGCTGCAGAATTTGATGTTTGAGTGTCTTGTGTTCACCGGTCCTAAGGAACGTGTTTCCACATACAGCACTTAGATATGCACTTGTATATGCAGATAGTATGTGGATGCATAGGAGGATAACAACTAAAAGAAGTTTTCTATGGCTTTCTAAAAGCTGTTCTTGTGATTGCCACAAAGAATGTAGAATTCTGTACATAATTGTTTCATGCAGGATACCTGTTACCTTTTTGAATTTTGGAGTTTTATTATTTTAGGACCTTTGAACTGAATCCTGATTTTAGATTAGTGTGCTAAAGCATCTGAAAGACTTTGTGGCACTAACTTAGATTTTTATAAACTATATATTGTAAACGACATGTCAGATATTAGATAATCAACATTTATGTTGTGCAAATGGCCTTCTCTGAGCAGTTTGACTAATACTGCACCAAAAAATGACCAGTGTATGTAAAATTCAAACTGCTGCATTGTGTATGGGAGGAATAAATTCACTGTTTCTTTGGGTTAATACCAGGTTTTATGTTGAATATGCTTGTTCCTAAAAGCTAACAGTTTAGTTTGCTTAACCTTTTTTGTCTTCAGGCAGCGTACAGCACATTTAGAAAACAAATATGATTGCTTTAAGGCTACAGTATGTATCTGTCTCTGTAGGAGGAGAGGATGAAACAAAGACTAATGATGTGCAGTCACTGGGGTCTGGTGCTGGAGAATATGAGCCAATCAGTGATGATGAACTGGATGAAATCCTGGCAGGTGATGCTGAAAAGCGTGAGGATCAACAGGAGGATGAGAAGATGCCTGGTAAAAGTATATCAACCCCCCTTTGTGATTATTTGAATATATAGATTAGATCAGTGTGCATATAATGCTATTGTGATGCTGACAGTGTTTCTGAATTAAGAGTGCAATCTATGAGCAGATTCTGTCTGTGCTTGAATGCTTTCCAAGTGCATTTGGAAGAATGGAATTGTCTAATTGTGGTGAGTTCAGTTGGGTCATCTGGGCTGTGTGAACTAGTTTTCTAAGCGTTTAGTGTCTTAGCATGTACAGTTGTACTGTGACTTTTGTGAATGCATAATTAATATGTCCAAACCTGCTGGTTAAGCAGGGTCTGAGCAGCCTTTCACAAAGGGATTGCAATAAAAATAAAGCAGAATATTAGACATGGGTTGGGGTTTTTTAGATCCATGTAGCTTTGTATTTCTATTCGTTTTTGTATTTTTTTTATTTTCTACCCATTCAAATGAGTTTTGACATTCTTACCTAAAGGGTCCAAGAGGACTGTAGAGCCATGTTTGCCTAATATATATATTGCTTTTAGGAGACAGCCATGTGCACAGCATGTGAAATTATTCAACTGTGGTAAGGGGTGATGATGTGATTACTCATTCTCTGTCAATGTTTTTGCAGATCCAGTGGATGTTATAGATGTAGACTGGTCCAGTCTTATGCCAAAGCAGCCAAAAGAACCACGTGAGCCTGGGGCTGCACTCTTAAAATTCACACCAGGTGCTGTTATGTTGAGAGTTGGCATTTCCAAGCGATTGGCAGGACCAGAGCTCTTCACCAAAATAAAAGAAACTTGCCAGAGAGTGTTAGAAAAACCTAAAGGTAATTTCTTCAGGGATTAAACTATCTTTCATGCATTGTGAAAAGTACTTAAGAAATGTGCATTTGTTCATTATTTTAGGTTTCAAGGACCAGAGAAAGTGTATAATGAGTATTGTGTGAAAATTACAGAAATGTAATACAGCAGCATGTTAGTCAGATTAGTGTTTTCGTTCCAGCAATGGTGTGGAGGTCTAGACTAATAAACAAAGCAAGATTGTTTTTATCTTAGTGGAATATTCTTTTTGTGAGACCATTCATGCTTTCCTTAGCCTAAAGTGTATCAGCAGTTTCTTGGAGAGCTAAATATCTTTTCCAGTGAACTAGTAGTAGTATTTCAAGAAAGAAGTAAGATTTGTTACTTTCTATGGAAGTCCACTGCATGTCCTCTTATTTTCATTCTGAGGATGCTTTCTAGAATTCACAGATAAAGGTTTTGGATCAGAATGAAGGCACTCAGTGAAATTTGTATATTATACCTCTACTAAAAGTGAGAAATTCAGTAATTTACAGGTTTGAAATTTGGACAAAGTGTGTCACAAGACGTGCATGATAAGTGGGACAGGCATGAGTTGTACCAGTGCTGTTTACTAGAGTTCGGAGTGTAAGCAGGGCTTTTCCATGAGAAAGAACACTGATTTTTCTTTTTAACATCCCAGGAACCAGTCGAGCTACTTGCAACAATTTGCATGGTAGAATGTGTTTTTTAGGACTGTGAAATACTGCTTTTTCTAGAAGATCACTATGGCTTATAAATATGGCTTTTAATTATGGCTTATAAATAATAGTATCTGTGGAGCTCATGGTTTTTTTACTCTGTAAATTCTAATACTTAATTTGAAACAATTCCTTTGAGATCTTTACGTTATTTTTATGAAGTTGTCTTGTTAACTTCACAGGCTCTGGTAGGTGAGGGGAAAAAAAATCCAAAACTTCTTTTAGCTGTGGTAATCTCCATCAATGTCAATGTTTGCTTGAGCCATTTAAATTGTATAACTTTATTAATCATGAGCTGTTACTACTGCTCCTAGTAGTAACTTTTTTTCAAGTCAAATAAAATAGAGTCTTCCTGAGTATACAAACTGACATAGTAAAGGTGTAAACTATGTCTCTCTCCCCTATAATTTTTAATTTTGCTGTTACACTTCAACAATTCTTACCAGGGGTTTCTTGCAACAGCAACTGCACTGCAGGATCATTCCACCTGGCTGTTTAAAATGATACCTGAAATAATCTCAGCACTCCTTGCAATGCTTCCCTAGAAATAAAGTCCTTAGTGATAATAGGGGGCTCTCCAGCACTGCCTCTGGACTGTCTTAAGTGTACTTGGATTCAGCAGAACTTTGCCCTGGAGAGGAAGGGGGATTTGAAGTGCTTCTCTTGATTTCCCTTTGGTGTGTGCAGTCTCTTATGCATCAGAGTTGCTACACTGCCAGTAAGCTTTCAAGTGTGTGCACTTCTTCTGCAATCTGCCAGGTGAATGTTGTCTGTATAGACTTTACACAGCCACAGCACATGTATTCTAAAGAAAGACACAAATGTAGTGCCCTGAAAACTGAATGAATCTGAGCTAGATGTGTTCAGTGTGTGTGAGTGAAAAAGTAGCATTTTCACTTTGAACTTCATGGTGGTGTAATTTGTCTCCCTGTCTTATTCCTGAGGCTGGTGTTCCCATCTTTGTTTTTGTTGAGGAATAGAGAAATTTCTGGTAATACTATTAAATGCGGAAAGAAAGGAAATTATACCTTGTTTCAGGGTGTGCTTTTTTAATTATTTTTTCTTTGGAAACAAAAACCTGTAGTATGTGATGGAATTGAGGTTTGTAGCTGACTTGCCCTCTATTATATGCAGTTGTTCCTCTAAGGATACGGAGATGCTTACTTGCCAGATATGCTCAGCAAGCATCTGGCACCTCAGAACACTCTGCAAGCTGTCTGTATTACCTTTAAAGTCACCTCTTTGTGTCTTGTCACTTATTTCCATGTCTTGATTGTCCATTGAGATTGTCTTTGACTCCCGTGTAGTTCTCTTTAACCTGCCCTTCATTTCATGTAGCTTTTTTGTTTCTTTTCACCTTGTTTAAAATCTTGTTTAAAAACTACTGAGCTTCATTCAAGTTCTGTGTGGTTTTAAAAAATGTATCTTTGTCCTCTTCTGTGTTCATACTGCCAAACTGCTGTAGCAGTCTTTCCTTTCAAATGCTGCATTTTCTCCAGGGTTCTTGGCATCTTGAGTGAGGTGTTAAAATTCCCTACTGAACACCCAGCTTTACTATATAGAGGCAGCTGGATTGGACTCAGCTACATACCTTTCCAGCTTTTTTTCTGTTATATGATAATCTTTCTATTTGTTGTAAAAGGCTTATTAATCAATGAGCTGTGGTCCCTCCCTGTGCTCGTCCTCTTTTTGTCTTTGCATTTCACAGAAACAGACTTGTCGCAGAACAAGATTCACCTCAGGATCCATCTTTCTAAAAGTATTCTTTCTGCACTCTGTTTCTTCTGGTAAATGTATTGAAGGACTGGTTCTGTCACCTTGAGTACTGTTAAAAAATGCTTTAGGTGAGCTGGTAGGAAGGGGGAGTCAGTTGACATCTGCTGACTTGTTCTCCACATTCATCCACCACAAATGAGTTATTCTAGATAGTTGTATTTCACTTCTGCATAGCCATACAAAAACAGTGTTGACACTGGCACAGTTATCTGATGTCTTGAAAAGAAGTGAGACTTAGGCTACTTTATGATTAATGCAAGTGGTAAACACACACTTTTTGTCTGTCACATGTCTGACCATAAATCATACCCCGTCTTCTGTCCAAAGCTGTCACTTGATTTTTAGGCTTCCCAGTGATTGCGGTCTAAATATTGCTTTCCAATGCTGAAACTAAATACAAGGGTATCCATCCTTCCCTTCAAATGGTGAAGGATTTATTCATATTATTTTGTAAACTCAATTTTTAAAATTTTTTTTTTACCCACAAACCTTTAGAAGGCAGAAATACAAGTAGTAAAGCTTTAGGAAAGTTCATATTACTGTGTGTTGCTGTTCAAAAATACCATATATATATTGATCTCTGCAATTCTCAATTCTTTCTAGATGCAGAAAACCTCTTTGAACATGAACTGGGAGCACTAAACATGGCTGCACTTCGACGAAAAGAAGAGAGAGCAGGTCTTCTCAGCAATCTGGGTCCTTGCTGCAAAGCACTGTGCTTTCGCAGGGATTCTGCAATTCGTAAGCAGCTCATGAAGAATGAAAAGGCAAGTGGTCTGCTTACAGTGTTTGCTCAAAGTGGGAAAACAAAGATTCCCCTAAGCAGAGTATTTCTCTTGGGAGATAACTTTTGTGTTTGTTGTTCTGAAGCAGATCTAGTCCTTTAAATAATAAACAGACTTTTATTTACAGAGGTTGTAGGGTGTTTATTTTTTATGTAGAAGGAGACATTAATTTAAGTTGGAGACTAGAGCTAGGTCCTGTTTCTTATCATTTTGGGGTTTAAATTCTGGAGATACATTTTATATATTTAGAGAATGCATAATAAAAATAATAGGGTAAAATACAATTTCAGCGGTAATTGAATAACTCTCCTGCATAAGATTCTATGTACTTTTATAAAAATTGTAAGAGTCCCAGTTAAAATTAAAAACTTCTGCAGTAGGTTTTATGATGTTGTATGCTAGTAGAAAAATTATTAATTCTCAAAATCTTTTCTAGTGGTATGATTAGTATGATTAAACCTCTAATTACTGAAAGTACTTGAGGTTAATTTCCCATCTTACATGTTAAGACATTGTTTTCAGTTCTTTTTTTAAATTTCGTTTCTAATTTCAACAGGGTGCAACAAAACAAACTTACACAAATTCCGCAGCAATGGACAGTGACTTGTTACGGTTGAGTCTACGGTTATTCAAACGAAAGACTGTGTGCCAAGTTCCTGGGCAGGAAAAGACAGAGGACAGCAAAATTCCACAGCCAGCTCTCCAGCAGGAAGTGTGTGTGACTTGAGGAAATGGCGGTGGTGGCACTTCCTAGTTGATTTCTCATTACTGGTGTTGGTGTTGCTTTTTAGATCTGGTTGGTTGGAAAGCAGCTGTAGAAGATGGAAGGAAATACTCCGTTTGTACACAGTTAAGAATATTGGGTTTAGATGTGAATAGGAGTAAAAAATAAAGACTTCTGTGTGAAGGTCTCTGCAACTTTTGTAATATTGAACCTTACACTGTAACATAAACCTGTTTTATGGTGCATCAAGTGTAATAATGTGAAGATGTCTGGGTTTAGCAGTTTATAGCATCAACTGATATTAAACTGAGGAAAACTGTCTGTGTAACTTTTTCCTTATTATGAATGGGTATTTCTACCACCACCTTGATCCCTCAGTGTACATCTGGAATTTGTTAAATAGCTGGTAGTCTGTCAGCCTCCTTTTTTTCCAAATCCCTTTCTTTTCAGAGTAGCCTCTGGTGTGGATTTGGACCAAACTCTACCTCTCTTCCATCTTTAATGTAGGTTTCCTGTAATGTAATTTCTGGACATAAAAACCTTGTCTAGTCAGTAAGGCTCCCATTCTTGATAATGAAAGTTAGAAAAAAAGAAAACCCAAAAACAGCCAAATAAAAACTTCAGGAAGTGATTTATGACCAGTTTTAGGTTACTGTATTTATGAAATTAAGTGCATTTTGGAAATGCTGGCTGCTTACAAAAAGGACTAACTAGTGCATATTGAAAAACACCTGAAGGACAATGCAGTCATTGGTCACAGCCAGCAGGGATTTATGTGGGAACATGCTTGTGAAACCTGATTTCCTTTTCTAGCAAGGTACCCCACCTGGTTGATCAAGGGAAGCCAGCTGATGTAATCTTTTTGGATTTCAGTAAAGCTTTTGATATTGTCTCTCAGATATCCTTCTGGGCAAAATGTCTGGCACACAGCTGGATAAACACACCATGCAATGGGTGAGCAGCTGGCTCATGGGTCAGGTACACAGGGTTATAGTGAATGGGGTGGCATCAGACTGGTGACCTGTCACTGGTGGGGTTCCACAGGGCTCCCTCCTCTGCCCTCTGCTCTGCAACATCTTCAATAAGGGCTTGTACTCAAAGGGATACTAAATGAGTTTGCCAGTGATACTAAATTGGAAGGGGTTTTTGTTTCCATGGAAGGCAGAGAGGCCCTGCATAAAGATCTTGACAAATTAGAAGGCTGGGCAATCACCAACCATATGAAGTTTTAACAAGGGACAGTGCTGGATTCTGCACCTGGAATGGGACAACCATGGCCCTCTGTCCAGACTGGGGAATGAGAGGCTGGAGAGCAGTGCTGTGGAAAGGGGCCTGGGGGTCCTGGTTGAGGGAAAGTTGAACACGAGTCAGCAGCACCCTGGGGGGTGTCAGGCACAGCATCACCAGACAGGGAAGGGAGGGGATTGTCCCGCTCTGCTCTGCACTGGGGCAGCCTCATCCTGAGTCCTGTATGCAGTTTTGCGTGCCACAATATAAAAAGCACATTAAGCCATTGGAGAGCATCTGAAGATGGGCTCTGAAGGTGGTGAAGGGCCTGGAGGGGAAGCCGTATGAGAGGTGCCTGAGGTCACTTGGTCTGTTCAGCCTGGGGATGAGGAGGGACAGACACTGATCTCTTCTCTCTGGTGACCAGTGACAGGACCAGAGGAAGCAGCATGCAGCTGAGTCAAGGGACGTTTAGGTTGGGTATCAGGAAAAGGTTCTTCCCCCAGAGCGTGGTTGGGCACTGGAACAGGCTCCCCAGGGAAGTGGTCACAGAACCAGCCTGACAGAGCTCAAGAAGCATTTGAACAAGACTTTCAGGCACATGGTGTAATTTCTGGGGTGTCCTCTCCAGGGCCAGGAGTTCGACTTTGATGATTCCTGTGGGTCCCTTCCAATTCAGGATGTTCTGTGACGTATTTCACATTCTGTTAATTATCAGGCCAGATCAATCCCATGCAGCAGCCTCAGAGTGTTTCACAGGGGCTGAGTTTCAGGAGCTATTGGATGTTAGCTGTAGATGCAGTGTAGATGCTTTTGCTGGGTGTTAAGATTTCAGTGCCCTGTTGGGGACTAGTCAAGCCTGGGCTCAGTTTTGTAAGAATTGTTTTTGGGTGTGGGATCTTTGGATCATTACCAGTAAGGTATCTTTAAGCAGTCTCTGATGTTCTCCCTGTGAAACCAAGACTTCTAAAACCTCAGACTAAGTCTCTGTATACACCTCTATACTTTTCCTGGCTTTAAACCTGACCTATTGCTTTAAATTCTGCTCATAGAATATTGGAAAAAGATCCATAGCTATACCTTGATACTGGCATGCTGCAGAGCAACTTGCTTTCATTGTTCTCATTCAGGTTGAAATTGAGTTATGAACCACTAAATTTTTTGACAGTTGGTTTATATCAGTTTCTTATCCTTTTTCTCCTCTTGGAACCAGCACATTGAGGTGGGATGTTGAGTGTGCTGTCTAACAGCAGGCCCATCTCACATCTCTTGTGATTGCTGACTGTTGTATTGGCTTCAGGCAAAGGCCTAACTATGAAGAGCAGTTCAGTTCAAATACAGATTTCTTACTCTAATTCTTTCTGTAACACCTAGTATATAAGCGTTCAGTAAAATGTTTAAGAGTTCAGTAAATTGTTAAAGAAGATGTGAGGGAGTTTTTAATTTCCATTTTAATTTCAATTTTTTAAGTGCCCACACACCAGTGTATTGTATTTGTATCAAGTGTAAGTGATGTGAGAAATCTCTGCCCTTTTTTTGATTCTGGTTAAACTATATGACTCAGGCAAAACTTAATTTTATATTTTTCCCTTGCTGGACATTCTTAGCTGGCTAACTTATTATTTATAATGTCACCGATGATTTTAGATATGCTTATAAAAAAAAAACAGTGTCCAAACACTGTAGTACCTGAGCAAGACTTAACAATCCAATTCTATGCAGCATTTAAATGTGTTCTCACCTGTTTTATAGCTACAATAATGCTGCCTTTAAGCTGAAAGTATTAGATCATTGCTACCAATTATGTTAAAACCTTTTTTAACCTATGTCTCTAAAAGGCATAAAAATGTTTGATAGCTAGAAACAGCCTTATCTAAGACCACAGTACACAAAATAGATTAATGGTGTGGCATTTAATTACACTGTGCCTTAAATGCCCTTCCTGTAAAACAGTCAAGGTGTATATATGCACTTAGTTTGGAGAAGAATATTTCACATTACCCTAGGAAATGCAAAATAAAGTAGGTCTGATGGGCTACTAAGAGTATCTCCTGAATTGATAATGTCCCATGAAAGCCAGTGCTGACCTGTACCATCATTTGCTGAGATTATACAAAGAACCGTGCTGAAATTGCCTCTTACACACCTTTGTTTTAATTCAATTTGCAGCACTTAGGAATGCAGAAGTATGTTACAGTACTGGCAGAGAACATACACATTCCTGTGGGAAGCACTAAGATTTTTTTTCAAGCATTTCCCATCACCTGGCAGGAATTACTGAGCAGGTAGAACCCAATAAGTGTGGAGTTCCTGTATGTGAGTATTTTGGTCTCCATCATTTTAACTAAAAGTAATGTTTAGTTTGCAGGGAATATAAGTTAAAAACTGTCATCAGGTAATTTTACAATAGCTTTTAGAAAGGGTAATTTGTTAACCATAGCTTTAAGAAAAGTAGAATTTCCCACATCCCCATTTCAGAAAAAGGCATGAAACTTTTCTGAATTGCAGACCTTGCTTTAGGACCTCCCATCCCTTTTCCTGTGTTGATCTTCGTTTCTCTGATGGAGTTTGCCTACCCTTTTATCCTCTTGCATCTCTTCCTTTGTCTCCATTTCTCTCCTAGCTTGATTTTGTGTGGAAAAAGAGTGAATGGAAGAATTTTAGTCCATTTCACATTTTTCAAGGCTTCAGGAGGGTACACAAGAGCCTGTAATGTTTCAGGTAGTGGGGCACGGACAGGGCTGAACATGCCTTGGGTGCCCTTTTGTGCTCCGGCTTCAAGCCTGCAAACATGGAGAAGCATCTCTCTCTGCTCACTTTCTCCTTTTAAGCTGTGGCAGCGACTTTAAAGCGGTCCCTGAACCAGATTAGAGATATCTGTCCTCTCTGCTGCTAAGGCCATGCTGTGCCTAGTTGGATGATAAATTAGTTTTAAGCATCCCTGAGGTGCTGCTGGCACGTGGTGCCACAGAACAACGAGCTGTGCCTGTGCTGGTGGATGAGCCAGGCTCTCGCCCCGGTGAAATGCTGGGCCCAGCTCCTGCAGCCAGAACGGATTCACAGGCAGAGCAGATTTTTAGAGCCTCGAGACACAAATGGGACCATGACCTGTATCTTGGGCTAGTGTCACATTCATTAGCTCAAAGAGTACTTTAGGGCTCTGGCTACTTCAGCTGGTGGAGGAAGATAGGGATTTTAACAGTCAGCCATCTGCACAGTGTGCTCGAAAGGCAGAGTTTAAATAATTTTGCTAAATTAAGGCTTTTGTTTGAATGGCCTTGACACAGTTGTGTTCTCCCTTTCCTCCTGCAGGGATGCCCTTCAGCAAGGAGCAGGCTGGCTGGAGCTGTTCTGCCTCCACAAGGCAGGACACAGCCTGTGTGTTCAACTCCAACACTTGCTACCAGATAAAAGAGTTCAGAAACCTCTTGTTTTGCAGTAGCAAAGTCTGTTCTTCAAAGGGTCCTTTCACAAAGCAGCTGTTTTTACTGTACATTTACATTTTAATGCAAATGGGAGGCCCAAGGAGGTGGTACCAAATACTTGGTCTCGGTGCACATATTGTAAAGTAAGGGATTATGGGCAGTGTGGGTGTCCAAGGTTTTTTGGATGCAATTTCAGGAAACAGCTTGAGAATCGCAAATGAACTGTCAAAATTATAATAAAAAGCTCTAAACAGGTCCCTAAACTCTAAAGTAAAGCAATGTGGCCAAACATCAAGATGTGAGGAGTTCCTTCAACAGCTAGCCTCCAGAAAATTTGAAAATTTGTCCCATCAAACTCAATGAAGGAGACCAATCATGTGGGAGAGACAAATGCTAAAATAGTATTTAGTGGCCGAATGCCTAGAGCTTTATGGAAGACTGTTTCTGTACTGAACAGCCAGTATTATTGCCTCTGCCCTGTCAGTAGGGATCCATTGACGAAAGAGGGAAGATAAATGTATTCTGGGAAAGCTTTGTTTCTTAGAATCTGCTTTCACTGCTAGGGATGCATCCACATGCTTTTTTTGCTTAGTGATGAAGTCGAGGTATTACCTATGAAGACTGAAGTGTCAGAAGACATGCCAGTACAAACTGCTGTGGCACAGAGCAAAGTGCTGCCAGATTTTAAGCGTATGCTCATGCACAAAAGGGCTGTGATGGTTGCAAGCATGCAGTTCCTAACCAAGGAGAGACTGAAGCAACGGCTTTTGGATGAGGATTTTAAGAAAGCTTGCAGGTTTGGGTGGAATCAAAAATGATATTTCTCATCAACTTAATGATTCAATTATTTTTTGAACATATTATGGGTATGAGGAGTGCTTGGGGCACTGCATGGAAGTTGCTCAAGGAAGGGAATAACAGAAATGGGGCACAATTTGAGTAGCACAGGTTGTAGTTGTCAGCCTGGGAGTGTGGCTTCACTCTCCCAGAAGCCACAAGCTCGCTCGTCAGAATGATGGAGGCAGAAGGATTTAGGTGTTCTGCTAAGTGAGCACATGAAGCACTGGTGAAGTAGCTCTGGAGACAGGCTGTGTGGCTGTAACACAGTCCCAGCTGGGTGTTTCCAGCAGGGAGTGCTTTTACTACTCTCTCTAGTACCAGCAGATTCTCACCTGGTCTGCCCTGGTCTGCTTCTCTATGCTTTCAGGACCTGGATTCAACCTGCAGACACAAGGAGCCCTGAAAATGAGGAGAAGCATGAATTCTGTCTTCTGAAAAACTGAGAAATGGGGAGAAAAACTGAAGGTCAGCAAAAGAACAGGTGGGCCTAAGCTGCTCATATGTACTTTTAAGATGTCTACTGGGACCTGAATAGATGCACACAAGATTTACCTTCTCTCTGAATTGCAAAGGTGCCTTGTGCCAGCATGAAACCCACAGCTGGCTCTGTCTTAGACATTGTTCCTGCATCTGTGCCTTGCATGCTCACAGAAAATGTACTAGCAAGAGGTTTCAGAGGACTTTTGAAAGCTATCACACAAGGTTAGTAGGAAAAAATTAAGTTGTAGTGAGTGAAGAATAAAGAAATGACATGAATTTAAAAT
The DNA here is from genome assembly GCA_013400915.1 of Pardalotus punctatus. Classification (NCBI taxonomy): domain Eukaryota; kingdom Metazoa; phylum Chordata; class Aves; order Passeriformes; family Pardalotidae; genus Pardalotus; species Pardalotus punctatus. The sequence continues at coordinate 13,410 of VZTX01025381.1, forward strand.
TAACTGGGAAACGGGGCCTAAAATAGAGGATTAAATGATCACATCTCATCACAAACAGTTCACAGTGGGTGACCTCCCTGTACATTTGTGATTTGGGAAGGAGTTGACTGAGAAGCAAGATGAGAAAATTTGCCAATCACAGTTACAACTGGAGGAAAACCCAAGGAGATGTATTCTCTGCCTTGTGGCACATTCATTTAGCTCATTTCAAGTCCTTCTGCCAGTCAGCATCAAGATGTCCATATTTACTCTATCTGGTTTGCACGGCATGGGTTTGGTCCCAGGGGTCTACAGGGATGGGTTCTGAGAGGAGCTGCCAGGAGCTTCCCCCGTGTCTGGCACAGCCAATGCCAACCGATTCCAGGACAGACCCTCCACTGGCCCAGGCTGAGCCCAGCAGTGACAGTGGTAGCACCTCTAGGATAACAGAGTTAAGAAGGGGGAGGAAAAAATCTGTGCCATTGTAGATGGAGAGAGGAGTGAGAATACATGAGAGAAATATCCCTGCAGACAGCAGGGCCAGTGCCAAAGGAGGGGCGGGAGGTGCTCCAGGCACCAGAGCAGAGATTGTCCTGCAGGCCTTGGTACAGACCATGGTGAGGTAGCTGTGTCCCTGCAGCCCACAGGGGTCCATGGGGGAGCAGAGATCCACCTGCAGCCGTGGAGGAGCCCACACAAGAGCAGAGGGATGCCTGAAGAAGGCTGTGATCCTGTGAGACCTCCATGCTGGAGGAGGCTCCTGGCAGGACCTGTGGTCCTGTGCAGAGAGGAGCCCACACTGGAAGAGGTTTGCTGGCAGGACTTGTGACACTGTGGGGACCCACAATGGGAGTTCTTGAAGAATTGCAGCCCATGGGAAGTGCTCATGGACAAATTAATAGAGGACTGTCTCCCACAGGAAGACCTCACACTGGAGCAGGGGAAGAGTGTGAGTCCTTCAGAGGAGGAAAAAGAAGTGGCAGAGACAACGTGTGATGAACTGACCACAGTTCCCATTGTCCATTCATCAGTGCCACTGAAGTGGGGGAGACAGAGAATTCAAGAGTAAAGTTAAGCCTGGGAAGAAGGAAAGAGTCAGGAGAAGGTGTTTTAAGACTTGGGTTTTATTTCTCATTACTCTGATAACAAGTTAAATAAATTTCCCCCAATTTGAGTCTGTTTTGCCCATGACAGTAATTGGTGAATGGTCTCTGTCCTTATCTTGTTGCACAAACCTTTCATTGTATTTTCTCTCACCTGTCCAGCTAGGGGAAGTGAATCGAGTGGCTTTGGTGGGCACATGGTGTCCAGCCAGGGTCAACCCACCATATTGGCACATCACTGAAACAGAAAATTTAATCAGTGTCTGTATCTTGTAGTGCCATAAGTTTGCAATATCAGTGCCAGAAGGAAACCTATAGTTCATGGAAAACTTCAGTCTGATGTAGAGAGATGTGTGTAAAGCCAAAAATGGAAGAATACACAGAAAAAAAATATGTATGCAGAGGTAGAAACTGCGCTGTGAGTAGGTTCTTAATGCAAGAAAGGTTACTGCAAAGCAGGTGAGAACTTGGGGAAGGCACGTAAGATCTTATATCAAAGATATTAAAATTCTTGGGACTGTGCCCTTAGAAAGGAAGGGAGTAATAGTAGATATTATTAAATTATGTGAAGTGGTCCAGAAAAAGGAGCACAGAAGATGCTTTTTTTCTGCTTCTTATGACAGAGCTCAGTCCAAATTCAGTAAAATTGAACAGTGGCAGAACTGAACAATAAACCAGAAATTCTTGTTTTCCTCACAGCACCTAATAAAGTTTAGAGTTCAAGCTGTAGGGCTTGGCAGAAGGTAAAATTTAACAAAATCTTGAAAAGGTTTAAGCAAGCTGTGAGCATATACAGCTGTTTCTGGGAGGTAAACTAAGGCTGTGTCTAAACCAGCTTCTAGTATATGAATTTTTACACAGCTGGGAAGGCTGTCAGGCATTGTGAGCTTGTGGTATCCAGCAGTTTGTTTCTGTGTGAGCAAGCTGTCCTAACTCCTGAAATGGGGTGGCTGCCTGTTGGGAAAAGTCCCTGACCCAACTGCCAAATCACACAGGGCATTGGGTTGGGAAAAATTCATGTTGGGATGAGCCAGGTTCCATCACATAGTCATTCAGACTCAGTCATATTCCTGCACTTGGGAACTGTCCTGGACATGTTTGAATCTTTCTGAGTGTCATATGTGTGGGCTTAAACTCCTCATCTCTTGGAGGCTGTAAGAGCTGCTGAGCAGGCTATGTCAGCCTGTCTAACTCTGGTAGAAAATAGGAGACTCTGTGTGATGGCTTTTGAATTTCCCTTTGAGGTGTCTGGTTAGGACCACTGTAAGAGAGAGATAAATTGACAGATAACACGCCTGGCTGTGACATTTTTCCTGCATGATCTGAATTTCTGGGTTTTTTTTCCTTTAGGGAGATGGCTTTTTTTCGCCAGCTTATCCAAAAGCAAGTTGTGGAAATAATAAATGCACTGTTAAATTCACACTTAGCAGCAACTACTCTGTTCTCCACTTTCCCCAAGCAGTGGTACCCCTCTTTGAAAATCTCATCTGATGCATGAACTGTCAAAACATAAATGGGCAACTGCGACTTCTCTGCTGTCTGCTCTGGAATGATAGCATAATCTATTTGCTGTATTCCTGCCTTTAATTTCCATTTTTATTGCTATAATCTAACCCACTTTTTTTTTCTTTCTTAGTGCACAAATTATGAAGATGGCCTTGCCTATTCATCAGTAGAGTCTAAAGTGCACGTAGTGTGTGATGCACAATCCTGTCTCGTTTGGTCTAGTCAATGCTGCATTCATAACTACACATAAAAAATGGGAGTGCTGTCTGGTGACAGCTTGGTGTAAATCATGGAATCATGGCAGCCTCTGGCCCAAGTGGAAGCATGGAATCTTCGCAGATCTGAAGCTTTAAAAAAATAAAATTTAGAAAAAAAAAAAAAAAGAAAAAAAAGAGTGATAAACAGTGCTTTTAAAACATTTCTAAACCTGTGAAAAAGAGAGCTGTTCTGTTGATTGTACAGGTTTGAATGGACACATGACCCTCTTCCTGGAACATAGGAACAAAGGCATCACCACCTACATTTAAATGTCATCATGGGAGGGCTACATGACCACAAGATTTGTTCATAAGAAAACAGTCAAATTAGGGTCCCACTTCAGCACTGCTTTAGGAAAAGCGATTTAATACTGCTCAAATACCATACAAGCATAAATCAGCCTGATTTTGTTTAAATTGCTGGAGCCTATAAAAAAATGTATTGGGTAGTTAATAAATAAGGCAATTGGATAGAGAATTTGAGAGTCAGACTTTTTTTTCTGGCAACAGGCATATATCAGTTCCAGGCTCAGCTCAGCCATGCACATCTGGATAGAAAGGAAAGATCACATTTATGTATGGGAGATTCAGCTCTAATTTTCACCTGTATAAACCAATGTGAAGTGTGAAGAGAATGACATGATAAAATTGATGTACTACCGAAGTGATAAATCCAATATCTGGAAAGATGTTTTCCTTCCCTGCTTGCTTCTGAACCGTAGAAATTGGTTTTCAGCTCTGCACCCAAGAACAGCAGAGGAGGATTTATCATGTGGCGTTTTTTTTTCTTTAGAAATATTTTGTGTTGCTTTATAAGTACCTAATCACTGCAGTATTGATTTCTGTATCAAAAAGAGAATATTAGTTAAAGAGCAGGAGTTTTCTTGGCTTTTGTCCCTGATTGTTACTGAAATACATACACATATATATTTATGACAGTTTCCAGAGGATAATTTGTCTGATCTGGCCATGGGACACAGGCAGTGGAGTTTCTGCCATCATTAAAAGTCTGTTGGGTGCCTCTGTGGTGGTCTTGGTGCCACGGAGCGGCCATGGGCTCAGTTTACTGCTCCTGGCTCTGCACAACTCCAATGAGGAGCACCAACATGCTGGCCATGGCCCCATGGGGCAGCCACACCTCAGGCTGCCTGTGGGGAGAGGTATCCTAAACAATTTTGCAATCAGCATCTTTAAGAGCGTTTACATGATGTCACTGTTTTGAAGCACAGCACAAAAACACAAGGTCTGCAGCTACAAAAGCAGTATTTTATCTGGAGACATTAATCTGATAAATGCTGACATGGTCCCATAAAAGGATGGAGGAGAAATCAATGTAACCCTAAATTAATTTGAATTGTTGGGGTTTTCTTCCTCTTCCTTTTTCAAGACTAGGGTAGCTTTGTGATTCGTTGGTCAAGAGCGGGGAAAGTTTCTTTCCATGCTTACAAAATTAAAGTTTATGCAGCTTTTGACCTGGATTAATGGTGGACCGAGCAATATACAGCCTGATCCCAATTATTTCTTAGCTGTCATCCCTGGCCTGCTCCATCCCTCCACTGCTGGCATGTGCTGCTGATTGTGGGCTGGCAGCTGCACAGAAGCTTGCTGGAAAAGGAGTCACTGAGGGGTTATTAGATGGCAGTAGAAAAAGCTATTGTAAACCAAAACATTCAAGAAGACAGCAGAAGTCTTAGGCATGTTTAAAAATACATTGTAAGGAATATTGCAAAGATCATTTTAGAGATAAAGTTGTCTTCAATATGACCTTCTTTTTAATTGAATCTTAGACCCCCACTGGTTAAATGACTGAATTTCTATCTACATGGTTACATTTACCTTTTTTTTCTTTTCCAGATAACTATTTATGAACACTGCTCCTGTTACAAATCCTGAAGTACAATTTACATTGACAATAAAACCTTTAACAATTGCTAAAACAGTTAACCAGCACACTAGAATATTCCTCATCATAGATCTAGCCTTAGGAATTTAACTAACAAACATGTTATTAACCACTGATGAGGAGCTGTTTGGAAGAGATCATTGCTTAATTAATCTTTGTACTGAGCTAATAAGAGTGTTAAATGGGCCTCTCTGTTGAACTGGGTTGTTAACACAGATTGCCAGTTCCCTCAGGGGGAAATCTGAGGCCAATATGACATTAAAGTTAGCCATCCAACAAAGAAGATATTTTAGGCATTAAAAATAACAAAGCCAAACATCTCCATTAATAAAGCTGGAAGATTCAGTGGCTGTGTATGTATGGCTGAGTGTATGTGCGTGTATGAATTACTGTGCTCTTTCCTAGTCTGGTAAGAAAGCTTTATCAAAAATCTTATTTAGATTCAGTGTTTTTCATCACTGTTCTGTTGTGGCATAAATTAAACTTGTCACACTTATCTGTGGTTGGCAGGTTCTGCTGATCAGGAAGGCAGAATCTGACGCAAACTCTAATGTCATCTGCTTATCCTAAAGAGACAAACAAGATCAAAAATCTCTTCATATTAATGAGCTAGATAAACCTGCTTGATACAATTTGATGCCACAGTAAAAGGCAGCGTGACCAGATTGCCCTTGTGCTTCACAGCATTTTTAGCAGTGAGTGCTCAGGTTTTAGCCATGGAGCAAGGTACCCATACTTAATATTAAACATTTGTTTTGGAAGACATTATAATTCCCTGCACGAGAAGTTTCCTACTGCCTTGAGCTCCCTTTTAACACACACGTTATATCTTTTGGGAGAAGGGAAAGATTCCATAAAAAGAAAGGCTGGAAAGGAATAATTTGTCCTTGAATGTCTGGTGTTAGTGATTCGGGAAGGATATCAGTCTGTCACTGGAGTCACTTCCCCAGCAGTCCCTGTCCCTTGTGAGACCAGCTTCCATCCTTACACCCAGCTCGGAGGTGTTGCCTCTGTGTGCGCCTGCATCCCATGATCTGAATATCACAGTCAATGTGAGACTACATTTGTTTTCTGTGAAATGATCTCAAAAAGGACTAGGCAGAGAATTTATAACATGCAAGTGTCAATATGACAAAAATGCACTCATGCATGCTCATATTTTTGATATTTGGGTTTTATCTTGCATGAATTCCTGCTGGCTTCACATTTAATATACTGCACACACCCCCTCAGCAAAGCCTGAGTGTGTCCAGATTAGCTGAAATCCTTGTGTGCCTGACTCCTCTGTGACCAGCCTTTGACATCTCACAGGTTTCTTTCATGGTCTTTTGCTAGGCACACTTGAATATTGGTAAGAGTCTTGCACTTAGGGAATGTGGTCATAGCACAGATCATCGCTTAGTGGTCTGTGGACTGGTTTCTCTGTGTTGTCTATGTTGTCTCTAATGCATCCCATTGAAGCACCAAGGCAAAACCTTCTTGATTAACAAACCCTTGGAGACCTCTAAATATTGTTTCACTTCATTACAACTGCAAAATGATCAATATGCCTCACCAAAATTAACTGTACTTTGGACATCTCCCTTGCCTGATTACTGTGCATATTTTATTCCTCAAGGATAATGGAGGTTTGCTCCCAGCCAAGATGTTACCCTGGCTGCAGGCGCAGCTGCAGAGTCTCTCTGTGCCTGTGGTCTTTTTGGGAATGGGCCTTAGCTGCTAATCAGAAATAGTCTGTACATGTGCACATGATTTCTGTTTGGTCAGTATGAGCTGCAATTCATAAATGGGAAGTGAGTGATTAGAATAACATACCCCTGAGCTTTTTTAAACATCAGGATGAGGGCTGTAATAACTCACTCCTGACTGTCTACAGCACATGCTCACAAACCAGAGACGTTTTTCTACCCCTCATTTCATGCTGACCTTACAGTGTTGTAACTGGAGCTAATCTTACACGTACAACACCACATTGGCGGCATGTTTTTGTTACAAATAATTAATATTGCTCTAGTCAGACATTTTCTCATTTATTATTTCCAGTTGTTTCATGGTTATTAAAAGGCCACATTTCAAGTGTGGACAAGTGTCCACCATGATATACAGAGGTCTGTTAAGTGGAAAACTTAGAGGTGCCTTTGAATTACTCAGATCCCCGAGGAATATTGCTGTGGTCACGCTGTCTTCAAAGATATATTTGACCTATCCTTGATATGCACTGCTAGAGGTTAGAATAAATATGCATGTTTTCTATGCTTATTAAGCAAAACTCTAGACATTAAGAGAACATGTGAGGAGTTTCCACTGGTCTCCCAACTAACACAGCAAATTGCTCATGCTGGATGCGCCTGCCTGCCTCAGCTCCTCTCCACTCAACCATGTTGCTGTTTTTCCATACATGCATTCACAGAAATCCATTTGCATGGAAATACAGCTCACTAGTTAAACCTTTGCATTGTAAATCCAGCTTTAATATTCTCAGCAGTGCTGCTCCCTGCTGTGCATCAAGGTCCAGTGCTCCCCACTGTGCATCAAGGTCCAGTAAGCCACTCCTTCATGTTGTAGGTTGTGGGACCCATTCCATGCCCTGTGTCTTCTAGGCTCCTGCTTTCCACTGCATCTTTTTCTATGAGCAACACCAAATCCCTCCTTCTACAGCAGAGGCCACCAGAGCTGCTGCAGTAAGTGCAGGAACCTTCTAGACACAGCACTACAAACTTGTTCCATGCGTTGTCCTCAGTAAAATCTCCTTATGAACATTATTCTTGCAGGATCCTTTCTGTACAGAAGGAGTTAGATCCCTGGTGAGTGTGAGCTTCAGTGTGGAGGTCTAAGTGACAAGATCAGAGAGTGCAAAACCTCATCCCCTCCCAGCTCACCACCACATCTGTGGTCCTAGCCACTATCAGCTCGGTCTGAACAGTGACAGTGCTTGGGAAGAGGAAAGGAAAGCTGAAGAGGAAAACAAGTGAAAAGAGTATGAACAAATGTCTGAAAAAAGAAGTGCGAGAATCAGAAAATTATAGAGCAGATACTGTTAAATTTCTATTTATCAGATAGTAAGAATCTATACAGAGAAAAATCATTTGCTTTCTGTGATTGACCCAGGACCCAACAAACTCATGTTGGATTCAGGGAATTGCCTTTCACAAGATTCTTTCTAAGCGAAAAAATGCTGTGTCCTTTTACTGATAAAAATCTGAACACCATGGTCAGGAATCCAGCTGAGGATAATCTTCAACTCCAGTAGTCCTGTTTGTCCAGGACAGGTCTCCCCCTTTCCCTCTTTGCTGTCAGACCCTGATATTTCATTTTCTCAGTTGCTCAGGACGCTTGTATTTCCAACTGCAAGAGTGGTTCTGTGCTCCCTTTCCCCTCTCCTGTTTAGGGATGTTCCCACCGCTGCTATGACATTCAGAGTTGATGTATGAAGCATCCCTGCAGGATCCCCTGACACCGAGCATGGGGCTGGGCAATAAACGAGGATGGGCAATGATGGGCAATGATGAGGAGTGCGAACCTTCTGAACATCTGTTTCCTCTATTTTCAAGGGGACCTGCAATTTACCCCTGGTTCTCACCCACGTGGCTGTTGCCATTAACCATCAGTCAACAGTGCCCCACATCTCCAGGGATGGGTTGTGGAATGAACCCACTCTAAATCGTGGTACATTGCAGTTTTGAGGGGATGAATGTAATGGCCATGAGGTTAAGAAACAGCTGGAGACCCCTGTAAGGATGTTGAGAGAAACACAGGGAGAGCTGTGCTGTCCTCAGGTCTGGAGCTGGACTCAGATCTGCACAAAGAGGAAACTGTTCCATGAGTGGCTGTGGTCTCTTCCCCAGAGCACCACTGTCCTCCCTCCTCTGCTATGTCCTAGGCTGGCAACTGTCACCCAGGGAAGAACAAAGACCTGACCCAAAGGTGAGAGAAGAGCCAGAAATTTCAGAAATTGTCTGTTTCCAGAGGAAAAAGAATGAGAGGGAAAATATAGCAGGCCAAAAGCCCCAGGACTGAGCATGTGTGGAAAAAGAAGTATGGAGAGACGGATGAAGGGAAACTGGGTAATGACCACTGTTTAGAGATGCACTTGATGCACACAGGGGCAGAATGCTCTTCCCCAAAAGAACACAGGCAAGGGTGAAGAGCAGCCATCTCCTGATCCCGGGAGTGAAGAGGGCAAATGGGGAGCCCTGGCATATGGTCAGAGTGTCAAAGCAAAATGTACAATGGACCTTTCATGGAATAAAATGCCTGAGTGGATTACAAAGGCAAATACAACGACAAATCTTCCTGGTGCCCCTGCCTTTGACTTTCAAAGCCTTATGAAAGGGCATGTTCTTAAGCTGTTGCACCCCTCCCTGTTTTAGTGGCATTGGAAGTAACCTTCCCCTTCCAGAGTCCCCCACTTTATTGCCTTTAATAACCTCATGAAGGGTAATGAAGCATTTTAACTTTTGTGTCAAGCTGACTGGTGTGGTGGGGGTGGGAAAGGGGGGCTTTGGGACATTGGGTCAAGGTTTTGAGATGCCTTTGAGCAGGGGCCTGGGGTAGGAATGAGGCATCCAAAGGCTCACCCTGGGGTCAGGATGCTGCTGCAGTTATTCCAGGTGAGAGCCACCCCCCAAGTTTGGTGCTAACTCCATATCCTTTTGAAATTCTCCTTGGTCCCTCTGTGACTTTCATGTAGAAATTTTGGGCTGAGATGGCACAAGGGCGCAGGATGGAAGGAAGGTTCACCTAAGCTTCACACCTGCTACCTACCCACAGGAAGAGCTAGAGGTGAGATTTAGCATTCCCTCTTGTCAAAAGAGTTCCCCAATGCTAAAATCTAAGCACGGTGAGAGCTGGGGGAGCTTTAAAAGCCTGATGCCTAAAGTGACCTTCATTATGCATTGCACTGCTTGCAGTCATCCAAGGGCTGTGATGCCGGTGCACTCCCAAAACTGGATCTGTGACAGCTGGATTCGGGGTGGAGGTGTGGCAAGCCTCTGTGGTTTACCAAGTAACAGGGAGAGACAGGAAAATCAACATGTCATACAGTGTCTGCTGGCAGTCCAATGGATTTAACCAGCTCCACAATTTTTAGCCTTTGTGTTGAATTGGCTTGGCTTTTAAAAACAGAGAGACTTTCAGGCTTGCAGCCATTTTCAGACTAAGCACCCCATACCACTCAGTCCCCATCCTAAGCTGAGATGCTTTTTTAACCTGCACAGATTGTCTGATGAGGATTTGGTTCCAAAATGGTGCTTCCAACATCCAATGGAGTGTTGTAATAGAGCATTTTTCTTTTTTTCTGGCTGTTTAAGCAAGGTGACCAAGAACCCCCAATTTGCACCTGGAAATTCTGATTGCATTAAGTGGCTAAGTCCATCAAGTTCCCAGTGACACTTTCTGTCTGTGAGTTTCAGATAAAGGCGGGGAACTAAAGTAGCTTAGTGGATTAAAGGAATTGCCTTCCCCACCTAGACACCTCGGCTGGAATCCGATTTTGGCGCACAAGTGTGATTTCTCATTTGCCTTGGGGGAGGGAGGTGGGGACAGAGCACCTGAACTTTCCTGGTCATCTGGCAACCCAGGGGTGGCAGTCATTGGGACTGGGGCGGGGCCATTGGCTCCCTGCAAGTTGTTCCCCTGCCAGATGTTCTCCCCGTATGGGATTTCCCCCCTGCTAAAAATTTAGTCCCCTTTGGCAGGGAATAACTCACAGTGGATGTGAAGAAGCTTTTCCTACTAAGGAATACACCGTGGCAAATTCTGCCAAATTGGCATTAGCTGAAAGCAGTGTTCAGGCAGAGGAGGTGCTAAATGGTTAACCTTTCCATCAGACCAGGGAGCCGCTCTGGCTGTGAAAGCATCAGTAATTTACCTTCCATTAAGATGCTGCAGCTTCCCATCTATTTGAAGGCTGCAAGAAATTGTTTTCTAAATAATAAGACTTTCTCTGTAAAAAAAAAATATCATAGGTAATGGAAAGATTAAAACAAGGGTTGAGACACCACCAATCTATATATTCAATCAATGTCAAATGCTTTATGTAGTCATTCTCTGTTTCCTGATACATGTTACTAGAACCGTACCAGAAAGCTCGGGAGAATTTCCAGGAATTGCTGCTATTTTAACTTTATCTTTTTTGTTATTATTTTTAGACCAGCTTTGAGGTCCACAGCAGAATAATTCAAAGTTGTCCAAATGACTGAGTGATCAGTAGAAAATCTTGCAGAGAACCCATGACTTTTGGTTTACAGTCCTGGGATCACTTTCAAAGGAGCAACATGGCTCTCAGGGCTGTTCCTTTCACACTTCAATGTGGCTGTAATAAAAGTGAACTTTCTTAAAGGATCTGTTTGTTTCTGTGTGCAGCTGAGGACCATCATTCCTTATATACCAAGGCATCCCAGAGCACCTGAGACAACGTGTCCTGGAGGGTCATCTCTTGTTTGCTGTCTTCTTCAAGGTAGAGCATCATAATTTTGTCTGATAACAGCATACTACAATCTTCACAAGGAGAAAATTTCTCCAAGGTATTCAAATTTTAATTAGGAAGAACAGAAGCAGCCAAGCTGAATCTGAACCGTCAATATCCCAGTTTTGCAGACATCTTTTGTTCTGCATAATATCTGGAAAAAGAGTCTATGAGAGCAGTAGGGAAGAGGAAATTACTTCTTACCTCTGCAAACAGAAGCTGGTCCCATGCTGCTGGTTGAGGCACAAGTGAAACACGGTGTTCCACAGGAATGATGCATCTGCGTGGCAGAGAGAGACAGAAATACCACTTAATGTCAGATTAATCCAACAGATTTAATAATAAGGCACAAAGGAACACAGTTGTCATTTACCATTGGATTTAAAATGCTTTGTGCATAAGCTGTCCATTTAAACCCTCTTAACAGGCTCTCTTGTTAACATTTGCAACACATCCCAGTTTTACTGCCCCTCTCTTCTGGACTTTTCCTGACTCAACTTCCATCAAAATGTGATTCAAGCAGAAAAATTAGTTGAAAGCTGCTACAAGGGAGGTCCACTTCTCCTCCCTCAATGTTTTCTGTAAGAGTCCAGAAGCCTGACCTTGACATAGAATGTGGTGTCATTGCCTCTTCCCTTTGCTACAAGGTGTAACAGCTATTCCCTCTTGTGAGGATGCAGGAGGAAGCCTGCTCTGCCGCCCTAAACAAGGGAAAATTCTCCTTGCCATTGAACTGAGCAAATAGGATGGAAAATTGATCCTGGGTCCTATCTTCAGGGTTGATTCTAGGCTGCAGCCAGCGCTGATGGGGGTCATTTTTCCCCTTGGAATTAGGGACTTTTGTTGTCTCTGCTGATGTTTTTTTTTTCAAGTTTCTCCATGAGAAACCCATAGGTTACAAAATGGAAACATTTGGGAGTTTCTTGGCAATGAATACTTTTCAGATCATGAAAAATCATTAGAATAATCATGTTCTTGAAAATGTGTATTGAGTGCGAAAGCTGTATTTCACTGGAAAATATCAGGGACAATTTTCTTCTCCAGTCTAGCAGATCTAGTCACACATAAGCCTGAGCTCCTTTCTTACCCTGTTTCATTTCCATTTATTTTGCCTCCTTTCCCCCAAACGCCCCTGCTCCTCTTTGCTAGCAGCAGGGATGGTGCTGTGGTCAAAAGGTCAGTGCATGGGCAAAGGCTTGGCACTCCCTGGCTCAGCCCCTACAGGAGGCTCACAGCATCGTTTAAAGGTCCCGGAGACATTGTGGGGTTTTGTGGTGCTCTGGTGTCAGGGGAAAACAAGCTAACAAATTCCCCTTTTACTTCTGGCTCTAGCAAGCAGGAGAAGGCTGGAGGTGGAAACAGGAGAAGAGTACCAAAATTAGGGAAACTTCCAGGCCCTGCCCAGACTTCTGCTGTAGGCAGCAATGGGTCACTCTACCCCTGTGTCTATCTCTCATACTCACTGTCCACCCTGTCCCTGGCACTGTCACATAAAGATCCTCAGCTGAACTGTCAATGTGCGATGACAACACTACTAGGATATGTGCCTCTGCCCTGCTCAGACCTTGTTAATTAGGATCCACTAGCTAAAGAAATTGCTGTTTACCCCAGTCAGCCACTGAACAGTTTATTTAACTTACAAAATGCAGATATCCTGGTGGTCAGAGAGTTAAGAGGCAGCAGCGACTAAGTACTTGTGAATTGATGTAGGTGGTGCCCCGAGGGCACCTCTGCCGGTAACAAAGTGCATCTGGAACAGATCTGACTGTGCTACAGCCCAGCAAAGTGAAGTGGAGTGGATCTGTCCCATGCTACCTGCAAATGAGACCATGAGGCTGACGTTCCGACACAAATCAACACCATCAGGGCTCCGATTACATTAATCACAAACCCTTGGAAAAACCATATAGAAAGACTTTCTCTTCTTCAGGAGAAATTAATTGACAGGATCTGCAAACAGTGGGAAAATCACACGTGCAAGAAACAAAAGCCATTCAAATTCTTTTCTTTGCTCACCTTTCTCATTATGGAAACCAGCTATATTTGCAAATGCTGCCAAGTGTGAATTAATCTGAGTTCTGTGTTCTTCCTCCCCCACTTTCCTTGTCCTGGCTTTTGAGGTGGAGAAGTCCATCTCACCCATGGATGTGGCCACACCCAGACAAGCCACAAGAGGCAAGAAATCACCACTCCGAGATTGGCAGTAGGAGATGAACAGGACTGTGACAGTGAAAAGTGCACAGACTGGGAAAGGTTGGATTTCCCAGGGGGTTTGACGACATCCATGTGTGTGGTCTGAGTGCCCCAGAAGCTGAGATTAGGGTGCCATGAGTACTTCCCACGTACTTCCCACATCTGCCTCGCCCTGGAGCATCCAGACTCACTCTGTGCCCAATCTTGCTGTAGGGATGTGACCATGCTGTCCCCAAGCCCACACCTCCTCCCTCCTGCTGAACAGCTTCAGCCCCAGGCAGGCTCAGCCAGGTACCAAAGGGCCAAGAGACGTGGTGGCCAAGCCTCTTCCAGCGTCGCTTTGGAGGAACAAAAATGCGCTTATTTACTTTGCTACAAGGAAATGGATTTAGGAGCCAAGATCAGCAGAGGGGCCAGGTCCTCCAAGACTTTGTCACACTTGTGCTTGTGCATTGGAACATCTCACCCACAGTAGGCAAAGCAGAAATGCACACAGGGTGGCAAAACCGTGGTCTGCACACTGGGTCAGGGGCCAAACGATACTGGGATTAAAAGAAAATTGAAAAACAAAAATTCAAGGAAAATAAATTCCCAGTCTGAACTTTGAGACTGCAATTTGTCCCAGCTCCTCCCTTACAATGGGCCACAGCCAGGATGGCTGGTAGGTGTTCTCCGAGGCAGGATGACTCCTCTCAGGCTTTGATTCAAAGCCACCATGCCAGGAGGGAGAGGGGTGAAGATGCTGCTTCATGCCTTATCCTCCAGCTCTGCTACTTTGCATTTCAGGTGCAGGGGCATGGTTTACAACCTAATTCCAAAAAGCAAAGGTTTGGCATCTATTTTTTATGCTTTGTTAAGTAGCTGTTTGGATTTTTATGATTCAACTTATATTTGAGGGGTTTTTGGTTGTGTGCAGCCATCCAACAGTAATATTAAATAAAATGTAGAGTCTCTTTATTGATTTGCTTTTGGTTAAAAACAAACGTCATATATAATCTAAATGTACATTGCTTGCAGATAGCAGAGAAGACATTCATAAAGCCATCAAAAGAAATAATTAAACTGAATATATCACAGCCACCTTCCCGAATCGTGCAAACAGGGAAGTTTACACCCGTAAAAGGTTGATACTCCTTCTGGCAAACTATTAATACAATCATTTGGTTTGTACTTTAAATGCCTGGCATATTTTAACCCTGGAGACAAATGAAACTCAGTGGGATTGCTGAGCAATTAAGAAAACTGTGTCTGATGGGCTTGCTTCATACGGAGAGGTGAAATGACACCAGGAGAGTCAGCTGATCATTTGATACCTTTACATTAAAAAAACAAAAAAAACCCCAAAACCAAGGCAAACCCTGAGGCATGGCATTGTTACGCTGCGTGACAGGGATTGCCTTCAAACAAGTCATGTTTTCAGTGTTAGCGGTATCATGGTTTTTAAATTGCCATTTAAAATGCAAACCAGTGTGCATTCTGGAAGGAAGCCTCCTGGGACCCCCTGAGCCGGAGCATGGTGGCCTCAAGGCTCGAGGTCAGGGCTCATCTGCTCACTGGGGCTTTCCTTGATTGAGATCGACAGCTCGGTGGGAAAGTGGCAGTGGTGGAAGGGCTTGAGGAGGAGCAGTTTGCTGTCCACTGGCTAATTGCTGGTGAGAGATCTGCAGGAGCTGTTTATTTTCTCGTAATAGGTCAAGACAGAGTCAGGATGGTCTTAATAACTTGCATTTGGGTTTCGTGTTGAGCCATCTGGATGTTCAGTTTTACTGAAGGCTCAGACTTCTGGTAAGAAATGTCAAAAAGCAGCTGAAACGCTGAGTTCCCAAAGAAAGGCAATCAGGCTTTGAATTACTGCCTGAGTGTGGTGTGCCATGAGGAGCAACGCAGGCAGTTTTAGTCCCGGTGCTCCTGCACACAAATCACACTGGGAAGGCTCCCTCAGCTATTGCTGCCAGCAGAGGGATGCTTTCACATCAAGACTTTTAACTCGAAGTAGTCGTTTTGCCGGAAAAATCTTGGAGAGCAGGCTCCAGGAATTTTCCCTCCAGCGTAAAGCAGCAGAGCTTTATCCCAGGCCAGAAGCTTTCAGTCTTGGTCTCTGCTGGCTGCCCAAGGTCAGGCTCTGCTCACCCCTCGGGTGCTGCCGTATCACAGCCAGGAACGCATGGTGTCAGCTGGGATTTGCGCTGACAATATTGCTCTTGGTTTCTGTGTGCGTCCTCCAGCATGAAAAGCATTCCAGGAAGGAGGAGGCTGCATCCCCAGAGATGATAGCTGATCTTGTTGTGAAAAACATCAGTCTCTGGAAAACAGAGCCACCATTAAGACATTATGCAATTAGGACCATCACCCCTTTAAATTATTATTTTCCACTAAAAGATGTTGTTATTATTGGTGGAGAGGTGGCTGCAGGAGCAGTCCACTTGACAATTGTGTCTGAGAGCAGGGAACAGAAGCACCTATTTATTGGCTATATAAATCAAATTAATTTAGTTAAACTTACAAACACAGGAAGAAAAGCAATAAGGTCTGTCGTGTGCCTGTGCCCCAAAACAGGCAACACTGTCAGTATTGAAACTGCTCTCCCCAGGGAAACCAAGAATGTGATGTAGCTGCAAGTATTCATTTGGTTGTTGTCATTTCCAGCGCTACATATTTTAAATTTGCTTCAAGCACTGTTGAAAGCCTGTAATGGTGAGAAACTACCTGCCCAGAGGGACTCTGGGGTGACATACACACCATCACAAAGGGGAGTTGTGCTGTCTTGCTCCAAGGAAATAGTGAATTAAGGGTTTAAAACCAAGGTTAATAACTCCAGATATATCTCCTGCTACCACACAAGGAAAGTGAATTATTTATAGGCACTTCTCCTGCCTCCTAACTCTCACCTTCTGCCCTTCTCCACTGCTTTACCAACATCCTCTGTCCTGTCCATGACTCCAGCCATGTCTAAAGAGCATCACTCTTCCACCTGGGATGCAAAGAAGAGGTAAAAAGAGGTCATATTTGAACAACCCTCCCCAGCATTTCTCACCATGGCATTGGTCACATTATTCAAGGCTAGATGGGCTGTGATGTGGATCCTGGACACCTCAGCCTGTGTCTGGCTGGCAAGACACTAATCCAAGTGCACACAGAGAAAGAGTCCTTGTAAAACATGTCCCAGAGGGACGTGGGTGGCTTTCACTGCACTGGCCACCTGGCAATGGCAAACATTGCTCGCCTTCATCTCTGCTGACATCAGCAGAAGCACAAGGGTTATGGAGCTGAAGGACACCCCCAGAATTTGTTTCAGGGAGGACTGAAACAGAGGGGAGCCACTTCTGTTTTTTCCTCCTGAGATTGTCCTAGAGGTCAAATAAACATTTTAAGAGTGAAATTTTCCATCAGATAACCTGTCTACCAATGCCACTGGTGTCATGGTAGCATGATGTGTCAGCACAGAAAGAGGATCTGGTCCTCCAGGTGAGGCCCTTCTTCTTCAGCATCTTTTTTTGTGTGCAGTTTCTGGGCAGATGAGTCCCTGCACCATCTCTGACCTCTGTGGGCTCGACCTAAGACATATGCATGCTGAAAAAATGCGACCAGCTGCCAGGATGCCTTTGGTACTTGTGCAGATGTTGAAGGACACGCTCCAAGCAAGCTGTTCCTGGGCGCAGCCCATGTGGGATGGGCACCCATGGTGACATGCTGTGACATGGCAATCATCTTAACAGCACTTGGCACCGATTTCTACCTCTCATCCTCATTGCTCCCCAGCCTCTGTGCCATTAGCTAATTGAGCTTTGCAGCAGTGCCTCAGAAACACTGGCTTTGGCAGGCACATTTTTCAAATGACTAAATACACATTTGGAAAGGCTGCATGTGCCACTTGGCCAGTGGTCATCAGTGGGAACTGCAAGCCTTTAGATGGCAGGAGCTGGTGAGACCCTCAGTGATGGGGGCCCCTGGTCTCACCAGGACCACAAGGGAACATACTGCTGCAATCTGTCCCTCATCAGAATCTCTCATGAAAAGGGGTTTGAAATTTGGAAAAGCGGTCTGAAATGTTGACACTCCAACCATTCCCAACCTGAATAATTTATCGTTCTTGTGACCCAGAAAAGCAGGAACTTCATTCTCTCTTGCTGAGTCGTTTGGATACAGCTCCCCACTTCTTCTTTTTCTATGCCTCTTCCAGGGTGTGGGAGTCAGGATCAGCAGTACTTGGCTCATCAGGGCTCCCCTGCAGCCCCAAAAACATTGTCACCCTTTGACATGAGCACAGCAAGTCTGCCTCCTTCCTGCTACCTGTCTGTGCTTTGCACACCCCCAAGCATGTGTCTCTGTGTCTGTTTTAAAGCAGTTGGACTGAAAGAAAAAAGCCCCCTGGGACTCTGGCAGGCTCCTAGAGAGGCCCCCAGCATCCTGATCACAAACCGGTGCTGGAGCTGAGAGCACTGAGGAGATTAAAGGGCATCAGCTCCGCTGCCTCCAGCCTGTGTTGCCGACTGCCACTTCCCCCAGCTGAGCACAGCTCTGGGAGCAAAGAGAGGGGCCAGAGACAGCCTCTCGGGCAGGCTTCCTAGCCATAGAAAAGCTCCTCATCCCTTAAAACCTACTAAGAATTAGAGGCTGCCTCTGAACAAGCCGCTGCTCCTGCTGTTGGCAGGAAAAGGAGCCTCCTCCATCCATCACTTCTGGCTTCAGGAGCTTTTTCTCTCCAACACGAGGCGACAGAGCAGATACGGTCCATCCACCCAGCCGGTATGGCCCGGGGCAGCAGAAGTCTCCGGTGGGCACTGTTAGGCTGGCAATTGAAAGCAATAGGTCTTTACGGTAATTTGGGCACCAGGCAACCACTATGAATAGGAAATGATGGCAGTTACTTTATCTAGTAACAGCATGAAAATATAAAGTGTCTTTATTGAGCTGCTGGCTTGCTGGTGAGAGTTAAAGGAGATGCTCTCTCGGGTATAACATTTGCAGAGAAGTGGCATGAGATATTGCCATAAACTCCTCTGTTAATAAGCGAGCAGAGGAAGGCAGGGAATGCAGCCCTGGCAGGGGACAAATTTAAGAAGGGAGATGCAGCAACATTTTTCCCTTGGCAGCAGATGTACCCCAAGGAGAAATGAAGAAGTCCCCTCTTGACCCAGCAGCTAGAAATTGGGTTCTAGTTCTGTACTGCTAACATTAATATAAGAAGGATGGCTTTGAAAGGAATGAAAGAAAAACACCTCTTGCCACGTCAGTGTCCTCCAATACCAGTGAGAAATTTAAGTCTCTGCCAAAGGGAGGTTATCAGGCAAGAGATCAGCTCAGCAGCTGTGCAGTGACAATGCTCTGCAGGTGGCCAGGGGGGTGCAGAAATGACTTTTGCTCTGTGACAGATGGGGGAGACGTGGCCCAAGTGTGCAAAAAATGGCAGCATGCATCCCCAGTTATTCCAGTGATGGTGTTGGATTGCAGTGTTGCAAAGCAGCTCTGAGGGCAATGACCACACATGGATGAAGGCGAGATGTCCAGAGGGAGCAGAAAGGCAGCACTCAGGAAATGCTGGGAAGAACCTCAGATTTGCAAAATTGGTTCCAGTCCAGCAAATTCTGTTTTCTCCCAAGTTTTGTAAGATTATCTATGACATTTATCACTGATAATTTAATTGGCATGTTATTTAACTGCTTAAAAGGCTGCTTTTGATAGTTCTTGTGCAATGAAAGTTGTTCTTCTGAGAAAATAAAAACTGTCGAGACATTTAAGATCAGTTTCTACTTAAAGCATGTGTACAATTCCAGTGCAGCTATTGCTTACATTGATGAATAGAGTCAAAATGAATTTCTGAAAATCTACGTGGCAAAATAATTCACCACAGAAAAAGAACTTTGGTAAAGTCAAAAACTTTGGACAACACTTTGCTCTTGAAAAACAACAGATGATTTTTTTTAAAGAGAAAAAAAAATCTGCTTCTGTTTTCACCTCCCATCAATGTAGTTACCCAAGAAGGTAAGAGGAGGGAGTACGTCCATGCATTTTTCAGGGAGATTTGTGAGTCTCCTCCAGGCCTGCAGGAAGCTCTGGCTTCCTTGTAGCTGCACTGGTGTCAAATCTGCCCTGCAAGTGAAGTGGAGGTGTGGGAATGGAGACCCAAAGGAGTGGACAGGTCAGGCTTGTAACCAGAGCAATGATGTCTCTTTGCTTCTGTACTCGTTGATGGTGAGAAGCAGATCAGGTTCAAAAAGAGAGGAGGAGGTAAAGAAAATGCATAGAAAAGCTGCAAGAGTGACCTGATCTCGGGCAAGAAAGACACTTTGGAAAGGAAACACTACCTGTCTGTTGGGTTTGGTGGAGGAGGTTTTAGGCAAAACTGTGTCTTCACATAGAGAAACTCTTTGGTGGCAGAGACTGCCCCAGCTCAGTGAGGGGAAAACACAATGAGTTTCTGAAGTCAGAAGCTCATGGAGGAAAATAATTCAGACTGAAAATATTATAAAAATGCTAGTTATAAAGATAAATTAACTTTGGAAGAACTTAGCAGAAGGTGCCACTGGTCTCCTTCACAGAAATCTTCAAAGCCAGGCTTTTGGGAAAGGATGTGCTCCAACCAAAGCACAAAGCAGTCAGTATGAAATGGCATGTGCTTTACAGGGGGCAGGCAGGAGGGCTGCAACCCTTCTCCCAATTTTAAAAGTTGTTGCTGCTTCTGAAAGGCTCTGATTCCCTAGGGATGTGCCCTCCAACACCCCAAGGTGACAGCTGTAAGTCCTTAGGGAATGCCAGGAGAATGGATAGCACGTGGTGGTCCCTGCCCACAAGCCAACTCAAAATGCCACCTCCTGTACTTGCTGCTGGGGGCAGGGTGCTGGGCTGGAGGGATCATTGCACTGAGTTAATGAGACTTTTCTCATGTTCTTGCCTGAAAGCACAACACAGGAAAATAATAGTGCAAACACCTCTCCTCGAAACCTGCTGTGGGACCCAGGAGAGCGCATGAAGCTCTGTACATTGTTTGCATCCAAAGGATGCAGAAAACTGCCTGATGTCCCAGCCAGGTCAGGGAAAATGCACCCTAAGGGTACCTTATTCACCCCAAAACCATAAAAGGGTCTGGACTGATACACTCAGATGTAGACACTCAAGGGGTCAAGAGGTGCCTAATTGTCATGGATCCTGCTCCTTCAGCCACTGGCCAGACAGAAAATAAGCCTTAGCTAGATGGAGGCAGTGACATGTTTAAACAGCCAGTTAGCACCCCTGGAAGGCAAGGCTGAGAATGTAAAAGGGGCCCTTCCCTGCCCCAAGGCTCCCGTGCTGGCTATCCCTGCTAGGGGCAGTGGCAGATGAGATTGGGCTGGCTCCTTTCTCAGGGAACTACAAACAATGCACCCAGAGTGCACCCGGCATCAGCCAGCCTTGCCCAAAATCCTACCAACACTCAGAAAAACGGGAGACCAAGCAGGCTGGGGCGGTGCCTAAATGGACACTCGTGAGACCCTGAGCAGTATCTTCCTCTCCTGTTCTTGCAGTAAAGACTAGTGCTGATACTGTCCAAGGCAGGTTAGGTTTCCCCCATGGCTGTTGGAGAGAGAGACCAGCATGTAGGAAGGTGACCCCCCAAAGTGCCCAGTCAGAAAGACAAACAAATCAGGTTGAAACCCAAAATTTCATGTTGGGTTTGGACTGAGAAACACATCTACCAGGTTATCATCCTGCCAAGCCACACATTGCCTGGACACTTGAGGTTTCCCACGAGTGTTCTACTTTCACCTTGGCAGCTCAGACTGAAAAACTGGAAAGCTATTGCTGCTGTGGTTGGTCTTTGTGTCTGGCTGATCCTATTACTGCGCAAACCGGATGCAGCTGCAGCAGCAGCTCAGCGGTTAGAGCATTATAATCCCATGCACACTACAGTGATGCCACTTGAGCTTCTAATTTGGCAAAGCCTGGATCCTAATGGAGGTTTAGCTCATGGACTTCTGTCACTTCCCCCTTGTCTGTTACAGAATTAACCATCTTGGAAATAACAGCTGCAGTCACCAGAAATTTGCAACCAGCAGTGAAATGGGACTCACCAAGCACCCCTTGCAGGTGAACTGGTTTCTCCTCTCTCTGGCTGCATCCCTACAGATAAATAATGTCATTAAGGACCTGCCCCATGATTTGAGGCCAGGTAGGGCAGAAGATCTTGCATCCTCAAGCCTGGATGAGACCACCATGATCTCAAATTAATGGAATTGTGCTGGTCAAGAGCCTCTGTGCGCAAAAGCAGAAGAAAGCACTGGATCCACACCCGCACACCAGACCATGCTCCTGATCCTCTGTTTCCAAGAGAAGCTGTGTGCACAGCCAGCTGCTGTGTCTTGGTGGGTGTAGAGTCCCTCATCAAGCAGGTGCTAAAAGTCCTGTGTTGAAATGCAGCAAGCAGGTGCTGTGTGGGGGTCTCTGGACAAAATATGGGCAGTAAAATATTTTCCAGAAGTGCCACCATGGATGTGAGCTCATGCACTAAGCATGAGTTACCTTCAGATGCACTGAATGCTCATTTTCATCCTTTTCTACAAATATTGGCGGCAGACAGATGTTCCTCAGAAGGTCACAACTAGCAAGTATGATGGGCACAGATGCACTCAGGGATTTGGGCACTGCAAAGGTCCTTCACCCATCCTTGAAGGAGGTCTTTCCTTTGGACAGCAACCCTTTTTGTATACCAGCCCAGAGGCATGGATGCATTTTCAAGTCGAAGATACTCCTATAGGCCTGTGGGATCAGGGATACCTCTCCTGCTGACCCAGGAAGGTAGCTGGGTCTCCAGGGGACTGGATCACAGAACTGCCAGAGCCCTGAGGTTAGCAGGACTGCAGGGATGGGAGGTTCCATCTCTGCTGCCCATGGGTAAGGGGGTGCTCCCCAAGCCTAGGCATTCAGTTGAGCCAATCAGTCAAACAGAAATGCTCTCCGGGGATTTAGTTGGCAATAAGCAGTGTAAATAACACAGACCTTTAGCTCATTTAAAGCTTCGATGGCAAAATACTTGCACGGGTAACTTGCAGACTGAAATTTACTAGTATAAAGGATTTGTGCAGCTACCAACTACAAATCAGGAAAAAAAAAATAAATAGCTGGATGCTCACAGTTACATTGGGAACAGAGAGAGAAAGAATACATTTAAGCAAATCGATTCACTCACTTGTCCTCAAGTCTGTCTGAAAATATTCTCAAAGTGTCACTCAGTACTGCAAAAATTATCTCCTGTTCTCATTTATAACCAATTATTAAGAATTGAGGGGCTCCTCCCATCATTAACATTTTTGGGGAGGTTGTATGATCAGCTGTTCCAGCATTTACAATTTTCACTTATTTATCTACTCAGGCCATTTTTTTTTTTTTTTTTTTTTTTTATTCACAGCCTCTCTGCAGTCTGGCAGAGCCAGGATTGCAATATTGATTTAGGACGAGGCAGTTGTGACAATACAGTCCCAGGCTAATTCCCGCGTTCTATGGGGGCTGCTCTGTCTGCAGCAGCAGCCTCACCCCCAGTGTGGGGCTCACATTTAAAAAGAAGAAAAAAAATGAAAGAAAAGCTACTCTTCTCTGTTCTGCTTTGAAAGGAAAAAGGATTACCAAGGCTAAATAAGCCATCTGAGTACTTAGCCAGCAAGTCTAAATAGCACCCTGATAGGAAGTTCTGGCAGAGGGCTAATTAAATTAACTCTCTTTGATTTATTAACAAGCAGAGCAACCTATCACACAGGAATGTCCCATGAAATGAATGTGCTTTCTGATTCCCTCAGCTGCTTCAGTGCAGTCACCTCCCAGAAAACCCAGTTAAAGAGAATCAAGTTTAATGAGACTCAATGGCTCGAGAAGGATCCCTGCCCACCAACAGAGATACGCACTGGTAATAATACCTAAAAGCATGTTTATTTTCATTGCACTTCCTTAATTCCTTTTTAATGCCTGCGACTATCTAATGGCTAATTCGTAATTTCCTGCTCACTGATATGCAGATGAATGACAAGCAAAAGCCTTCTGCATGTTTAATTATTCTGTTGATTTAGAAGCCACTTTTCCCTCAGTGCAAGTTTCTCTCTGTGTGCTCTCATGCATCACATATTTCATTATTTTTAGAAGCATGCTCTGTGCCTTTTTATGCTCCCCTAGTTCCAGCATCCAGTAATTACCATGTTTTGTGTCCAACAGACCTGATCCACCAGCAAGTGTAAATCAGGAAAACACTGCTGTCTCTAAATGGAGTTATTCCAAGTTACACCAGACCTGAGACCTGACCTCTCCTATTTTCAATGATGGGGAAAATGTTATTTGTGTGCTGGGACCCTTGTGAAGTAGCAGAATATAAAATTCAGAAAACTTCAGAGCAGTGAAAATCCAAATTGAAGCCTGTGAATGCACAGACGAGAATCTATTTATGTAGAGAGCTCTATTTCAGCTTAACCCCTGCAAGGAACTGTAACTCTCTTTGCATGTTTGATTTTTCTCCCTCAGTAAAACACAGTCTGCTTAACCTATTTTTTTGACTTTCTAACAGTTCCACTGGAGGGGTTCTTCCCTATGCCTTACATGTAGCTCTGCTATCCGAGTGCTTCTTTGTTAAATTAAGGCAATTAATAAATAGGGATGTTAAGCAATCAATTTTGCCTGCATATCTACACAGCCTTACGTATGACTGGCTGTAATCACAAGATAAATGCAATGTGCTGATGTATGGTAATGTTCAATAATACATTCTCCACCAGGCTCAATTCATCAGGGAGTTTCTGGAGGGGAGGCATTTGTTATTGGCTGCCTCCGGACCTCAAGGATAACATTTCTGTCCTTTCCATTGGCCGCTCCGCTGCTGCAAGCCTCTTCCCGTCTTATTTTGATGATGAATATGAAGGCATGCTAAGCTGTGCCGGAGAGTAGCTCTCGCAGACTGTACTCCCACCCCGGGCTCAAGGACTCCAGAGCTCCCTGGCTGCTTCCCCAGCCCACTGCCAGCAGCAACAGCAGCAGCGGCAGAAGCAGCAGCAGCAGCAGCAGCAGCAGCAGCAACGCCAAAAGTTGTGATGCTTTTCTTCACCCAGTGCTTTGGGGCTGTGTTAGATCTTATTCACCTGCGGTTTCAGCACTACAAGGCAAAGAGGGTTTTCTCAGCTGCCGGGCAACTTGTCTGCGTCGTCAACCCAACACACAGCCTCAAGGTGAGTTAGAAATATATTTCCTCTTCTAACGTCTCCTCGTCTTCCCCACCACCGCCACCCGAGATTCTCCACAGGGAATGAAATTATGCTCTGGCAGCAAGGGGAGAGTGCTGTTAACACATCGCAGCCCTGGCAGAGAGGATGTTTGCATTGTCTAAATGCATGATTCCCTCTAGAGCAAAGGAGAAGCAAGCCACTGCTCCGAGCGATTGTGGGAAGTCACAGCTTCCCCTCCCCAAAGTTTCCTCATCCATTTCACCCACATAATGAGCATGCACGTTGCAAGCATTTAGTAAAAATAATTGGAAAAGTTAGTTGGATGCATTAGCATCCCTTTTTGGTAAAGGATGGTGTGTGGTCTCCCAGGCTGACACCCCAGCACAGAGGGATGCTTCCAGGCTTCGGGGAACGGGGAGGGGGGGGGGGCGGCCGCAGAGGGATCTCCACTGCTGTCCTTTGCTCCTTCAGGGGAAAAACGGCTGTTTCTGTCTCCTGAGGGGAGTCTGAAGGCATTCCTCTGGCGCTGGAACTGTCCTTAAGCTGTTTGCAAGGTGACTCTATTTTGGGAGGGAGAATGTATTTGCTTTAATGCAGAACCATTTATAGTCTCCATAAAAACATTTCTTTTACTTGCACAGTTCTGGATTTTCACTGACAAAGTGTCAACAGCTCCATCTATACCAGACCCTTCATGTTTGTAGTAGAGAAGGAGCAGCAGGGGGAGAAAGCAATCAGGAGGCTTTAATTACTTTATCACACTAGTGAATGACCAACTTTAATGAAGTGGCTTCTGTTTTGTGTAAAGTCCTTGCTGACCTGACTTGTGAGGTAGCTCCGCTATCCTGGAGCAAGCTCAGAAATTATTTTAATTCACGACGACTTATTTTTGGCTCCGTAAGAGTCCCTCCCTGTCAAGTTGGAGGGGTTGTAAGAAGCATCTTTCCCGAGCTCCTAGTTCCCTGGGACATCCATTGATGGGGTAAATCCCTCTTCAGAACAACACCACCTCCCAAAAAAGGAGCATGTTTCCCACAGTCATTTTTCCCTTCTCAGGCTGTGCTCAGGCAGGAAGAGGTCTTTTCCAGCAGGGTGCCTGCTCCGGGAGGATTTTCCCGCAAGGCTGGGCTCTGGGCAGTGCCGGCCGGGGCAAGCACTCCCAGGGGACGAACCGCTTGGGTGCAGGCTCGCCCCTCCCGGCACCACGCTCCTCTCAAGAAAAGATAAAAACACACAGCCCTGTCATTATCTGAAAAGGTCTGGCTGTCTGAATGGGTAAAAGAATAGCTGCATTCCTAAGTGCATGGGGAGATTTTGCAAGCGAATTCTTCTGTGCTTAACCCTTTTTATGTGACTGTCTCCTGCTACTTTCATCTATAACTTTTTTTTTAAATAATTAAAGTGAGCATAAAAAAGGTTATCAACATACAACAGGTCCCAACACAATTTCTGTGCCAGTGGAACTGTCTGATAAGGTCCCATAAGCACACAGAGGGGTGACTACTGCTCTTCTGTTATCTGAGACTAGACCTGAGTTTGTTGTTTCAGGTCCTCCTGAGCTGCAGATTTGCTACTGTAGGAGCTGCTGCTGTGTTAAACACGTAAAACATTTCAGTTTACTAAAATCCCCCACGGCCAAGCTCTTCACTGCTCAGATCCTAAACTAGCAGAGAGAAATAATCTCAGTACTGCCTTGGCAGCATTTGTATGTAGGCATTGGAAGCAAAACTCTCTTGGAAATGAACAGAACCCTCTAGGAAAAGGTCTGATGTGTGAGTGAAGCCCCACTAAGAACTGTCTTGATCTGGGTGGAATTGCTCCCCACTAAGGTTGCACTGGGAACCCGATGGCGCGGGTGTCTCCACAGGAGCCTGTGGAGATGAACACCATTCAGATGACCAGGCTGACAAGAAACTCCTGTGCTCTGAGGAGCCCCCTGACTGTAGAATAAAGTGTGCTGTGCAACTGCTCCCAAGCTACCCAGCTCACATCCAGCCACACAAATACAGCAGGCTTTAGCTCTGCTGTGCTCCCCAGGTGTTCAGCTTCCCTCCAGCTGTGTAAGGAATGCATCACCACTTTGTGGCAGCATCCAAAGGAGGCATGGGGATCGGGCCCCTTTTGTGCCCTGCATGACACTAACAGTTGTCCACCTGAAGCAGCCTGGGGGCCAGCTGAGCCAGCTGGCTCTGGGCAAGCAAGGCACCTTGTCCAAAAATTGGTGTCAGAGACAAGCCCGGTGAACCTGTTCCTCAGGGTGCCCATTTCTCCCCCAGGGATGCAAAGGGAGGCTGTGGTTGCTCTCAAAAGACATTTAAGGGACCATGAAACATGAAAGGGCCAAACTTATTCCTCTGTGATGCTTTAGAGTATTATGACTTCTTTGATGTTTCTTAGTCTATTATTTCTAACTGGGTCTTTTCAACTGTAACATTTTGTTGACAGCCCCCAAATCTATCTTAACAATTGACAAGTGGAGTGAAAACTGTATTAAGGTTCGCGGTCGATGACTGCAGACCTGCTAGGAAACAAGGGCTGGGAGCAATGTAATTTCTCTCCCTTTTCTTCAAGTCTTAAATGTTTGTGCTTACTCCAAAATTGCAAGCTCCTTGCAAAGGGATTACTTTGTCCTGTATCTCCACAGCACTGGTGCGAGGGGGCTCCTGGCTGATAGGTGCAAATGATAAATGACAGGCATCACACTCTGGTGTGATTATGCACATTGACATCCTTCACACAGGTCAGGTCTTCAATCAGTGCCAATGCACATAACTTTATTAAAGTCAAATTGCTGCACGACCGCCATTCTCACTCCTTCCACCCCAGGGAATGCTCAGGGGCGGTAGTGGGATTCAACCCACACAGGAGGATCCATGGCTGGTGATCGTGCAGGTGTGTCAGAGATTTGGCATCACGGAAAGCACTCAGGGAGCAGCAGAGGACAGGGCAGACCTGGTACCCTCCAGGGAAGGTTGCAGCCCCTTCTGCTGTCACAGACCCTCAGCCAGACCAAGGGGGCTCTCCTGTAAAGTTGTGCCAGAATGCTGTCGTCGTAATCACAGCCCGGACCTCTGACAATGACCAGGGCCTGTCACTTGCTGGTTCTTTTAGGAGAGGTCCAGAGGCTGGTAGAGAAGCACACACTTAGAAAGAAACCGTTGTATTTCTTCCCACTGAAAGGCTCATTAACTGGAAAGGCTGATGAACATTTCTGTGTTTCTTAAAGGGCAAGATGGTAAAAGTGTCAGCACGGACACCTCCATTGATCTGCTGCTATTTTCCCTGCACACGACAGGCTGACAAGGGTGGCTCTAAAGAAGGAAAGAC
The DNA here is from genome assembly GCA_013400915.1 of Pardalotus punctatus. Lineage (NCBI taxonomy): Eukaryota > Metazoa > Chordata > Aves > Passeriformes > Pardalotidae > Pardalotus > Pardalotus punctatus. Next base: position 41,318 of record VZTX01025381.1, read on the forward strand.
AATTTTGCAACTGTTCCCCTCTGTTTCATTGGTTTGGCAGGAGTATGAATGGGAGGGCTCTGAATTTGTTTCAGAGCCTTTGTCCTTCTTGCTGCTTTCTGCTCTTTGTCCTCCCACAAAGCTTTCCCAGACACAGCAGCAGCCTCTTACAGCACAGTGCTACACTGTGATCAAAATTCACTTGCCAAGCAGAGAAAACCACTTATTTACCACACTTCTACAGGTCACCTTCATCCTCAGTGATATTATATGCATTACCTTGTAACCTGTCTTCCTTCCATCATATGGCCAACATGACATCTTCCCTTGGAGAGGCGCAGCCAGAGCTCTCCAGCCAAGTGACTGCTCCCTTCAAGGCCACATCAATTAAAGGAGCAATGCTTATGCTGCTGGCTGCAGGTCCCAGCATGCAGGAAAAAATGAGCATGGAAATGTGCATGGAAAAAATGAGCAGGGTTTTCTGATCCTGCAGAGGTGAGGCTCAGTGAATTCCTGTACATTTTCCCCTTGTTAATAGCAATTCTCCCCAGAATTGCACCCTGGGAAGAAGGCAAAAGTGGGGAGTTGTCCTCACTCCTTAGCATTGGTCCCTGTCCCAAAAACCAGCCACACATGGCAAGGGACTGCAGTGCCATCACAGCCCAGCCAGGTGCTGATCCTTCACAAGATGCTGCATATGGCTGGGTAAAACAGATCTTCTTCATTCAAGGAGTTACTAGCTTTTTACACACAACTTTTAACTCTTTGGGGAGTGTGAAAACTGTTCTTGTAAATTACAAAACTGTGTTTATAACATTCTTGTAAAAAACACCAATCTCCATCTCTATAGGACTTCAAAGAACTTGCTGAATTACAAAAAAAGTATATTCAAACAAGGGCATAAAATAGTTAAATCCTATATTGTAAAAGGGTTGTAACATGGTTTATGGTCCAAGCTGTCTTTTAGCTATTTTTTAAAGCAACAAGCAAATCTGCTCTGACTTAGGGAAGGGATTTGAATCCTGTTATAACAGTTTGGCTCTGCGTGCAGTGGCCAGCCAAATAGCATTGTAATCTACTTTATCCCCAGGAGGATTAAAGTGCTATGGTGCATTACACCTACATGGGATCTATTTATTTGGTGCAAGAGTGGAGAGCAACTCTGAAACCTGCTGCTAATAACCCCCAGATGTCCTGTGCTCTGTCTCAGCCCAGACACCCTAAAATCTCCCATTCAGAGCCGTGATTTGCAGACAAAGTAGCCTTTGGCCCCAGTGTCCAGCAGGATCATGACAGCTGCGGTGAGAGGATCTGTGAAATGCTCTGCTGCCTGCAAACCTAGGCTCCTGACACGGTGCCTGTCTCCCGTCCCAGCTGTGGGCCAGGGCTGTGGGAGCACTGGGAACCTCAGATTTTAACTCCTTTTGTAGGGGTGTGAATAGCAGCAGGCAGTGCTTTGTTACCCCTCCTTCAGCCCTGCCTCTGTTTGAAGGGATTCCAGTTGACCATGAGCACCCCAAGAGCCTTGGTCTGTCCTGAGATGTGACTTTGAGGTGCCCTGCAGAATTGAGGCACAGCAGCTCTCCCTGGGGGCTCTCCATTTGCTACTGCTTCCTGGAACCAGGAATCCCTCTCTGCAATAAGCCATTAGCCTTAAGCCTGCAGACCCATTCACCTGCACCACCCATGGGCCATGGCAAAGGGCAGCACGGGCTTCACTCCAAGCAGGACAGCTCCGAGCTTCAGCGTGGTCTCAGAATAACAATTACGGTGTCTCCTATTGGGAGAAGGAGGGAAAGAGCCCCCACACCAGAAGTTTCTGCATTAATAGGCTCTGGCTTCCTTCTCCTCACCTCCAAGCCCAAACCCACTGGGGAAAATTAATTACCACTCTTGACTGGTCTGCCTGTTATGCTACAGCTCTGGAGGTGGGATAGAGTGGGCAAGCACTGAGTCCTTTCCTACTCACATTTCATTTTGAGAGTGAATTTGAGGCAATAGCACAAGGGGTAATGCTTTTAAACTGAAGGAGGATCGATTTAGATTAGATATAACAAAGAAGTTTTTTTTAATTCTAAGGGTGGTGAAACACTGGCAGTTTTCCCAGAGAGGTGGTGGATGCCCTGTACCTGGAAACATTCAAGGTCAGGTTGAACAGGACTCTGAGCAGCCTGGTCTAGTTGAAGACGTCCCTACTCATTGCAGTGGGGTTGAACTAGATGACCTTTAAAAGGTCCCTTCCAACTCAAACTGTTCTAGGATTCTTGGATTCTATAATAAATATGACCTGATTGCAGGACATTTGAAGTCAGATGTTATCAATGGAAGACAGTGCTGTTATTTTAATATTAGAGAAATGCCTCTCCCCTTGACAGGGTGTTTGACAGCAGGGTGAGGAGTAGCCATCAGACACTGTCACATTTTGCTTTGTAATCCACCCACTCTGATATGGCTCAATATACCAGGAATTTCTCAACACAGCCCTTTGGATTAGACATAATGACACAGGTAACTCTCTTGGGAGAAATACTGTCCCAAAGGGATTGCTGTGACTAACAGAGAGGCTGCAGAGAAAAAAAAGGGTGTTTTAATATAAACCTTGATTACATGAAATCAGTGGCAAGGTCTCAGTCTGCTTCCCAGCAGATGGAAGTCACACTGAATATGGTCCTGCAAGTCCCAGGTGCTAAAATGTCCTAGGTCAGGTTCCCAGACATCATGAATTTTGCCTCAAAGTCAGAATTTACAGAGAGTATAATTTTTTGTTTAACCATTAAGGTTCTCACCTGATACCAAGGAACTCCCAGCACACTTAGCTGGGTGATACTTAGAAGCTTCATTTTTTTTCTCAGAAACAATCTTAGGTTCTTAAGTAATCCAAGAAACTGAGTTTAAAGGAAGCACATTGAATCCCAAGAGCTCTGGTAAAATGAGGGAGAGGAGCTGCGGTGTCTGTGCCCTGCCTTCCTGGGACTTTGGTGCTTCCAATGCTGTTGGAAAGCCCATAATATTTGCTCTGCCTGGCTCAGAGGCGACACTTTGTGTCTCTTTTGGCAGTCCCAGTCTTCCCCTCACAACAGGCAACTGGCATCCCTCAGCTGGGTGCACAAGAGAGAAAAACTGAATCCTGCAATAATTTCACAGGCTGGCAGTGGGGGGAAAGACAATCTGTATGCAGCTTTACTGAGGACTGAGCTATGAAGTGAAGAGCAAGGGAGGACACAGCCATGGTCTTCTGGCTGCATGGGGTTGGGGTGTTGAGCCCAGCTGCTGCCCTGGTGTGGTGCGAGCAATGACCATGGGAGCAATGACCATGATGGGCTACTCTTGGCACCTCTTGTGGCATTGGCACTGGCACACATGGCATGGCATGGCACAACTTGGTACAGAGCTGTGGTTCCCTTTGGAGCCCCTGGAGGTGGACATGAGGCAGCCCAAGAGCCACCAAAATTGTGGGAATTCCTTTGAAGAGCTAACAAGGTTTAGGCAATACACAGGGCCTGTTTTTGCTGTGATTTTTGCAACAGAAGTGAGCAGAGCTGAGCCACTTCGACTTCTGGTGGAGCTGGGGGAAGCCACTTGGGTCTAGCTGAACATGACAGCAACTTCCCAGCCCACCTCCGTATGCATGTGGTGTATGTGGAAATAAAAAGCACGGCTGTTCAGACATTAAACACCTTATCAGACTGTGTTATTTTTCTTTCTTTCCATAGCTTGCCCCTTTTTGTTAAGTATCTTTTCTTCTCTGCTATTGCTCCTTTTCATGCTGCCCATTCCCTGTACCAAACTCTTAAAGCAAAAGATCCTCCTCGTGTTTTTCAATAACCTGATTTGGGTCTTTTCTTGCTTCTACTGAAAGGAAAGCATCGCTAACTTCACTGCAACTTTGAATGTCTTATTTTCCTCTAAGCTATTTGAGAAGAAATCGCAATCATTCAGTCTTTGATGTCACCAATTTCCCTACTGACAGATGACATCTCGCTTTAAAACAACCATGGGCAAGACCAGGAGGGCTACAAAAAGCAGTGAAACATTTTGTCACCACCTGTGGATGCAGCTGGCAAGGAAGCCAAGGGCTTTACCTGCCGGCAAACCTTGATTTTCATCATGCACTGGACAGGCGCTCACACAAACAGGTCCAACTGATGGAGCCACAGCACTTGTTTTCCATCCAGCACAGAGAGCCATGAACATCACCACCAGCTGCCAAAAGGGAATATCTTCCCTCTGCTTTGGTATGGCAAAGCAAATAGGCTTCCAGCAGGGATTTAAGCTGGCAGTTTCTTGTGTGCACTGCCAAAGTCGGCACACATCCCTTCTGTTTCCACACTGTAAGAGCAAGCAGCTGGGCAGGGCAGTGGCTCAGCTGATCTTCAGAACCTCACACAAAGCTCTTACCCCTTGGGATTATTGAGGGCTGTGCTGAATGGAAAATTTTCACTTGTGCATGGAGACTTCCTGAAAATTGCTCTGGGTGAGCTGCTGCTAATAACCACCTGCAATACTCCTGCTCAGCTCTCCCACAACATTCTCCAAAGAGGGAAGAGCATCTTGGCACTGCCAGTAGATTTCCTGACACATGTGCAGTGTACAACTTGAAGTACTTTTATTTATTTAGAAGCATTTCTGAGCATCTTATATAACATTAATGGATTTATCTTTAGCTCTCCCCTTTAGTCTCAGCAATACCATGAGAGCGTCACTGGAGAAGAACAGCAGAGATCTCTGAGTACTTTGTGTGTTTATTTTGGTATTCTTTTCTTAAAAGACAGAAATGTTTGGAACAACTTCGGGAACAAATTAACCACCTATTTTCATACCAGATGCAGTGCTTTCAGTTCTAGTCTTTTCTTCCAGAGCAATTTCATTCTGAACTTATCCAAACTGAAACACTTTTTCACTTCCAGATTGACCTCCCCAGTAAAAAATAAATAATTTGAACAGCTTCAGTATTTCACATATGGAAATATTAGGGTTCAGAGTAGCTGATGAAGTGCCCATCAGCTCCAAGCAAATGCATAGCTGAGAAGAGACACAGGTCCTTGTGAATATTTTAAACATAAGATCACACACTCTTTCACATCAAATGCCAGCAGAAATGTAAAGAGAAAAAGAGAAATGGAGCATAAATAAGACAGAAAAATATTAAATTGGTAACATCTCCTTGTGCAGAAAACAAATGCTGTAGATGAGGAAGGAGATGGATGTGCAGTGCAGAAAACCACATCAGCAGAGGATGAAAATGTTCTTCCACTCTTAGGGACTGCCATCTGGAAAATAAGCAAAGTAATAAGGGTAAAAATGGAGTAAATGACCACCACACAAGGGTTACATGGGGCAGCTGGTGTAAGGGGATGGTTACGGTCACCTTCAGGCTCTGCAAAAATGAGAGACTGAAATGGGAACAGCAGGATGGTGGCAAGTGGGGTGATCGTGGCAGCACCCCAGCCTCAGCAGGAGCACTCAGGGGCTCAGGGCAGGCACATGCACAGATAGAGAAATACTGATGTTCTGCAGGATCAGACACTTACTCAGACGTAATTACTCTGAAAATTATCAAGCTTGATCCAGCAAAAGACCATGTGAAAAACTTGCTGGGTAAGCAAACTTACCCACCTCTTTTGAAGGGTGCAGGGCAGACTGAAGACATCCTCCTCTTCAGCAGGGATGTCTGAGGGCTGCATTGCAACTTCTGCTCAGCTGGGAACATCTGGTTGCACACAGGGATGTGCTCCCTATGTTGGTTGGACTCCCCTGGTGTGAAAAGGCACATCACAAGCCAGGCTTTGCTTGTGGGGCACTGCTGTGAGTTCCCTGCTTTTTTTGCCTGAGAGCTGAGAATCTCTCTGTGGTGCAGCATCCTTAGGAGTCTAGGATCAGCAAGATTCTTTGTTCTCAAAGAAAGACTGGTTTTCCTGCCACCAACAATCAAGGAAGCCAGAAGACCAGCTTGGGATGCATATGTCATTTTTGTCTAGCTGAAGTTAAATTAGATGAACCCTACAGTTCCTTTGATTTATGCAAAAGAAAAATCAAGCAGGATAGTTGTCTCCTTAAGACAAAACACCAAACATTATATTCGCTATTTAACATAGGTTCAGGTAAGACAATTTTCTTCCCACTTCAGCAAAGGAAGCTTTTATGGAGATTTCAGATGTAGCCAAAAAAAAAGGTCTGGCAACATAACTGCAGGCTGAGAGTTTTCAATTTATTTCTACTAGAAGAAACTTGTCACCAGGAAAAAAAAAGGTAGGGAATAACTTTCTGGACTAATTGAAAAGAGAGAATTTCAGGCAAAGTGAGTGAATAAAGCATGGATTTTGTTACCACTGCCAGGTAAGACAGAGGGACAAAGGGCACCTGGTGGATAAGCTGAAAGGGAGCCAGAAATGTAAATGTCTTTTGGGACAAAGACCAGCACCATCCTGGGCTGTGTTAGCAGGACTGTAAACCAGCTGCAGCGCAGCTTGTGAGACCACACCCAGACTGCTGAGTCCCTCTGGGCTTTCCTACCCTAAAAAAGGTACTGGCACAGAGGAGTGAGCCCAGTGCGGGGTACCGAGCTGGTCAGGAGCCTGGAGCACAGGATGGACAAGGAGAGGCTGAGGGCTGCACTGGCTCTGCCTTGGGAAGGTAATTGCTGTCTACTCTTAACCAAGGGGACTAGGAAGAGAAAACAGCCAGATTCTTCCCACTGATGCACACTGTAAGGACAACAAGGACCAGACATAAAGCAAAACAAGAGATAATTTGAATAGTTATTGGGCCAAAAGTCCTTCTCATGGGAGTGGTGTGGCACTAGCACATGCTGCCCAGAGAGGCTCTGCCATTTTTGTTGGAGATGGGACCTTGATAGGATCTCAAGCAACCTGACCTATTTTTGCAGTTGACTGTCCTTTGAACAGAAGCTGGACATTACAACGTCCAGAGCTCCTTTCCTGCCTGAATTGATCTGACAGTGCCATACTCCATAAAAACAGAACTTGGTGTGAACAGGGAGGCGCAGCAGTGTAAGGTTGTGAAGACCAATCTTTGAACATTTACCTCAACAATGACCAACTCAAAGTCGTATCAGAAAAACATATCTGAAAAGAGTGAAGAAGGCAGACAGAAAGTCTTGCGGGACACTCAGGAATCCAAGGACCAGCACAGGAGGCTGACACCAGTGAAACAGTATGGAGATATACCAGTTACACAAGTATCTGGTAATTTAAACTCATCAGAAATGCAAAACCTCACGATAGTCCAAAGCCCAGGGACATCACCAGCTAATTAAATCAATCTGGATTGGAAAGGAGGTCACTGTGGCAGATGAGGGATGGCAAAAGAGAGCAAGACACACTCCAAAATATGCTTTGGGATAAGCACCCTTATTGGTAATTACAAACAATACTAAATAAGGTGAAGGTGAGAAGACAGATTTTCCAACATCTACCAGAAAAGACTTTGCACCATGGCACAAGTGTAAACATGTTCCTAAACAGTGCTGAGTGGAGAAAATATGGAGAGAGTCACATGGAGAAAATAATCTGCTTGGACAAATCTTCCTGTTATTCTCCTTATGGGATGGCTTCCAGCAGAACAAAATATTCCTGGGCTTATTCAATTAACTGCTTCATGATTACTTTCCCCCTATGGCAGGATCCCTGATGCTTCAGACCCACTTTTGGACGTGCAAGCTATGTTAATTAGCTGTGCAAAGAGGCACAAAGCAGAGACATTACTTAGTGTCATTTCTGTTCCCTGCCTGCCTTCTGGCTCTGCTCACAGGCTCAATGGAGTCTGTTTCTGTTTGTCCTTGATCACTGAAAGCCAGAGGTGTAGCACAGATTTTGATGACTTAGGGTGAGATAGCATCTCTAGAGGTGAGGAAATGCTGACTTGCCCAGCCTTTTTAGGCAAGCTCACGTTTTGCATAATGGAAGTATGTGGGTGACCTGTGTTTTGCCGGGGGGGCTTTGTTGGAGTAAATTATTGCCATTCCTCATGACTTTGTTGGTCCCTTAAAAGCTGTCATAGCCCTGGTGCAGCGGCAGCAGAAGGGGAAAAAAAACTTGGTTCTCACACCACCCCCAAACCATTTCAGAGGCTTTTGTGGGTTTATTAGAATAGTTTGTATTCATATGTCAGACCAGAGAGACAGCTGAAACGCAGGCAGGTGCTCTCCTTTGCTGCCTTGGCAGTGGCTGTGCAGGCCCTGGAATCAGGAATGTCCTAGGCCACCATAGCAAACTTCACCATAAGGTATCTGACAAGAGTCCAATACATAGATCCTTCAAAAATGTTGTGTTTCATGTTTGTTGGCTTGGGACATATGTTCACATCTTATTTTCTCTACTCACATTCCTACAAAATAGCTATGATGTGGTCAGGGTCTTGTCTGGCTCATTCAGTTTCCTCTCTGCCATCATTCTGGCAAATGTTATTTGGGGATGTCTTTATCCCTGTTGAGTCAAGCAGCATACCATATAAATATTTCCTTTGAGACATCAACCCAGGTTTAAATTTCTCATTATTTGTGCTTCAGGGAGTGGCTGAAAATACAAGTTTTTCACAGCCACACACCAGCCTCAGCAGAGTGCAAACCCAAAGAAGGCAGCAATGCAGGAGGAGTATGTTCCTTAAAAATAGGCACCTGCAGATGATTCATGGCTATGCCCAGGTCAAGATTTAAACCGTGTCAGGAAAACAGATATAAATGCTTGCAATAATAATTTTTGGTTCCCCCTAGACAGCAAAACTGGAACCCTTTGTCCAATTGCAATTCCTGCCTGGAATCTCAAGAGTCTCAATCATATGGGAAATGATACAGCTTAAAAAGAAAACAAAACTTTTACTGGGTTTCTTCTGCCATAGAAAATATTTTTTAAAAGACTCAAAAACGTTAAGGTCATGAATGGTTGCACAAACACAACCACTGGTTTGTAAATAACTGATTATAAAGACTGGATTTTGTTTCAGGCTGTTGGTAAAAGATGAAGGCACTATCAGAAAACACATCTGAAAGCAGCTTAATCTCCAGAAGTTTCACAAGGAAACTGGAGATAATTTACACTTGCAGCTAAACATGAGCGTACTGGTGAGGTATCTCTTAATGATTTTTAAGCTTTTAATGATTTTTTAATAATAAACCAGTGATTAGAAAAGAACATCCCAGTTCACAGATAAATCCAGGCTGTGTCTGGGTATTTTGCTTGTTTGCTGCTCTAACTAAAGAAACTTTAATTTGCCAGAAGCCAATGAACAGCCGGCAGCAAGAGAACTCAGCCTGATGAAGCAGACGTTAGGAAAGGGAAAACCTTTTCATTACTCACTCACAGGAAAAATCTGCCAAAAGCAGCCTTTCAGCATTTTTTTGTAATAGTAACTTTTGTTTCTTGACTTTTAGAAGAAACTTGCAGAGAAGATAGCTTGAGTTATTTTTTGTGGGAAAGGACCTTGAGGCTCTCTACAGGCAAGTCACACAGTAGGTTGCAGCCTTCTCCAGTCCTGGGTTGCCCATAATTACAGCTCAGGTGCTCCAGGAAGACCTGCACCACCTGGTACTTGCACGCAGCTGAGTGTTAAAAGTTGAGCAAGATCTAGCTCAGCCTTCTGCAGCCAAGATGTCCTACAGCTTAGGTCTTGTTTTTGTGGATAATTTGTTCCCCTAGTGGGGAACAACCCTACCAAGATTTCCCCAAGACCTGTCCATCTGTTCTGAAGTTCAAGGACAAATTCAGTCTGAGTTCCCTGGAGGGCCCTCAGTGGTGACAGACCCAGTGCTCTGAGTCCAGGTTACAGGGGACAGAGACAGAGAGCTTGCTGTGCTTTCCTCTGTACCCAAAAACTGCCTTTCCCCTCCCTGTACAAAAAGAGCCTTTGGGCACCCTGACAGCCCTGGCAGGCTGTCTCCTGCCCTTTTATGTCTTGGAGCTGGGGTGCAAGAATGGACGGAGCAGAGATGCAGCAAAGTCTGGATATGAGCCAGGCTAAGCCTAGGGGAGAAATAGCTGCATCAGGAGGGTGCTGTGCCTGAATTAATAAGCCCGGCAGGAGACAGGATCTGTTCAACACAGCATCCTGCCAAGGCCTTGTGGTCTATCTGCCTCCAAACCTGATGGGCATATCCACGTGCTGCAGCACTCCATCGTGCTGCTGGAGCTGCAGGAGCCATCTTCTAGCGGGAATGCTCTTCAGGGTCCGTGTCATTGTTTTGTCTCTCTCTATAAAGGAGGTGAGGGACAATATCCCCTGACACCAGTTAAGTGGTTTGGGGTGGAGGCCAAAAGAGTTAAATCTGCTGTTGTGGGTTTATCTTCTGTGTGTATGTGTAAAGAGCTCATCTACAAAACTGGTGCTGTTGCCATAAATACTGTGAAGCTGCCAATCTTTTTGGTGTCAATAAGGCCCAAGGATTGACTCTGCTGATCCCACTGCTGTAAATAGGTAAGAAAAAAAATGAGGATGTTGAAGCTTAACTGTAGCCATCTAAGTTTATAATTCTTTTTTACCTTAATCCTTTAATGATGATTACAATGTACGTAGAAAATATAAAGCATTTTAGGAGCATTAAGTAATACTTAGAGGGCTCATTAATCGATGGTTAATATGCAGCCACCACTGAGAAGGAATGAAGCAATCATGCTGCCTTGGCATGGCGCAGTGCGCCATCGTTTCTGAGCTCCAGGAGGGAGGCAGAGGATACCCACTCAGCCTGGCACTGCGGGAGGAGGCAGAGGTGGACAGAAAATGATGGTCTGAAGTAGACAACACAAGGCATGCACAGTACCCTAACCTCCTGTGCCATTGTACATTGAAGTTTGGGGGCAGATCTGTGCAAACATCTTGGCTTTTTCCCTGAAAAAGACAGCAAAGTTGGCACTTTTTTCTGTCAGCTTCCAACCTGAGTGAAATAAACTCACTTAGCTGGAGGTTGAAGGTAGTGCTCTGGAAAAGGGTGTCAGTGCAACAACCTCTGTGTTTTTCCCTGGCAAAGGCAAGACCCTTGAGAAGTCAATCATAAGTCTTCTAGGCTTCACCACACCAATGACCTGATAAAAAAAAATGTGCAAAAGTATTCACCAGCCTTGTCTTCACCCATAAACAAAAATGATCTTAATCACTTGGGCTTTTCTTGGTAGTTCTCTGCACACAACAGTGATAAGACTCTGTCTTGTTCAGTCCTAAGTATCATGAGTTCCCAGACCAGAAGAAGAAGCAGAAGTGTGTCTGCAATGTAGCCACCCAGTCTCTGGGCTTTAATTCTAGGAAGGGGAGTTAATTCTCAGACAATATGTCCAAATATCAAATGGAAAATAAAAAAAACTCGTCAGCTCAGTGATCTTTGGGAGGTTCTTAACTGGCAGAAAATTCAAGGGTGTACTGTGCACTGCCTCAGGACAAGACCAAACAAGAATGGAGAAGCATGCCAGGCAATAGCAGATGTATATGTACTACACAGATGCTCCTGATTTTCCAGAATTTTTATCTAAGCATAATCTATTAATGTTATTTAATTACCATAAAGCAGCTGCCTTATAGCATCCAAAATATGTCTATTTGCCTTAATTTTGCAATGTGGTAATTAACTATCAACAAGTGATTTAAAACTTATTTACAGAGGGAAACGCCAGAGATGCATTATTTTTTCATGCCCAGTAAATGCACTCACAATAACTAATTTGGTATTTAATTAACTTGCTTATGAGCTCACCTATGAAAAATATTATTTCAGAGAGCATGCTGGCTGTGATGCTTAGGCAGGCTTTCAGAGGGAGAATGCACCAGCTGCAGGTCAGCAACAATTTTTTGCTTTATTATGTTGGGGTGTTTCGCTGTTTGTATGGGCTTAATGTAGTTATGGCCTTCACATCATTTTAAAGTTAAACTATTACACATACAGAAAATCAATATGTAGTAGAACAATGTTCATTAAGAGAACCATAAATCAACTCTTCTGTAGACAGAGCAGATACCAAAAGCTTTCAGAAAACTCCTGGCCCGTCATGATCAAAGCAGAGGAGAAAGTTACCAAAACCAGCACTTTTCTGTGTATCAGACCGGGGTTAAGTAATACATTCACACTAACAAATATTAATTAGGAATGAAATTTGCACCCATCAGGACCTAGCAACAATAAGGTCCTTCTGGTGTTCCTTCTGCTGCAACTACCCAGACAAGATGGAAATTGCACAAGTTAAATGGCTCTTCCATTTCTGCTCCTATTTGAAATTTCACTGACATAGCACAGGTTGAAGCTTTGGTGAGGGTACAGTGAAATTTTCTTGCCTCACAGACAAAACTTCACACCTTTTAAAGCTAGAAGAGGCTCTTATGGCAACCTAACCAGGCTAGCTGCACAAATCCAAAACCAAGATCCTTCCTCAGGAGCTTAAGGCCATAAATTCAGCTCCCAGATGTCTTTTAGAAAGACTTCTAGTTTGGACATAAGGACTTTAGCCAATAAAGATCACGTCTATGGGCAAAAGATGATATTTTTAGAAACGGTACTGTCAGCAGAATAAAAAAAGCTACATTTGATTACCTTGGAAGGCTTAGGGAAAGCTGGGAAGACATTGTTCAGTGTTTTCTTCTTCCTGAAGGTTAACAAAATAGCAGGAACGCTTGTATGAATTTGGTGAGATTCCCCTCCCCAGGATAGCTTTGCTTACATTCCCTCGGTGTTTACTACATCATCCTGCTCCCTCCACAGCCCCTTTTCCCCGTGCTCTTCTCCCTACCAGCTTTTGCAGGTGCAGTTGCAGCTCATCTTGACTGCTGGATCAGCACTTTCTGCCCTCTGAGGCTTTGTGAAAGTCACCCCAGCTTGCAAAACCCTGACTGATGCCTCAGCACTCTGCAAAAGCTGGTGATGTCTGCGCACACCGCTTACTCCCATAGCAGATTCCCAGCTCTCCCCACTGCTTTCCCACAGTCACCTCCAGCATTCTGCCCCTGCCCCATTTTGCCAGATTACTCCTTTACTTTTCCCCCAGTCACCTTCTGGCCCATCCAGCTGGTTTCCCCATCCAGGAGAGGGCAGACATCACTCTCCCTGCAGAGCATCTGCTCCTGCAGGTTCCCGAGGCAGCTCTGGTCACCCCATATCACGGGGACAAGCTGTGGACTTTCTGCTCCCTTCACCTTGGCCTTACCAGCCTGGCAGAATTAAAATGCTTTAATGCCTCTTCTGTTCTAATTAAGTATTGAAGCTCCTGTTTCAGGGGACTGGGACTAGATTTTTTTTTTTCCTTTTTTTTTTTTTACCTGCAGTATAGAGTCCGTGGCTCACTGGTCTGGAAAATATCGTGCTTGTCTTTGGCAAATAGCCAGGCTTCCATAAAATCTTCCTCAAGTAGAAACTCCCAGTCTGCTTATAAATACTGTCACTTACATTTTAGAGGTGGAAAAACCAAGGCCTTTCTGAGGTTAAAGCAAGATCTGCGACACAGGAAAGAGAAAGCTCCACTCTCTCATTAAGATGTTCTCAGTAATTTTGTGGAATGAGAGATGAAACCTCTGCTGAAGTCAGGGAAAGTCTCACGGGCTCAGCACTTAGAGGTTCACACCTCCCATTAGCTAAAAAGAAGGGGTTTTTTTTGAAGCTGATCAAAATATATTTGATGTTGAAGTTACAGAAAGCCATTAATTATGCTGGTTTTGGAGCTAATCAGTCCAGGCACCAGTTACACACAACAAACAGCAGTACAGTGTT